>OZ022509.1:23450841-23913341 GCA_963989385.1 Ctena decussata
GCAACCAGGGGGTCCGGAGCCATTCTTATATTGATTAAAGGGGCTCTAAAAGGGACAAAAATGGTCAAAATTAACAAAAATCACTAATCCTGTCCAAGAATCAACATAAAACAACACAGTTTACTTTCAGATTTGTAATGCAAATTTAAGTTTGACACAGACTGATATAAAATATGACAATTGGTGCCTTGCATCTCTAGGTTTGGAGTCTCAAAGGGCCTAAAAGGAGTCCCAAGGAGCCCAGAAATGGAACAAAATGGAAAATATTTGCCATAAATAATGATCATTCTTCACAGAGAAACACACTACAGCAGTTGTCATGTCAAAAATTTGAAAATATAAGTTTGACACAGACTGATATAGAATATGGCAATGGGTGTCTTACATCTCAAGGTTTGGATTCCCAAAGGGCTTAAAAGGAGTCCCAAGGGGTCCAAAAAGGGAGCGGGGGGGGGGGGGAAATGGTAAATATTTGCCATAAATAATGATCCTTCTTCACAGAGAAATACACTACAGCAGTTGTCATGTTAAAATCAACAGGAAAAATATAGCCTTATGTATGCTACTAATGACTTTGCAATAAGGGGTGAGAAACCCAATTTATACCCATTTAAGGGTCCCAAAAAGGGGCAAAAATGGTCAAAAATTGCCTCATATAACTTAATCTCTCTACAAATAAACAAAATGCAACACTGGTTCCTTTTAAATTGTCACGAAAATATTAGTGTGACATATAGGAATAGAAAACATTGCAATGGGCAGCCCCATTTCTCCAGGCGTGAGTCTATAGGGGCCCAAAAAAGGAGTACATTTAATAATATTCACACAACATAATAATCATTCTTCTTATTGGTACACATTGCAGCATTTGTCATTGTGAAATTGGTTGAAAAAAGCACAGGCTCAGCACAGTCTTATATATGCCATTGGTAAACTTATCAATGTATGGGGCTCAAAAGGGGCAAAGATGTTCAAAATTTAAATAAATCAATATTTCTTTCCAAAGACTAACAACAGACAATACTAGTTACTTTATAATTTGTTATGAAAATAAGTTTGACACATATTGATAAAAAAAAACGTGGAAATTGGTGTCTTACATCTCTAGGTTTGGAGTCTTAGGGGGGCGAAAAGGTGAAAATTCGAAAATATTTGCCCAAAATAATGACCATTTTCACAGAAGAGCACACTAAAGCATTTGTAATGTTAGAATCAGTAGGCAAAAAAAGGAGTAGCCTTATATATGCCGCTAGTTAACATGGAAAAAGGGATAACAAATCAAATTAATTCCTTTTTAAGGGTACCAAACAGGGGCAAATTGGTAAAAATTACCAGTAACCACATATCACTAGTTCTTTACACGAATTAACAAATGTGAACACTGGTTACTTTTAAAATTGTTATGTAAATATTTGTTTTACAGAAACTGATATACAATATGGCGATGGAGTGCCCAACGTCTTCATGAATGGGTTAAATGAGGTCGAAAAGGGCTTATAATTAAAAAAAAACTTCACCAAAAATAATTATCTTTTTTCTTAATGGAACAAACTTCATTATTGCTGAAGTTGCTTGCCGTCGAAGTAAAGGTGTGCACTTTGTAAAGTAAAAATATATATGTAAGTCCATTAGAATGGGAGACACCGTATTGAAAATGTCATTGCACGGCCCGCCAATGTTGGGCAATAGGCCATTTTTGGTTAGTGCTCTATAATCAAGCCAACTTTTATCGGTTTTGAGGAAACATCTATCGGTCAGCTATATTGAATCCCTGAATTTTTATTGGTCACCGCGTCAAATCCCTATTTTTCAATGGTCACCGCGACACGACACATAACCACAGCCCTCCACCAAAACAATCTCAGTTTTTCATTGGTCTTTGAATCCCTGTTTTTCATTAGTCACTGCGACAAATCTCTGTTCTTCATTGGTCACGCGACACGACACACAACCACACCTCAAATCCCTGTTTTTCATTGGTCACCGCGACATGACACACCACCACACCTACACACAACAGAAAAAAAAACATTGTGCTACAAGGCGTTGTTTTCCCTTTCAATGCCAAAGACCTAGACCTACCATAATTATTTGGAGGGAAACCTGATCTCGACCCACATTTCATCGTCGTATATCTGAATATAAGTACATCATGTTTGAAAAGCGATCTGGCTATAATTTTTCCACATTTGGTTCGTGATATCTCTATAGCATTAATTTTGATCTGGACCACAAAGATGCAGGGTTATGCTCATGGGTAGGGTTTAGCCATTTGTTGTATAGTTTTGTGTTATACATCTAATATACTTGAATGGAGCCTAATGATACTTGACACTAGTTTACATCATATGGACGGTGCTGCTAGCAAAAGGTCAAGTTGACGGACTTTGAATTTTGTATATGTATATCATTTGCAGTGTAGTTTTATGTTAAAGTATACTTTCATTAGGCGGTGGCATTGGTCGGGGACATATGTGAGCCCCTGCTCACTTGCTAAGAAGCAGTAACAAGTATAATTAAGGTATTTTTTTCTTATTTTTCAATAAAAACATACGTTGTGACCCCTCATTAAAACTGTCTTGCTGAGACAATTCTAATGAGGGGTCGTTACATATGTTTATTCAGAAATAAGACAAATGTCTCAGAATTATCCTTAAAACCCCACCTTATCAGGAGCTCTGAATTTCATTAATTGTTATTCATATTGAAATACCTTCACTAATTTTATTGTCGAGCCCGCTTGCGGTGAGCGTGACATAGTTGTTACAATTTCAGTTCAGTGTATGTCCGTGCGTTAGTGCGTGCGTGAGTGCGTGCGTGCGTGCGTCCGTCCAGATTATTCCGGACCATAACTTCTACATTTACAGATAGATTTCAAAATGACTCGGCACAATTGTTTTCCTTGATGAGTAGAATTTCCATTTGAAACATTTGTTAAGGTTGGTCCAAGGTCAAGGTCAAACTTGAAGTTCAAATGAAAAAAATGGCCATAAATTGAGCTTGTCCGAGCCATAACTTCTACATTTTTCATGGATTTCAAAATAATTTTGTACGATTGTTCTCCTCGATGAGTAAAAGTGCCATTTGAAACATTTGTTCAGGTATGTCCAAGGTCAAGGTCACACTTGAAGGTCAAATGCTAAAATGGTCATAAATTGAGCTTGTCCGAACCATTTCTTCTACATTTATGCATGGGTTTCAAAATAATTTGGCATAATTGTTCTCCTTGATGAGTAAAAGTGCCATTTGAAACATTTGTTCAGGTATGTCCAAGGTCAAGGTCACATTTGAAAGTCAAATGATAAAATGGTCATAAATGGAGCTTGTCCGAGCCATTACTTCTACATTTATGCTTGGATTTGAGAATAATTTTGTACAATTGTTCTCCTTGATGAGTAGAAGTATCTTGTGAAACAGTTGTTTAGGAATGTCAAGGTCATACTTGAAGGTCAAATGATTAAATCGTAATAAGTTGAGCTTGTACCAGCCATTACTTCTACATTTAAGCATTCCTTTAAGCATGAATTTCAAATTAATTTGGCACAACTGTATTTCTTGATGAGTGGAAGTGTCAAGTGAAATATATGTTTGGGTAGGTCCAAAGTCAAGGTCACACTTGAAGGTCAGGTGATATTATTGTCATAAATTGAGCTTGTCTGAGTCATCACTTCTACTTATTTTCCTTTGTGAAAATTTAAAAAAAGAAGAAATACGTGTTGTTGTTTGGCTTCCCTCAAGAGTGAAGCAGTAACTTAATCTTGACAGACTTATATGTAACTATAGCAAACAGCGGGCTCGACAAGTTGTCCCTGGACAACCTTCTAGTTGTCAAAGGAATTAAAGAGGGCATCACAAAATTTGTCTCCCTTTGAAAACATGGCAGAAAAACATGCCCATGTAATTACATACACCGTATTTAGAATAACTAAAGACTGCTCTAGATAAGAAGGGGGAAACAGGGATAATTTAGGGATTATTTTCCCTGTTTCCACAAAAAAATTCATTGTGACCCTCATTAAAACCCCTCATTAGATCCGTCTCGCTGAGGCAGTTCTAATGAGGGGTCAAAACATATGTTTTCATTGAGAAATATGAAAAATATCTTTGAATTATCCCCGTTACCTCTTGGATATATGGATAAATAATGAACTTTCTTCCGTTCTGACAAATTGACCGTCAAGACTGAAAACAGACTGTTTGGGCCGTGCATAGCTGCAACAGCTGCTTTGCAGAGGTAAAGCGTCAGTTTAATGGCCGCAAACCGTTTTTGTTTTCCTTCTGCTGGTGTGTCGCCTTATAATGAAATTTCGACAATGAAACCTACAATTTACCTCCCAAATTGAAAATTTTGAGTACAGTTACACACTAAATTTACAATATCTATTATTCGAATGGACCTGGTATGATAAGGGCCGTTTTTGGCCCCCATTCAAATTCTCTTAAAATCGCATGGTTTCTAATGCTTATCATTTGTGCGTATGGGAACAAATAGAAATAATATGTTTCACTTTTGTTAATTCTCAGAATAACATAATTTCTGACATGCCTATGTTGGTGCAATAATATGAAGCAAAATTGCAAGAAAAACTGAGTTTAATCATTTTTCCTTTGAAGAAATAAGTCATTTACAATAGCTTTTGAAAGCTCTTGATAAAAGGCTTTTGATGAAATGCTTATACATTGGGTATCACGGCTAATTACCTGTGCATTGCATAAGGTCTGTCAAGGTACCCCACCCACTCAAGTTTGCCAGTCCAGAGACGCTTACCAAAAATGTCCAACAGATCAAAATTAAACGTGAACCAAATTATTCCTTGTGGTCTAACTAAGAAAATGAATACCCACAACATATGTTCATTTTGTCTGTGAGCGGAGATATGGGTGTTTTTGTGTTGAGAAAACAGGGAAAATGTTCCAACCCACCCACTCAAGTTTGCCAGTCCAGAGACGCTAACCAAAAAATTCCAACAGATCAAAATTAAACGTGTACCAAATTATTCCTTGTGGTCTAACTAAGAAAATGAATACCCACAACATATGTTCATTTTGTCTGTGAGCGGAGATATGGGTGTTTTTGTGTTGAGAAAACAGGGAAAATGCTCCAAACGCTCCCAGTTTGGTAACAAAAAGTTAAAAAAAAACATAGAGCCCGGTCTCCAGCACATTTAATATTTTCATGGCATGTAAATATATCAAAATTATGTCTGCATATAAAATATAAAATGTGCTGGAGGCCGGGCTCATATATTTTGAAAGCCGCAAAGGCTACCAAATTCGTCATTTTCGTCAGAATCCGCTTGGGGTATGGGTATGTTCAAGATTAAAAAACACATATATTTTATGCAAGAACTGGTTGGTTCTGTATTTGCTGTTTCATTTAAGGATAGAACTTTCCTATGAATACATTTTAGTTATCGAAAAAGAACTTTTGAAAAATGAGTTTTCCGGGGGCCAAAAACGGCCCTTATCATACCAGGTCCTTTGCGTTAAAATCAAGATAAATATTAGATATCTATAAATTGAACTGGGATATCCCAAATTTGAACCACAGTTACCCCGTAAATACGAAGAGAGTAAAAGCAAAAAAACTGCAGCCTATAAAATCTTAATTAACCGGCTTTTTCATTGGGGAGTGTGTGTGGGGGGTGGGGAGAGATAGAGAGAGAGAGAGAGAGAGAGGGGGGGGGGGGGGGGGGGAAGGAGGTAGTAACAATAATGACTTTATTTAATAGAGGAGGCCAGGTTGGATGTTCATCCAATTTTTCCCTTGGGTCCTCATTCTGAAGGAAAATATTTGCTCCCCGTGGGGCTAAGCTCAACGTCTAAAAGCGAATCCCACAAAATATGAAGGGACGCAAATAGGAAGTCCCATGAGGCCAGGGAAGTAAATCTTAGACCTACAAAATAGGGCCTTAGAATCCGCTACCGTTACACTACCGCTACTTCACAGCCCTATGCTCGCTAATGCAAAAAACGCGAGAAATATTCATTCTTGATTTTGTCGCCAAACCAGGCGTCTCCCAGGCAAACCATTATGCTACAACAAAAATATATGTGTAAAACTGCGTGCCTACTTGAACAGAAGATGTTCTTTAGTCTCCTGAAGCATATAATCACGGTTTCAAAAATTCAGCGACACCAAATGGGTCGCTAGCGAGTTTGCCATTTTCTTTTAATTCTGGTACCCGGTCCTATTGCATAGAGTAGCCGAAGTTCGGGAATCCATCGAAAATCTATAAATAGTCGTATCATCAGGTACACACGGTCAGCGAGACTGTACGTAGCATGGATTTAAAGGACACATGCACTACGTTGAAGTAACATCGTCGCATCGACGTTGATTCGCATCGACGTTGATTCCTATTAATACAGTCCTGCTGGCGAGGTGCCGTATATCTGTACCTCCTAGAGAGGCATCATGTGCGCACCTTTGAAGACGAGATGCTTAATGGTACCGAGAAGTGTAGGTTGGGGCTGTTGGGATGATTCGGGTGTGTGTGTGTGGAGTGGGGTGGGTGGGGGGGGGGGGGGGTAACTGGAGAGGATATGAAGGAGAGTCCGGGCGAGGAGGTAGTATGATTTAGGGCATGCTTGTTTGGGTCCGGGGTGTCGTACACTGATAGATGAACGTGATTGTTATGTGGGAGGGGGTAGACTAATAAAGAGGATATGTAAAAAGCTTGAGAAGTGCACGGTTGTCCGGCACTGACGATGATACGATGCCGTTTAGACGTTGTTTGTCATCTGGGATGGTGTAAGACTAAGACTAAATACTGAAATCCGTTTGCAGTATATTTTGAAGCGTGTCAGAATTATTGTAATAAGGCCATCCTAAAAAATATGTTTGGCAAATTGAAATTTGGCAGTTGCCTACTCTGCCTGGAGACTCAACAGTTAATCAGTTGACATTTCTTTACAATACTTCCTGTGAAGCACTTGATTCAGGCAAAGAAGTACGGACTGTTTTCTGTGACATCAGCAACGCATTCGACCGAGTGTGGCGCGCTGGTCTCTTTGCTACTTCAAGCAGCTGGTGTCTCAGGAAACATCCATGCTTGGTTTGCAGATTATCTCCCTGATAGAAAACAACGAGTTGCTGTTCCTGGTGCTGTTTCTGACTGGACCTATCTTCGAGCCGGGGTTCCTCAGGGATCAATCGTAGGCCGTCTCCTTTTTCTGTTGTTTATAAATGATATTGTAACTGACAGCTCAAATAATTCTATTGCTCGCAGATGATACTAGTCTCTTTATTATTGTAGACGACCCTTTGACAGCAGCGGGTTGTATTAACCCCCCCTCAGAAGCGTAGCGGAAGTAGCGCTACTTAAGGAGACATCACTCTTAAGTAGAGCTGCGGAAAAAAGTGCTACTTTACAATTCCGAATTGAAGAATTCCAACTGAGTTCTGTATTCCAAATTATGAACTCCCAAATTCGTAGAACAACTGAGAGCTTGAAAACTTTAAGTGAAATGATTTATGTTTGTTGAAATTGAAATAGAAAAAAAGGATTATACAATATTAAAAATGTGAACCAACTGATTTTACTGGGAAGACAATGAATGATCAGTGTCGCGTGTAAGGGGATCCATGTGCGCACAACGAATACTGAAAAAACGTTATGAAATGTGCTCTGACCCATCTGATTCTTCATTTGTTAGTTGTTAGGTCCCCAGTGTTATGCGAAAAGGGATGGCCCTGAATAGGTTGCGCAGATGCGCCTTTTGTAGTAATTGATCATATGCTTTCCTATCAGGATTCATAGATCGTTTATGGGAAAAGAGAGAACACACGACCAGTTGCGAAGACGCTCATTTCTGCAAAAACGATTAGAGGCTTCACTTTTATAATTCTAAGATTCCCATAAAATATTGGATCGTAAATCGTTCGTATGGCTATTGGTAAGCACCAGGGTCACGGGATGGCGCCTTTGAAACAGTATAGCTGAAAGCGAGATTCTTCAAAGCCTAAACGCTGCTTCGAGTCCTTCATATTCAAGCGTTTAGGGACCGACCATTTAATATTCTTGGTGGGGGGGGGGGTCTTGATGGAGACGGGATTTTTTTTAATGGCCTCTGAAAACAATTTCTTTTTTTTTTTTTTGACGCCTTGAACGAGCTAATCTATTTTTTAACAAAAAAACTCGAACAATTATTTTTCTTAATTTTATAAGCTAAACTATCAGATCCTAATTTATTTGACCTTTACGCATTTGAATGAATATCCTTTTATTTTCCCCACATCAGTAATTTAACACCCTGTTTCTCACATAAAGAACATACAGGCAATGGGCATGGTTTAGCTTGAATTTGCAAACCAGTTCCTAGATCGATTGATTTGATGCTTAACGTCCACGGTAAACAGCTATGGTCATGTCGGGACGGTCAGTTAACCTAACCACACTATTCCTGGGCAGGCTTAGACCTCCTCAGCGGTTAACCAGTACTATGTGCACATACTTTCGCCAGTAACTGACAACTGCCCTTCTTGAATCAGCGGAAGGAGAAACGAAAGAGTATGTGGCCAGACAGGGTTTCGAACCCAGAACCCCCCCCCCCCACACTATCACATCCAAGAATATATGGTCGGTCCCTTAGCACTAGTATGTTCTTTCAATTTCGAAATTCCGAATTTTTTATATCATGCAAGAAAACAAGGTTTAAATACGTAATCAGTTCTGAATTCTTGAAATACCTTTAGAAAATGAGCGTTTTTCCATCTTTTTTTTTTAATTTACAATTTGTTTCTGGCCATAACGTGTGTTGTGTACATGCAATATGTATAAATATGATATCAACAGAAAGGACTGTTCAACAGCTTTGAAACAACGTATAGTTTGCTTTCCTGAATTACTATTAGAACCCGGTGAAAAAAAATTTACCCCACCCCCCGATTTTCTGCCTTTGTTACTGACCTACTTTCCGGATTCTGGCTTGTTACATGCTTATACTTCGACAAATCGCGGTTAAATCTGCATCATTACGTAGGTACTATATGTTTTAAAGCATATCATTCAAGAAAACAAGATTTCAATACGGAACCAGTTCTGAATTCCAGGAAAACCTTTAGAAAATGAGCGTATTTCCATCTTTTGTGAAATTTTCAATTGTTTTTCTGGCCATAACATGTGTTGTGTACATACAATATGCACAAATATGATATCAGCAAAAAGGACATTTCAACAGCTTTGATACAATGTATAGTTTGCTTTCCTGAATTGCTATTAACGTCCGGTGGATAAAAAGTTTCTACCCCACCCCCCGATTTTCTGCCTTGTTTTCTGACCTACTTTCCGGATTTTGGCTTGTAACATGCTTATATTTCAATAAATTGCAGTTAAAACTGCATCATTACATAGGTACTATGTGTATGCAAGCATATCATGCAAGAAAACAAGGTTTAAATACGTAATCAGTTCTGAATTCTTGAAATACCTTTAGAAAATGAGCATTTTTCCATCTTTTTTTAAATTTACAATTGGTTTTCTGGCCATAACGTGTGTTGTGTACATGCAATATGTATAAATATGATATCAACAGAAAGGACTGTTCAACAGCTTTGAAACAACGTATAGTTTGCTTTCCTGAATTACTATTACAACCCGGTGAAAAAAAACATTCTACACCACCCCTCGATTTTCTGCCTTTGTTACTGACCTACTTTCCGGTTTCTGGCTTGTTACATGCTTATATTTCGACAAATCGCGGTTATATCTGCATCATTACGTAGGAACTATATGTTTTAAAGCATATCATTCAAGAAAACAAGATTTCAATACGGAACCAGTTCTGAATTCCAGGAAAACCTTTAGAAAATGAGCGTATTTCCATCTTTTTCGAAATTTTCAATTGTTTTTCTGGCCATAACATGTGTTGTGTACATACCATATGTACAAATATGATATCAGCAGAAAGGACATTTCAACAGCTTTGAAATAACGTATAGTTAACTTTCTAGATTTGCTATTTGCACCCAACGGATACAAAGTTTGTACCCCAATCTCCGATTTTCTGCCTTTGTTCCTGACCTACTTTCCGGAGTTTGGCTTGTAACATGCTTATATTTTTTTTAAAAATTGCGTTAAATCTGCATCATTACGTAGGTAGTATGAGTATACAAGCATATTATTCAAGAAAACAAGATTTCGATAGGGAATCAGTTCTGAATTCCAGGAAAACCTTTAGAAAATGAACGTATACCCATCTTTTTCGAAATTTACTATTCGTTTTCTGGCCATAATATGTGTTGTGTACATACAATAGGTACAAATATAATATCAGCAGAAAGGACTGTTCAAAAGCTTTGTAACAACGTATAGTTTGCTTTCCATAATTGCTATTAGCGCCCGGTGGATAACCTGATTTTCTGCCTTGTTTTCTGACCTACTTTCCGGATTTTGGCTTGTAACATGCTTATATTTCGATAAATTGCAGTTAAAACTGCATCATTACATAGGTACTATGTGTATGCAAGCATATCATGCAAGAAAACAAGGTTTAAATACGGAGTCAGTTCTGATTTCTTGAAATACCTTTAGAAAATGACCGTTTTTCATTCTTTTTCGAAATTTTCAATTGATTTTCCGGCCATAACGTGTGTTGTGTACATACAATATGTACAAATCTGATATCAGCAGAAAGGACTGTTTAGAGTTTTGTAACAACGTATAGTTTGCTTTCCTGAATTGCTATTAGCGCCCGGTGGATAAAAAGTTCCTACCCCACCCCATGATTTTCTGCCTTGGTTTCTGACCTACTTTCCGGATTTTGGCTTCTAACATGCTTATATTTCGATAAATTGCAGTTAAAACTGCACCATTACATAGGTACTATGTGTATGCAAGCATATCATGCAGGAAAACAAGGTTTAAGTACGGAATTAGATTTGAATCCTTGAAATACCTTTAGAAAATGAGCGTATTTCCATCTTTTTTTAAATTTACAATTGGTTTTCTGGCCATAACGTGTGTTGTGTACATGCAATATGTATAAATATGATATCAACAGAAAGGACTGTTCAACAGCTTTGAAACAACGTATAGTTTGCTTTCCTGAATTACCAATAGAAACCGGTGGAAAAAAAATCTACCCCACCCCCCGATTTTCTGCCTTTGTTACTGACCTACTTTCCGGATTCTGGCTTGTTACACGCTTATACTTCGACAAATCGCGGTTAAATCTGCATCATTACGTAGGTACTATATGTTTTAAAGCATATCATTCAAGAAAACAAGATTTCAATACGGAACCAGTTATGAATTCCAGGAAAACCTTTAGAAAATGAGCGTATTTCCATCTTTTTCGAAATTTTCAATTGTTTTTCTGGCCATAACATGTGTTGTGTACATACCATATGTACAAATATGATATCAGCAGAAAGGACATTTCAGCAGCTTTGAAATAACGTATAGTTTGCTTTCCTGAATTGCTATTAACGCCCGGTGGATAAAAAGTTTCTACCCCAACCCCCGATTTTCTGCCTTAGTTTCTGACCTACTTTTCGGATTTTGGCTTGTAACACGGTTAAATTTCCATAAATTGCAGTTAAAACTGCATCATTACATAGGTACTATGTGTATGCAAGCATATCATGCAAGAAAACAAGGTTTAAATACGTAATCAGTTCTGAATTCTTGAAATACCTTTAGAAAATGAGCGTTTTTCCATCTTTTTTTGAAATTCTCAATTCTCAATTGGTTTTCTGGCCATAACGTGTGTTGTGTACATGCAATATGTATAAATATGATATCAACAGAAAGGACTGTTCAACTGCTTTGAAACAACGTATAGTTTGCTTTCCTGAATTACTATTAGAACCCGGTGAAAAAAAAATTCTACCCCACCCCCCGATTTTCTGCCTTTGTTACTGACCTACTTTCCGGATTCTGGCTTCTTTTTCGAAATTGAAAATTGGTTTTCTGGCCATAACGTGTGTTGTGTACATACCATATGTACAAATATGATATCAGCAGAAATGACTGTTCAACAGCTTTGAAACAACGTATAGTTTGCTTTCCTGAATTACTATTAGCACCCGGTGAAAAAAAAGTTTCTACCCCAACCCCCGATTTTCTGCCTATGTTACTGACCTACTTTCCGGATTTTGGCTTCTAACATGCTTATACTTCGACAAAATCGCGGTTAATTGTGCATCATTACGTAGGTACTATGTGTATGCAAGCATATCATGCAAGAAAACAAGGTTTAATACGGAACCAGTTCTGAATTCTTGAAATACCTTTAGAAAATGAGCATTTTTCCGTCTTTTTTGAAATTTACAATTGGTTTTTTGGCCATAACGTGTGTTGTGTACATGCAATATGTATAAATATGATATCAGCAGAAAGGACTGTTCAACAGCTTTAAAACAACGTATAGTTTGCTTTCCTGAATTACTATTAGCACCCGGTGAAAAAAAAGTTTCTTCCCAACCCCCCGATTTTCTGCCTTTGTTACTGACCTACTTTCCGGATTTTGGCTTGTAACATGCTTATACCTTGACAAATCTCGGTTAAATCTGCATCATTAGGTAGGTACTATGAGTATACAAACATATCATGCAAGAAAAACAAGGTTTCATTACGGAATATGTTCTTAATTCTATTAAAACCTTAAGAAAATGAGCGAATTTCCATTTTTTTCGAAATTTTCAATTGGTATTCTATCCATAACATGTATTGTGTACATACAATATGTACAAATATTATATCAGCAGATAGGACATTTCAACAGCTTTGAAATAACGTATAGTTTGCTTTCCTGATTTGCTATTTGCACCCGGTGGATTATAACAATCCATCATGAGTGTCCATGTAGGATAGGGTAATCTCACCCGAGGGGTCGGAATTAGATACAGGGACGAGGCTTGCCGAGTCCCTGGTTGAAATTCCGACCGCGAGGGTGAGATTTACCTATCCTACATGGACTGGCTCATGATGGATTATTTTTCTCCCACTGTTAGCGGATTTTAAACCTCAAATCGGATAAGGCTTAAAAACAGGAAAATTTCTAACTTTTTAACCAGTGATCAGAAGTAAATTTTGGGCAGCCCAGTGTGTTTATCGGGTCCTAAGATGGGTGTAAACATAGTTTGCACCTCAGAAATAGACGGAAAACACGATATTTGGACTATTTTATCTTCCAGAGAGCGAAAACAAAATGCAACTTAGCCTCTCACGTCACGCGCGTCAAGTTTGCTAGCGACGTTTTAACCGGTTTTAGTGACGTCATTAAAATTGAGTGATGTCACAAACACATGATCTGCTATCAAACGTCATCCGGCATGCTTGCGTGTCCATTTTGTTAATTTAAAATTAAAATATTACATGTAGTCATAAAACGAAAAAGTCTGGTTGCTAATATAAGAAAGATGTTGCCAGGTGTAAGATTATAAGAATCTTTCATGGGTGTGTGATGTGGATAGAAAAATCCGTCACGAGGGTCACTGTTCGGCATCACGAGGCTTGCCGAGTGATGCCGAACAGTAATCCCGAGTGACGGATTTCTCACGGATTTCTCACACCCATGACAGATACTTATTCGTGCACACCACGTTTTGTTTAACTTAAGAACTTGTTAAAATGCGTAATTCTAGTGCTTGAGAGGTTGTAATTTGATTTTGAAAGAAGGCGCCGCTTTCAACGACCGCCATTCGGCTCTTTACGTCAACGTCTGACGTGCATAAACTGACGTTTTTTTTCCGTGTTCATGGCGTCATTATCTAAAACGCCAACGTCACTTGACGACACAGATACGTGACCTCCAATTCAACTAATGCATTGAATGCTCGTGATTTTATTCCGGTCCAGGGTAAGAATGCCGGGCCGGGTAGCGCAATCGGTAGGGCACCTGACTCATAAGTCAGAGGTCCTGGGTTCGAATCCCGGACTGGCCACATACTTTCGTTTCTCCTTCCGCTGATTCAAGAAGGGTAGTTTTCAGTTACTAGCGAAAGTATGTGCACTTAGTACTGGTTAACCGCTTAGGAGGTCTAAGCCTGCCCAGGAATAGTGTGGTTAGGTTAACTGACCGTCCCGACATGACCTTAGTTGTTTACCGTGGACGTTAAGCATAAAATCAACCAACCAACCAGGGTAAGAATACCTGGGTAAGATCAGATTTTCTATCCCAGGTGAAAAGAATGGCGTTTTCTATCCGATGTGCAAGAAAGAAATTTCTTATATGAGCTGAGAGCCTCTCTTATATTGGCAAAGGTGGGAGAAAAAAAGATTGTACTCCACCCTCCGATTTTCTGCCTTTGTTTCTGACCTACTTTCCGGATTTTGGTTTGTAACATGCTTATATTTTTTATAAATTGCGGTTGAATTTGCATCAGTACGTAGGTACTATGAGTATACAAGCATATCATTCAAGAAAACAAGATTTCAATACGGAATCAGTTCTGAATTCCTGGAAAACCTTTCGAAAATGAGCGTATTTCCATCTTTTTCGAAATTTTCAATTGTTTTACTGGCCATAACATGTGTTGTGTACATACAATATGTACAAATATGATATCAGCAGAAAGGACTGTTTAACAGCTTTGTAACAACGTATAGTTTGCTTTCCTGAATTGCTATTAGCGCCCGGTGGATAAAACGTTTCTACCCCACCCCCTGGTTTTCAGCCTTGGTTTCTGACCTACTGTCCGGATTTTGGCTTGTAATATGCTTATATTTCAATAAATTGTAGTTAAAACTGCATCATTACATAGGTACTATGTGTATGCAAGCATATCATGCAAGAAAACAAGGTTTAAATACGGAATCAGTTCTGAATTCTTGAAATACCTTTAGAAAATGGCCGTTTTTCCATCTTTTATGAAATTTACAATTGGTTTTCTGGCCATAACGTGTGTTGTATACATGCAATATGTATAAATATGATATCAGCAGAAAGGACTGTTCAACAGCTTTGAAACAACGTATAGTTTGCTTTCCTGAATTACTATTAGCACCCGGTGATAAAAAGTTTCTACCCCGACCCCCGATTTTCTGCCTTTGTTACTGACCTACTGTCCGGATTTTGGCTTGTAACATGCTTATATTTCGACAAATCGCGGCTAAATCTGCATCATTACGTAGGAACTATGAATATACAAACATATCATGCAAGAAAAGAAGGTTTCATTACGGAATCAGTTCTTAATTCAATTAAAACCTTAAGAAAACGAGCGAATTTCCTTTTTTTTTTCGAAATTTTCAATTGGTTTTTTGCCAAAACATGTATTGTGTACATACAATATGTACAAATATTATATCAGCAGAAAGGACATTTCAACAGCTTTGAGTTAACGTATAGTTTGCTTTCCAGATTTGCTATTTGCACCCGGTGGTTAAACGGTTTGTTCCCCACTCTCCGATTTTCGGCCTTGGTTTCTGACCTACTTTCCAGATTTTGGCTTGTAACATGCTTATTTTTCGATAAATTGCAGTTAAAACGGCATCATTACATAGGTACTATGTTTATGCAAGCATATCATGCAAGAAAACAAGATTTAAATACAGAATCAGTTCTGAATTCTTGAAATACCTTTAGAAAATGAGCTTTTATCCATCTTTTATTAAATTTACAATTGGTTTTCTGGCCATAACGTGTGTTGTGTACATGCAATATTAATAAATTTGATATCAGCAGAACGAACTGTTCAACAGCTTTGAAACAATATATAGTTTGCTTTCCTGAATTACTATAAGCACCCGGTGAAAAAAAAAGTTTCTACCCCCTCCACCTCTCCCCCCGATTTTCTGCCTTTGTGACTGACCTACTTTCCTGATTTTGGCTTGTAACATGCTTATACTTCGACAAATCGCGGTTAAATCTGCATCATTACGTAGGTTCTATGAATATACAAACATATCATGCAAGAAAACTAGGTTTCATTACGGAATTTGTTCTTAATTCTATTAAAACCTTTAGAAATTGAGCGAATTTCCATCTTTTTCGAAATTTTCAATTGTTTTTCTGGCCCAAACTTGTATTGTGTACATACAATATGTACAAATCTGATATCAGCAGAAAGGACATTTCCACAGATTTGGAATAACGTATAGTTTGCTTTCCTGATTTGCTATTTGCACCCGGTGGATAAAAAGTTTGTACCCCACCGTCCGATTTTCTGCCTTTGTTTCTGACCTACTTTCCGGATTTTGGCTTGTAACATGCTTATATTTTTTATAAATTGCGGTTAAATCTGCATCATTACGTAGGTACTATGTTGTTACTAGCACATCATTCAAGAAAACAAGATTTCAATACGGAATCAGTTCTGAATTCCAGGAAAACCTTTAGAAAATGAGCGTATTTCCATCTTTTTCGAAATTTCCAATTGTTTTTCTGGCCATAACATGTGTTGTGTACATACAATATGTACAAATATGATATCAGCAGAAAGGACTGTTCAACAGCTTTGTAACAACGTATAGTTTGCTTTCCTGAATTGCTTTTAGCGCCCGGTGGATAAAAAGTTTCTACCCCAGCCCCTGATTTTCTGCCTTGGTTTCTGACCGGATTTTGGCTTGTAACATGCTTATATTTCGATAAATTGCGGTTAAAACTGCATCATTACATAGGTACTATGTGTATGCAAGCATATCAGGCCAGAAAACAAGGTTTAATTACTGAATCAGTTCTGAATTCATGAAATACCTTTAGAAAATGAGCGTTTTCCCATCTCTTTTGAAATTTACAATTGCTTCGCTGGCCATCACATGTTTTGTGTACATGCAATATGTACAAATATGATATCAGCAGAAAGGACTGTTCAATAGCTTTGAAACAACGTAGAGTTTGCTTTTCTGAATTGCTTTTAGCACCCGATGAAAAAAAGGTTTCTACCCCACCCCCACCCCCTCACACCCCGATTGTCTGCCTTTGATACTGACCTACTTTCCGGATTTTGGCTTGTAACATGCTTATATTTCGACAAATCGTGATTAAATCTGCATCATTACGTAGGTACTATTAATATACAAGCATATCATGCATGAAAACAAGATTTCATTACGGAATCAGTTCTGAATTCTATTAAAACCTTTAGAAAATGAGGGAATTTCCATTTTTTTCGAAATTTTCAATTGGTTTTCTGGCCATAACATGTATTGTGTACATACAATATATATCAGCAGAAAGGACATAACAACAGCTTTGGAAAAGCGTATAGTTTGCTTTCCTGGTTTGCTATTTGCAGCCGGTGGATAAAAAGTTTGTACCCCACCCTCCGATTTTCTGCCTTTGTTTCTGACCTACTTTCCGGATTTTGGCTTGTAACATGCTTATATTTTTTTTATAAATTGCGGTTAAATTTTCTGCCTTGGTTTCTGACCGGATTTTGGCTGGTAACATGCTTATATTTCGATAAATTGCGGTTAAATCTGCATCATAACGTAGGTTCTATGTGTATACAAGCATATCATTCATATGCCTTTGATACTGACCTACTTTCCGGATTTTGGCTTGTAACATGCTTATAATTCGATAAATTGCAGTTAAAACTGCTATCATTACATAGGTTCTATGTGTATGCAAGCATATCATGCAAGAAAGTAAGGTTTCATTACGGAATCAGTTCTGAATTCTTGAAATACCTTTGGAAAATGAGCGTTTTTCCATCTCGACAATATTTCGACAAATCGTGATTAAATCTGCATCATTACGAAAGTACTATGAATATACAAGCATATCATTCAAGAAAACAAGATTTCAATACGGAACCAGTTCTGAATTCCAGGAAAACCTTTAGAAAATGAGCGTATTTCCATCTTTTTCGACATGTTCAATTGTTTTTCTGGCCATAACATGTGTTGTGTACATACAATATGTACAAATATGATATCAGCAGAAAGGACTGTTCAACAGCTTTGTAACAACGTATAGTTTGCTTTCCTGAATTGCTATATGCGCCCAGTGAATAAAAAGTTTCTACCCCACCCCCTGATTATCTGCCTTGGTTTCTGACCTACTTTCCGGATTTTGGCCTCTAACATGCTTATAATTCAATAAATTGCAGTTAAAACTGCTATCATTACATAGGTACTATGTGTATGCAAGCATATCATGCAAGAAAGTAAGGTTTCATTACGGAATCAGTTCTGAATTCTTAAAATACCTTTAGAAAATGAGCGTTTTTCCATCTTTTTTGAAATTTACAATTGGTTTTCTGGCCATAACATGTATTGTGTACATACAATATGGACAAATATGATATCAACAAACAGGACAGTTAAACAGCTTTGAAATAATGTATAGTTTGCTTTTCTGATATGCTATTTCGCACCCGGTGGATAAAAAGATTCTACCCCACCCTCCGATTTTCTGCCTTTGTTTCTGACCTACTTTTCGGAGTTTTGGCTTGTAACATGCTTATATTTTTTATAAATTCAGTTAAAACTGCACCATTACATAGGTTCTATGTGTATGCAAGCATATGATGCAAGGAAACAAGTTTTTGATACGGAATCATTTCTGAATACTAGAAAAACATTTTGAAAATGAGCGTATTTCCACCTTTTTTGAATTTTTCAATTGGTTTTCTGGCCATAACATGTGTTGTGTATATATAATATGTACAAATATGATATCAGCAAAAAGTACTTTTCAACAGCTTTGAAATAACATATAGTTTGCTTTCCTGAATTGCTATTAGCACCCGATTGATAAAAAGTTTCTATCCCAACCCCGATTTTCTGCCTTTGTTACTGACCTGCTTTTCGAAGTTTGGCTTGTAACATGCTTATATTACGACAAATTACGGTTAAAACTGCAGCATTACGTAGGTACTTTGAGTGTACATGCATATCATGCAAGAAAACAAGGTTTCAATACGGAATCAGTTCTGAATTCCAGGAAAATCTTTAGAAAATTACCGCTTTTCCAATTTGTTCAAAATTTGTTCAAAATTTTCAATAGGTTTTCTGGCCATAACATGTTTTGTGTACACTCAATTTGTGCAAGTTTGATATCAGCAGAAAGGGCCGTTCAACAGTTTTGAAATGCCGTAAGGTTTTCTTTCCTTAATTGTGCCCGGTGGATAAAAAGTTTCTACCAAGGTTGGCAAAAAGGCGGGAAATACTCATATTTCCCAGGACGGCGGGAAATACTGGTAATTCCAGGGAATTACTGGGAAATTTGGTCTCTCTCCACCTAGAAAGTTTTAAATATGTTTTATACAGCCATTAAACTATATATGCAAAGCAAAAATATTTCAACATCCCTTTATTCAAACATCACACAAACGTACAGATAAAATATTGTCTAGATCTGCATATGCAATCAAATTACTTTCTTATACTAACTGTCCGAAGATGAGTCTGCATGTACAGTTGTCTCAATTCAGTTCAGTTCAATTCTCTTATCGACGTTACCCAAGCGGCTCAACGGTACGTAACCATAGTTGCACACGCTTGGCGCCGTGTGTCCGTCCAATACAGTTGACTCTGTCTGTCAATAAGTTTTTATAACACTCAGATTAAAACTACATACTGTAATTGTGAATCAAGACAATTAAATTATTTTTCACACCTTCAGTGGTGTTTAGTCATTACTTACAATAGGAAGCATAGTTAATCAATAAGATACATATAGATATTCTCCTGAGATTCCTTTGGGAAAGAAAAGACATAACAGAAGTTCATCAGGTAACATTTGGACCACAATGCCCACACATCATTGTTTAATTGATCAGGTGACAAACTCAGGGATACATGCAAGAAGCTGGAGTATGGTACACGCTCTTTTTCTGTGAGGTAGTTTTGAATCTATGCCCGGCTTTGAAGACCTTCACAGGGTTCTGTCAAAATTTGGTATGATCAAACTTAAGAACAGATGAAGTTAGCCTGCAGAAAGCTATGGTTTTTAGCAGTGATAAACCAGTAAGGGTCAGCCTAGAGGGAGAAGTGGGAAAAATTGTCTCTTTAAGTTGGCTGTTTTCTCCCTGTATTGAGCTGAGCGAGAAGTCAAAATGTATAAAACATATGTACAAAATCTAAAATTTGGAATAAAACTTTACATTGAAATTCAGAAAATGCCACAAAATTTCTCTTTGTCTGAGAACCCTACGTTGACCCCTGAACCAGGCAAAATGGTTTATGTAACACTACAGCTCAGTTTACAAATATAGTGTTGAAAAACCCTTGTTAAGTGATTAAAGAAGGAATTTTACAGTATGTTAATTTTAGAAATAAGAATTTTTACGGCAATTTTCTTCGAAATTATAGCCTTTGACATAACTAAGAATCATACTGTGTGCTCTGGCATGTGCCAGTCCTAGAATTTACAACCTTATTTGCATGATATGCATATAAATCATAAAGCAATATGTGCTATCAACTTAAATTTACAGAAATATGATAGAAAATCTTTTGAAAAGCAGCTCTAAAAATTCATATTTCCCAGTATTTCCCACTTTGGCCAAATTTGGAGTATTTCCCAGGACGGTAATTACCGGTAATTACCGCTGGGAATTCCCGCCACCGGCATTTGCCGGCCAACCTTGGTTTCTACCCCTGCCCCTGATTTTCTGCCTTTGTTACTGACCTACTTTCCGGATTTTGGCTTAAAACATAGATATATTCCGATAAATTGCAGTTAAATCTGCGTGATTACGTAGTTACTATGTGTATGCAAGCATATCGTGCAAGAAAACAAGGTTTCAATTCGGAATCAGTTCTAAATTCCAGGAAACCCTTTAGAAAATTAGCGCTTTTCCAAATATTTCAAATTTTCCAATAGGTTTACTGGCCATAACATGTGTTGTGTACATGCAATATGTACAAATTTGATATCAGCAGAAAGGACCGTTCAACAGCTTTGCAACCGTATATCATTTGGTCTCAATGGCTGTTAGCGCCTGATGGATAAAAAAAGTTCTACCTCACCCATAGATTTTCAGTTTGACTTTCGGGATTTTATGAGCTGAAAGAACCGTTCCACAGCATTGCAACATCGTAATGTTTGTTTTCCTGGTTTGGGCTAGTAACATTTTCTTATATATTTTGTAGCAATTTGTATAATTATGAAGGTTACATATGTATACAAGAATTTGGTCTTCTGTGTGCAACTTTTTATTTTTTCGTCCTTTCGAGTTGGCCACGTAGTCATTTATAGACTAGGTGTTTCCAGCTGACACCACGAGGAGGTTCGAATAGGACTTACAATATGAATGCGCTTTTAAATTCATATTGTCATTTGTCAGTCATGTGGTCCTGAAAAAGGACCGTTTTGCCTGTGGATGACTACGAGTCTGCATGGCAGCTGCGACGGGTGTCTGCTCTTCTCGGTAGTCCAGACAGGGCGTCATGGCGGTAGCTTAGTTGGAGCTTCTTCTCAGTTGCACGTAGGCCATCATCTGGGTTCTTCCGATGTATCCGCCGGTTCGTCGAATATATTCTCTTCTGAGGAGTTTGGTTAGGAGCCTGTGGTTGATGATAAGCTGGCGCCGCTTCCTGCTGTCTGACTCTGTTCCGCTGGCAACAATACGAAGAACATTGTCCTTTCATCTAAAGACAATGGCATCCCTTTCCGAGACTGCTACTTTTTCTCTTCTTATACAGTCTGCGACTTCTCTAATGGCTGTAAGGTCACATGATGTAGAGTGAAGCACCATCTGAAGCCTCTCGTCGCGTCTTTCTTCGCCAAGTCGTATAAGGAAGTCCCGTTTCCACATTGCAAACGAAAACGGCCGTGTTGTATATCCAGGCAATGGCGGAGGTGCGTAGTGCTGCATGATGATCTTTTAAAGTGTTTACATATAGTAGTATTTCAATTCTCATACCGACGTTGCCCCCGCACCTCAGCGGAACGAATCCATAGCCGCAGTAACGGTGCGCCGAGCGTCCGTCCATTAACATATATGTTGTTGTTGTTCTTCAGGTTAGTCGTATCGGATGTTGGTCCCCAGGGCCAACAGCCACTAGAGCATCATATCCACCCTGGGGCATCCGGAGTCCGTCCAGGTCTTGCGTCTGTCGTTGAAGTGGTGCTGGTCATGTTTCTGTCTTTGCGTGTTCTTGTTCTGTGAGGCTGTGATGTCGTTGTAGTGTCGTTGCTTTCCTTTAGGGCCGCGTGTCGGTGTTGGCAAAGAAGTAGGTCATTAGGTCGGAAGCGGCCCTGGCTGTTGATGATGCTTTCTTCCAGGGCCGCGTTGATTGCCGCGATGTGGCAGCAAAGAAGTTTCTTGTGAACTAGGGCTTGTCTGGATCCATCGGCTGGTGTAGGTCAGCTTCTTGTCCCTGACGATCTCTACTGCCTCCCTGATGGCTGCGAGCTGGCATTCTGGCTTTGGTGCTGACTTGAACTGGTCATTCCAGAAAGCCCAGTGGGCAGCATGATGGATTTTGCTGTCCGGTCCCTTTGTCACTTTGATCTTTTCCCAGCTCCTGCTTGTCACACCAATGCAATCCTTTGGTTTTCCATTCCTTTTCCATTCCTTCGGAGCTGGACGATTGCAACGTCAGTGTGTTCCATGAATGTTGCCGCTTCCACACTGTACTTGGACAGCGGCTTCTCCTCGGAAAAGGACTCATTGTGGTACATGTCTCGGTGTGACTCCGACTGTTGAGCGTTGTCTTCGGCCGGTTGTGGCTGTGACCTTCGCTTCGGTGCTGGTGCTGGTGGTGATGTCATCTCCACGTCCTTTGGTAGCGTCGTCGGTGGCGGTGGTGGTGTGGAGGCCGTCTTCTCAGGAGCTGGCTTGACTGGTGTTGATGGCGCTGGAGCTGCTGGTTTCGGCGCTGACTTCGGCGTTGGTTTCTGTGCTGCTTTTTGTGGTACAGTCTTCTTAGCAGCAGGCTTAGGAGCGGACTGCTCCTTTGCCCTCGAAGGAGTAGGCTTAACCGGCCTATCCTTCTTCTGTCCAGGCTGGCAAGAGCGCTTGCCAGCTGAGGGTGCAGGCTAAGAGGGGTGAGACTTGCAACGATCTCCCCCTCTCCTGCTTTCGGCCCTCTTGCTAACTTGACTAGCCTCTGGGTTGACTGCCCATGTCAAAGTTAGCCGGACAGTGTTTGATCCATGATGGAGATCAAACTCAGGGAAGCCACTAAGGCGGGCTCCCTTCAAAAAACGGACTGCGAGTGCTGGAATCTTGTTGTTTTCCATCTCTGAAGAAGCGATGTTGTCTGTTCGACGTTCAACGCAGAAATGATATAAATTGGTTTCACCTTTTTTATACCATAGGACTAGTCCACTTATTTACAGGGATTACAGTAACTAATAACGTCATATTCTATAACAATTATGTAATATTAAATCACTGTCTCGGTTTTACTTATACTGTCTAGATTTAGCACGAATATTACGTAACAAAAGGGACGTTTAAAACGTTCCGATAAACTCAAGTAATATGGCTAGTCTCAAGTATATAGAAACACTTAATGCAAAATAAATAAATAAATTCATGCTGGATTAACATATTATGGCAATTAAACCTTTAAAAAATGAGATTTTTTTTCTAGCAGCGTTTAGTAGGTTTTCTGCAAATAACATTTGCTATGTACATGAACTATGTTGATAATTTCTATTTACTGGTTTTATCCATCAGCAAATTTAAAAACACATACACTGTATTCCTTAATGGCAGTCGAGAATATATTTTTTCCTCAGCACCCCGATTTTCCGGGCTCTAGTTTGTGGTCTACTTTCGATAATTTGGTCTGTGACATGATAAGTTTTAAAAAATGTTCAGAAAAGTGTCCGTCAAGATGCTGGTCCTTGATGAATACAACCAAGCAATACAAGGAAACAACCTTTTTATCATGTAACAGCACAAAAACCTTGGGAAATGATCTTTGTTTTCTTTTTTATTTTAATATTTTGCATAAGGTTTGTGGCTTTTATATTTCTTTTGTACATGCAATATGCAAGCAGTTGATATTACATGAAGGTACCAGTCACCAGCAATGCAAAACACACACACCGTTTAAAAATTACATATCAAACACCGTGAAAGTGTGGGCAAATTTAATTGTAAGTAAAGCTTGTACTTAGCTATATTTCTGGCCAAGAATTCTACCAAGAGTCATTGAACTTTTTGAATGCCCCTCGTTATTGTCCAACCTAAAGACTATAAAATGCCAGGAATTTACTTTTTGAAATTATAACCAAAAATGTCTTATGCACAACAACATCAAGACTTTCTTTGTCAGCTTGAGAGTGCTGGGCACCAGGTCAGGGCCATCCTCATTCAGAACGTTACAGCAGACCAGATGCTTGCCATCTCGGAAGTAGCGGCGGCAATTGCACAGAGACGGATCCATATCATGGCGCGGGACAGGTCAGACTTTCGACAAAAAGAACTTTTTTTGAGACAGCTGGGGAGCAGCAGAATCTCTTTTGCCAGGAAGAAAGCCATTCTTCATGCCTACAAGAAAAGAGCCATCATCAGCAGATTTCTCAGGCGCTGTTACATCCGAAGCGCAATTGGCTATGTTCTGCGGACAAGAGAGCACTAATATTCCCAAGCTGTTCCAGCCCTCCAACACTGACAAGAGGTCCTTTACAGGACCGCCAAATTCAAAACAAAATAGATACCCCTGCCATGCATGAATCCCTTGTATGTATGTATGTATTGGGAGATCTTCTCGGGGAGAGACGCAGTCATTTCCCGCACACGCATGCCCGAAAAAGATGCTTTGGGGGACGGATGTAGGTCGGTCCCAGCCCACGCTTGCCCGAAACTCTGGGAGATGTTTTGGAAAGGATGTACAGGTAGAATGCACAGGCGGTCACCGCACAGGCTTCTCCGAACATGTAGGGAGATGTTCTGAGAGACGGAAGTAGTTCTGAATTCAAGATAAGCGCTTTTCCAAAATTTTCAATGGGCTTTATGGCCATAACATGTGTTGTTTACGTGCAATATGTACAAATTTGGTATCAGCTAAAAGAAAATTCAACAGCATTGCAAGAACGTATAGTTTGTTTTCCCTGAATAAATATTAGCGCCCGGTGGATAAAAAATTCTACCCCTACCCAAGATTTTCAGTCTTTCTTACTGACCTACTTTCCGAATTTTGACTTGTAACATGTTATATTTCAATAAATGGCAGATAAAACTGCAACATTATGTAGGTACTATGTGTATACATGCAGATCATGCAAGAAAACAAGGTTTTTATGTGGAAATAAATCTGAATTTTAGGAAACATTTAGAAAAATAACGTTTTTTGCAAATTTTTCAAAATTTTCAATAGGTTTTCTGGCCATAACAAGTGTTATGTACAACAACATTGCAACACCGTATAGTTTGTTTTCCTGAATGGCTGTTAGCTCCCGGTGGATAAAAAAGTCCCCCCCCCCCGATTTTCAGACTTTCTTTCTGCCCAACTTTCCGGAGTTTGGCTTGCCACATGCTTATATTTCGAAAAGCTGCAGTTAAATCTGCAACATTATTATGTTGGTACTATGTGTATAAGTATACCATCTCAAAAAACAAGGTTTCAGTACGGAAATAGTTCTGAATTCCATGAAAACCTAACCATTTCTGGACGTAAAGCCTATTATTATTCAGTATCAAAATGCATTATCTTTTATTTAATACCTTTTCAAAGCGCGTATTATTCCACATTGTGGAAGCCATGTAACGCGAAATTATGTATCGGTTTATACCGACCCTCAAAATTGGTTGTCTGGACCACCCCAAGTCTTTTAAACGCTTAAAACAGCTAACCTTGCGATTTATGATGGTAAACATTATTATTATTGGATAGCAACACGCCTTACCTTTCATGTTATACCAGTTTTATTGATTTTTTTTCTTTACTTGGGAGCCTTGGTACGGCGAATCCCCGACCTTCCACCTCTAAGTTGGTTATCTTGACCACACCAGGGTTTCTTAAAACGCTAAATACAGCTAAACTAACCGATTTTGCCGGTAAAGAGATTGAACACAGAATCGTACAAGGAGTTGGCAGACCAGGGTCTACACGTCGACTTAGAGTTAACATGGTAACAGCCAAAGAGGCTTTATCATACCACCCACACATTGTAAAAAGCGATGTGCTCGCCAAAGGCAGTGCCTATTTTCATATTAACACTTTGGCGCGTACATGTAACGTCATTGACAACGTCCGTGTCAGCGATGCGTTTTCTTATTGTAATAATGTTCAGTTTGAAGGCGTTAAAATACCATTTTAATGGGTCATATGATAGATAGAATCTTACACTCGCGGTCATTTGATATGACATTTATGAAACTCTCCGAAGGCTCCTTTCACAAATTTCATATGAGATGACCACGAGTGTAAGACCCTCTATGTATTACACATAACGTTTACAAAATTTTGGAAGAACAAAGTATTATAACATGGTTAGATGAGAAGACCTAACTACATAATTCTGAAAATGGGAAAAAAACTGTCAATTTTTAAGCTTATTCTGAGAACTCGCAAAGACAGATATTCTTATAAATTATATCTAATTTTGTTAATAAACAACAACTTGGAAGGTGGATAATTCATAGTGGAACAATAATCTCATTTAAACACCAGAATCGTTTCAAAGTTCTGAATATTATTTTGTCCTTTTTCCTTAAGTTTCCTATTACTGTTCTTATAGCTGAACGATTTCCATTCTTTGACATTTTTCTTGTTCTTTTATTTAATAAATCTGAAGATTACTTCGTGTTGCCTGCAACGTCTCTAAAGAATACATTTTCACAGACAGACAGACAGACAGACAGACAGACAAAATCGTTTATTAGTAGCTCAGGTCACTTTGAACAGACCGTTTCATCGCCCACTGCTTTGTATTCAGAAGGTCTATTATCTGAGATAGACTGTAAGCCGTGGAACTCTTCGAAACTTAGTTTGATTCACTTGAGGCCAGTTTGCAATTTCAACAGTGCAGAAAACAGGAAATGACGTCATAAATATTAAACGTAAACCGTTATGACGTCACTTCCTGTAAGCAACACCAACTTACAGTAAGACATCAGGATTGCAAAAGGAGTATCAAATTGCCACAATCTCACAAAATTTTGAAAAGTTTCCTTGATAAATAAAGAAGTTGCAGCAATTTAAAAAAAAAGGTCTTGGTTTTTAGACACCCTGTAGCACTCAACCCGGGGCTAGGCAAAGTGACGGATATCGCATTTGCCAATATCTGTCATGAACAGACTCCATAAGATCGAATCTGCTGTTTTCAATCCTAGAAAAATGTGTTTTCAAAGAATCTCCTTTCATAAATGAAATGACTTTATGTATATCAACGGCGTCATATGATAACTTTTGTAAAATTACTTTTCCGAAAACTCAGATTTTCATTTATGAAAATTTTGTACTTCTTTATTGGCATAAATGCAGTTGCTAGCAGTTCCCTTTGACAGTTGCAAGTTTGTGTCTTTTTTAACTGCTGTGGATATCACAGAAGATAATCATTCTTTTCGATTTTATTTGTCGGAACCAATAAAAGTTCTAATCACGGAACCCCGGAAGGATCAAGTGCATTTTTCTTTAATTCGTGGCCACGACATGATAAGTCGTTTTCCCGACTAAATAAGTCGATCCCACGACTTATGTCATTCCCTCTACTTAATCAGTGGTGGCCATGACTTGTTCAGTCGTTCCAGAGAATAAATAAGTCGTTTTCTCGGCTTTAATCACGGTAGTTCCCTCGAACTTATTAAGTCGTGGCCACGAATAAATACTGCCCTCTAATCGTCAGAATATATAGTGTAACAGACTCAATTAAACCGTGTCTGCTATTTTCGTTTCTCTGATGTTTTCTTTGCTCCCAGAGGATCTTTATTCACTTATTTTAGTCTCCCCGTACATCAGCATCAGCATAGTGCAGAATTTATATTTTCTGGTCCTTTTGGATCACTGGCCTCATTCTGAGTTAGTTTGAAAATACAGCTGAAGCTGATGCTAGGGGACGTGGGTAGTGTTGCAACATTACATTACTTCCTATGAACAGACTCAATTATACCGCGTCTGCTATTTTCGTTTCTTTGATGTGTTCTTTGCTTCCAGAGGATGCTTATTCTGAACTGTTTTTACATACTATCCAGAATGGGACTTGAAAGTGATGCAAACCTGTGTCCGTCAGTTTTACAAGCAATACACTCAACCTCTACCCTCGGTAGCTCAGTTTGTTAAGCGCTGGCCTGTAGATCTAGCGGTCTCGGGTTCGAGTCCCGTTTCACGCATCCATCGTCATGATATGACTGAAATACTGTTAAAAAGGACGTTAAATCGCATGTCATTCATCCATTCATCCATCGCATTAACTGTTTTAATCTGTTTGGGCACATGCATACATAAGGATTGATTTTGGGGATAACATTCAGTTATGCTGCATAGCAACATGTGTTGCGGCTACCCATTAGGACTACCATGTAACAAGGCGTTCTAATGAGAGATCACGACATGTTTTTTTTTTGAGAATTTAGAAAAAAAAAATCCCCAGAATTATCCTAAAATTCCCAACATATCTGTATTCCTGCTCTTAGTAACAACTATAGTTTGGCTACGCATTTGAGTGAAATTAAAGTCGGGTTTTCACAAATAGGCTTGATAATGCATGTAATTATAAACTGAGAGACACGACCCTTTTTTAGCTACTGCTGCGTATCTCCATAATCGTCACTGAAGAACAGGCGGATACTTGACAAACAAAAAGTAACATCTAAACTAAATAGGCGGCGGGCGAAAGAAGATGTTTATAAGAAGTGCACTGTAAACAATTTCCGTAGATTTTACGGTAGAATAACTGGCAACCAGCTGCCAGTCCTTTCCCCATTATTTTTTACGGGCGTTTGCCTGTAAGACATTGCTGTAAATCACGAAACGGAAGTGTTGTGTTAACTGGCCGCTCTCGAAAATTGCGTTATATTGTTGAAGGGCCGTCTGACCAAAACGACACCTGTTCTTTTCTGTCCTACTCTGCTTGATAATTCCTTCAATTTTCACGGGCGCCCGTAAAAATAACGGGAATAGGACTGGCACACTGAAAAAAAATCCGTATATTTTACGGTAGAATAACTAGCAACCAGCTGCCAGTCCATTTCCCGTAATTTTACGGGTGCCAGTAAAAAGTGTAAGAATCATCAAGCAGAGTAGTAAAGAAAAGAACAGATGTTATTTTGGTCATATAACCCTTCAACACTGAACATGCTGAAGGGAATTTTCGAGAAGGGGGCAGTTATATAACACTACCATATCGTGATTTCCAAAACTGATATACATGCAAACGCCCGTAAAAACACGGGAAATGTCTGGCAGCTGTTTGCCAGTTATTCTACCGTAAATTCTACGGATTTTATACAGTGCAGCTGGTTTCTACGGAAATTTTACAGTGTATTATGTATTATAATTTCTTGCAAGACTTTGTGTAACTTGTTTCTTTTCTGAACTTTATATAATTGCAGAAAACAAATGAACGGCTTGAGTTTGAATGTTTATTTATGCATGTCTAAATTCGGCATGCGGCCACCGCGGAATACAAAAGGAGTTTTTGTCCGTTTATACAGAACCATATCCAAACAACTAAGTTCTATAGCGGACGTTTCCTGTCCCCAATTTTGAATATTTTAGTAGGGCAATTGATGCCACAGGTATCGGTGTTGAAATGTAATGCTATATAAAATGTTTTTTGTGCTCATGGTCAGTCTTTTTTCCGGTTGTTAGGTAGACAGAATTTCTTTACAGATGCCAAATTTAAGTGTCTTATAACTTTTTAACCCTTTGGTTTTTTTCTTGCAGTTATCGATAATCTTTTAGATAAAACAATACCTGTTATTCCCAGTGATTCCAGTGCATGTTGCAAAAAAAACGTTCAATAACCCTGTGATGTCAAAACGAAACAGAAAACTTGCTGCTTCGCCACTCGTGAAAATAATGCTTTTTGTGTTTATTCTGTGGAATAAATATCGATCTGATACTGAAAAAAGTCAAATATCCCCTATTACTCCCACTTTCACATATAAAAGATCGGTTTTCATATATATAAACTAGAATGTGTCCATAGGACACGGATGCCACGGATGCCCCACCTAGTGCCCTAAGTAAGATGGCGCCTTATTTAAGGTGCTGGCACTTGTAGGATAATTAGGTTCACAAAGGCAGGCTTGTGTGGTACGAGTTTTATTGTTTTCCTTAGGCAGATGCATTGTGCTTCTCGGATCAAGAGAAGTGTATGTATGTGTGTGTGTGTGTGGGGGGGGGGGGGTTAGAAGGGGGGGGGGAGTCATGACTGTGATATGGTATCTTATCACAACAATGAATGCAATGCACCTTTCCAAAAGAAATAGCCCGGAAACAAGTAACTTTTCAAAAACTAATATACGAAAACCATTTTTGTATGAAATGACGTTGAAAAATGGCCATAACTCCAAAAGTAATTGGCGGATTTTACCCTTTATTGAACCTGACCTCTATATTATAATTATATATCTGTGTATAAAATATGAATTCAATACATTAATCTTTTCAAAAGATAACGAACGGAACCCGTTTTTTGTACAATATAAAGTCGAAAAAGGGGCATAACTCCCATAATGATTGACGGAATTTACCTTTAATCGAACTTGACCTGTATTTTACGATTATATACCTGTGTATAAAATATGAATCCAATACACTAATCTTTTCAAAAGATAATGAACGGAAACCATTTTTTCATACAAAATGAATTCGAAAAAGGGCCATAACTCCCATCATAATTGACGGATTTTACCCGAAATCGAATTTGACCTGTATTTTATGATTATATACCTGTGTATATAATAAGAATTCAATATATCAATGTTTATAAAAGATAATGAACGGAAACCATTTTTTCACACAAAATGAAGTCGAAAAAGGGCCATAACTCCCACAATAATAAACGGATTTTATCCCAAATCAAACTTGGCCTGTATTTTATAATCATATACCTGTGTATAAAATATGACTTCAATACACCAATGTTTTCAAAAGATATCTAACGGAAACCATTTTTTCATACAAAATGAAGTCGAAAAAGGGCCATAACTCCCACAATAATCGACGGACTTTACCCTAAATCAAACTTGGCCTGTATTTTATGATTATATACCTGAGTATAAAATATGAATTTAATATACCAATGCTTTCAAAAGATATCGAACGGAAACCATTTTCGTACTGGACGTACAGGACAGGACGTACGTACGGACAGCGGTGTTACTATATGTCCCCCCCCCATTAAATATGGCGGGGGTATAACGAATTATCTTTTATTTGCTACATCTTTTTATATTAGTAACAGAACATTTACAATTTTTCACTAATATTTCAATTTTCAAAAGTCAAATTATGAATAAAATTTAATCCGGTTCTGGTCTTCGGAGAGAACACTGAAAACAAAGCCAATAGTGTTTAATTACGGCTGTGTGCAGAAATGTATGTATATGTATTTAAAGGTATGTAATATTGGCAGACTTATATTTTAGCGCTCCTTGCCCTAACCGCCAGTATCGCCAAAATTCAGTAACCGCCACAAATAAATGTTTTACAGTATATGTTGTACATAAAATTTTTCGAAATAAATATGTTTAATCCAATACATCGCCGTTAGTTATGAAGAAGCCAAAGTATGAAGAAATTATATCTACCATTTAGCCGAAGTGTACTATAATCTTCCATTTCCGTTCGAATCAACGTCCTTGTGAACGCTTTTTGGCAATGACGACAAAATGAATGGCATGTAATCCATCATCGTTAGTCATTCAGAAACCGAAAGTATAAAGTGCTAGCAAAGTTGTACTTTTATCGTCCATTTCCGTTCGGGTCAGTCCTCGTGAACGTCGTATGGAAAGAATACTGACAATAAAGTCAATAGTGTATTGTGTATGGCTGTTAGTTATTGAATAGCCAAAGAATTAAGAGATGTAATCAGCCAACTTGTGGAAGTGTACGATTGTCGCAAATTTCCGTTCGGGTGATCGCCTTGTGAACGTCATATCAGTGATAAGAGCACTGACAACGAAGGTCAATCGGGTATATAATATGGCCGTTAGTTATTCAGAAACCAAAGAATACAAAAATGTTATCATCCAGCTTGCGGAAGTGTACGATTATCGCCCATTTCCGTTCGGGAAATCACCTTGTGACCGTCATATGGCAAGAACAATGACAACGAAGGTAAATAGTGTATTTTATTATATGACCAATATTTGACGTCACATCCTTGTCAATTTGCGATATTCACCGGCCAGTCAGTGAATATAACTTTAAAACTGACGTCATTGTATTAACGTTACGTAACGTTTGATGCACGTTAATGTAAATGGTGTAACGTCGCGAGATAATACCATGCAGTGCCATCATAAATATCAAAGGAAACTATATTTAGAATTGTAATTATTATTTAACAATTATTGCTCTTTATTTCGGTGAATATTAAGAAGCCCAAGATGGAAGAAATGTAATCAGCCAGCTTGCGGAAGTGTACGATTATCGTCCATTTCCGTTCGGGTCAGCGTCCTTCAGAACGTCTATGGTAAGAATACTGACAAAAAAAGTCAATAGTGTATTATATATGGTCGTTAGTTATTAAGAAGCCCAAAATGGAAGAAATGTAATCAGCCAGCTTGCGGAAGTGCACGATTATCGTCCATTTCTGTTCGGGTCAACGTCCTTGAGAACGTCTATGGTAAGAATACTGACAAAAAAGTCAATATTGTATTATATATGGTCGTAAGTTATTAAGAAGCCCATGATGGAAGAAATTTGATCAGCCAGCTTGCGGAAGTGTACGATTATCGTCCATTTCTGTTCGTGTCAGCGTCCTTCAGAACGTCTACGGTAAGAATACTGACAACAAAGTCAATAGTGTATTATATCGTATATAGCCGTGAGTTATTAAGAAGCCCATGATGGAAGAAATGTAATCAGCCAGCTTGCGGAAGTGTACGATTATCGTCCGTTTCCTTTCAGGCCAGCGTCCTTCAGAACGTCTATGGTAAGAATACTGACAACAAAGTCTATAGTGTGTTATATATGGCCGTTAGTTATTAAGAAGCCCAAGATGGAAGAAACGTAATCAGCCGGCTTGCGGAAGTGTACGATTATCGCCCATTTCCGTTCGGGTCAGCGTCCTTCAGAACGTCTATGGTAAGAATACTGACAACAAAGTCAATGTTGTATTATCTATGGTCGTTAGTTATTAAGAAGCCCATGATGGAAGAAATTTGATCAGCCAGCTTGCGGTAGTGTAAGATTATCGTCCATTTCCGTTTGGGTCAGCGTCCTTCAGAACGTCTATGGTAAGAATACTGACAACAAAGTCAATAGTGTATTATATATTGCCGTGAGTTATTAAGAAGCCCAAGATGGAAGAAATGTAATCAGCTAGCTTGCGGAAGTGTACGATTATCGTCCATTTCCGTTCGGGTCAGCGTCCTTGAGAACGTCTATGGAAAGAATACTGACAACAAAGTCTATAGTGTGTTATATATGGCCGTTAGTTATTAAGAAGGCCAAGATGGAAGAAATGTAATCAGCCAGCTTGCGGAAGTGTACGATTATCGTCCTTTTCCTTTCAGGCCAGCGTCCTTCAGAACGTGTATGGTAAGAATACTGACAACAAAGTCAATAGTATGTTATATATCGCCGTTAGTTATTAAGACGCCCAAAATGGAAGAAATGCAATCATCCAGCTTGCGGAAGTGTACGATTATCGTCCATTTCCGTTCGGGTCAGCGTCCTTCAGAACGTCTATGGTAAGAATGCTAACAACAAAGTCAATGTTGTATTATATATGGTCGTTAGTTATTAAGAAGCCCATGATGGAAGAAATTTGATCAGCCAGCTTGCGGTAGTGTACGATTATCGTCCATTTCCGTTCGGGTCAGCGTCCTTCAGAACGTCTATGGTAAGAATACTGACAACAAAGTCAATGGTGTATTATATATTGCCGTGAGTTATTAAGAAGCCCAAGATGGAAGAAATGTAATCAGCCAGCTTGCGGAAGTGGACGATTATCGTCCATTTCCGTTCGGGTCAGCGTCCTTGAGAACGTCTATGGTAAGAATACTGACAACAAAGTCAATAGTTTATTATATAAGGTCGTTTGTTACTAAGAAGCCCAATATTGAAGTAATGTAATCAGCCAGCTTGCGGAAGTATACGATTATCGTCCAAATCCGTTCGGTTATCGTCCTTGTGAATGTGGTATGTTAAGAAAGCTGACAACAAAGTTAAAAGTGTATTAGATATTGCCAATATTTACTTAAATAACAAAGAATGAAAAAATGTAACAGCCAGCTTGCGGAAATGTACGATTACATCCATTTCCGTTCGGGTTAGCGTTCTTGTAAACGTGGTATTGTAAAAACACTGACAGCAAAGTCAATAGTGTATTATATATGGCCGTTACACTGTAAAAAAATCCGTAGATTTTACGATAGGAATATCTGGCAAGCAGCTGCCAGTCCTTTCCCCGTTATCTTTACGGGCTTTTGCCTGTAAGACCTTGTTGGAAATCACAATGTTATGTTAGTATCATGCTAACTGGCCGCACTCAGAAATAACTTTATAGTGTTGAAGGGCCCTATGACCAAAACAACACCTGTTCTATTCCATCCTACTCTGTTTGATGAGTCTAGCAATTGTACGGCCGCTCCTAAAAATAACGGGTAATGGACTGGCAGCTGGTTTCCGGTTATTCTACCGTAAAATCTACGGAAATTTTACACTATAGTTATCATGAAGCCAAAGAATGGAAAACTGTTATCAGCCAGCTTGCGGAAGTGTACGATTATCGTCCATTTCTGTTCGGGTCAGCGTCCTCCTTAACGTCATATGGTAAGAACACTGACAACAAAGTCAATAGTGTATCAGATATGGCCGTGATTTATTAAGAAGCCAAAGAATGGAGAAGTGTAATCAGCCAGATTACGGAAGTGTAAGATTATCGTCCATTTCCGTTCGGGTCAGCGTCCTTATGAACGTGGTATGGTAAGAACACTGACAGCAAAGTTAAAAGTGTTTTATGTATGTCCGTTTGTTATGAAGAAGTAAAAATATGAATAAATTAAATCTACAACACTGAAAAAAGTACGGCATTTTAACCGTGCAGTAAGAGGAAGTATACTATTATCGTCCATACTTTCGGTGTATCATCCTTTTCAACGTTATATGGTAAAAACACTTACAACAAATCCGATCTACCAATTAACGGAGGTGTACTTTGATCGTCCATATTAGTTCGGGTCACGTCATATTGTACACTGTAAAAAAAATCCGTAGATTTTACGGTAGAAAACCTGGCACCCAGCTGCTAGCCCAATTCCCGTTATTTTTACGGGCGCCCGTAAACATGGGCGTAATCATCATGCAGAGTAATGTAGAATAAGACCAGGTACTGTTTTGGTCTTCAACACTATAAAGGTGCGGCCAGTTAGCAAAACTCTATCATAACGAGATTTCTAAAAATGTTCTAAAGGCAGACGCCCGTAAAAATAACGGGAAATGGACTGGCAGGTGGTTGCCAGGTATTCTAAAGTAAAATCTACGAAAAAAATTTACACAACACTTAACATAATTATGCTTTATTAATAAAAAAGAGATTTTTAAGCATAGCATGTCATATTCAGGTACACTGATATGGAATGTATTACCTGAGTTTATCAAATTATCTAATAATACCTCAATCTTCCAAACTAGATGCATCAAATGGATGAAATCATAAATTCTTTTTAGGTAGGTATACAGAATGAGAGATTGTCATTTCATTATATTTGTCCATTCTTATTTGTTTTTATTGTAAAAATATGTGAATTCATATTTTGAGTGAGTAAGTGTATGTTTTTGAGCATACATTTGGCATATATTTTATTTTCAAGATACCCAGAAACCGGGGCTTGTTCTTGCGTTTCGTTTTCGGTAAGGGCAGGGTACAGGATTGGGTATCTGTATTTTCATTCCGGTGTACCGTAAAAATTCTATGTATTGGGATAGATAGGTCTGAGCGGTCAGTGCAGACTCGTATCGGGCTGCTCTTAGAGGAGCAGTCTGATCAGGGTCTACACTGTTGCTATTCCGTCTGAATCTTTTGGCTACCGGTTTTGTTTGGGACAGTTGCGGTGATTATTTTAGGTGTCCTAATATTTTGAATTTTGCGGTAGTACTGATTGCTGCTTGTGCTTTTTCTTTTCTTGTGAGAAGGAGTGATTGTGATATGAATGATTTGTATTTGATATACGTTTGATTTGTACATATTTTGTTAAGTGGGCCTCAAGGAAGAGTAGCTTGTAGCTAATTGTGTCACCCACTGAGAATACAGTCTTTATTATTATTATTATTATTATCATTATTATTATTATTATTATTATTATTATTATTACACTCAGGTCAGTGTGACATAAGAGGATATATCATATTATACATGTAAAGATATGTAAAATGGTAGCAGCTCATTTTATGTAATATGAAAAGAAGAAGAAGAAGAAACAAGAACTCAGCAAGCGGGGCGATATACGCCCGTTACTAATTGTTTGCACCGTTTCATCCTTGTCTACATTGCTATTAAGTTTATCAAGATATTCCAAACATTAAGGTTCTCAAAAGAAAACCTGAAAGAGTAATCAAAGGGATGTAACTAAAAAAAGAAAATAAGGAAGGGGAAGCAATTATTCTTTTATTAGACATACTGTCTCAACCTATTACACATTGCTATAAAGTTTCGTCAAGATACTTCATACGGTTACCTAGTAATGACTTGCCCAAGAATAGCCATAGAAATTAATCAAACGGATGTAACTCCATAAATAAGGAAGAGGGGGGGGGGGGGAGAGGGGGGGGGGCAATAATTCTTATATAAGACACACAGCCTCAACCTAATACACGTTGCTATAAATTTCAATCAAGATATTCTGTATGGTTGCCTACTTACAGCTTGCTCAAGAATAGCCTTGGAAAATATTCAAAGGGAGGTTACTCCAAAAATAAGTAAGGGGAGGCTATCGTTCTTATATGTGGCATATTGTGTCAACCTAATATACATTACTATATATTTTCAACACAATATTCCAAAGGGTTAGTTAGATATGAGGTGTACAAATATAGTCTAACAAAATAACCAAAGAGAGGTAACTCAAAAACTAAGTAAAGGGGGGTAACCGTTCTTATATGAGACACGTTCTCTTAACCTCATACACATTGTTATAAAGTTTCATCATGATATTCCAAAGAGTAACCAAGTTATGGAATGCTAAAGAATTGCCATACAAACTGCCATAGATGAGTTTTTTCAAAGGGCTGTAACCCGCTAAAAATCATCGGAGCAAAATTTCCGCATAAAATACGCTACTCCACATCGTAGTCTTACTATTTACAAAGTTTCAGCTTAATTGGATGAAAACTATAGGGGGAGTTATCCGGAAACGAACAAAAATTCTAAGTAAAGGGCTGTAACTCCGTTAAAAATCATTGGAGCGTAACCTCGAAACGATATGCGCTGGTCCACCTCATAGTCTTACTTTATACCAAGTTTCAGCTCGATCGGATGTAAACTGTAGGAAGAGTTATCCGGAAACTAAAAGTTTACGCCGGACGGATGGACGGACGCCAGCGCCATAACATAATACGTCCCGTTTTTTCAAACGGGCGTATAAAAAGGAATAGAAAAAGTGAAACATTGCAAGACAGCACTATAGTCCGAGCCCGCAAACAGCGTCGGAATGACGTCGCATCGCTGTCGGTAAAATCGACATCGATACCACGTCATTTCGACGCTTTGTGTTTCGTGGGCTAAGTTAAACATTATTGAAAGAAATACATATGGTGAAGGGAAAAGGGGTGGTGAATTTGATAAATGGAAATAAGTTGTATCAACTTATTCTTTCCAATCATAGACCAATATTAAATACTATTTGATATACAAACCATCAAATAGTTAAGAAAATAGGGCGGTTTTCCTTATCAATTTCCGTTATTTTATTATTTGAAATATGCCTCCATGTATTTCATAGCACTAAAAGTTACAGTTTTCGGCTAGAAAGTGCACGTTCTATTTTCAAAACTACCGATTAAAGAAACATGTTATTCGCACGTGCAAACTGTGAGCAATTGGGGCATATCGACTACATGAATGGAATCTAAATTATTCATAGTAAAACTTATGATGTGACATCGTTGATAAAAAGGATTAAATAATAATAATAAGAAGAAGAAGAAGAAGAAGAAGAAGAAGAAGAAGAAAAATATTTCGTGGAAAAGTAAGTACACATTTTATAACTTAATGCAAGTCAGTATTGTAGTAAAATGGGACCGTTCTTAACTATTACAACATCGACAAAACTTTCATTTCTGCAATATTGTCAGATTATGCTCGTATCAAAACGATGTAAAGGTGATACCCTGTCAGGCTCATATCGTTTCATCAACACCCAGTCAACGCTGGTTCAACGTCACCACGTTGAATCAACGTTGACTCAATGTGGAGTCAACGCTTCATGCTCAGATGAAATGTAAACCTGTTAACAATAGTACCCCTATTTAGGGTTGTGGTTCGATCCCAGACTACTATCACAGACATGAACTATATAAATTATTTATGATATCTATACGTGTTTGCAAGTTAACCATTTCAGTCTAGGAGAGGCAGGTTCAAAGCCTAACTAGGCAAACTCCGACTGGACGCCTACGAGTCTCTTCGGATTCTGCCTAGAATGCCCAGAACTGCATCGTCGGCGCTCATGCTTATCCGGATCAATGGAACATCTCAGCAGGCACATTGCTGAATCATCACTGATCAACGTTGATTCAACGTCATGACGTTGAATCAACGCAGAGTCAGCGCCGTCTCAACACCCAGTGCCCAGTGGCATGTCGTCGTTTCGATAAACATAGATCGTTAGAATGGAGGATTTGGAGAATAGAACAAGGGAGGTAATAACTGTAATTTCGATATGGTTTCACCACCAGTGTAGACCCTGATCAGACTGCTTCTTCAGCCATAAAGTAACAGTCTGGTATGAATCTATGCAGCCAAATCATGAGTAATCGTCTGGATTCAGGTATTACCCTGCTAACAAAGTAACTACATGTACTAATAACAGTATATACATAAATTGCCGTAGTTGCACAAAATAATCGGACACCGTTAGCGAAACAGCCAAAAATACAGGTCCTGATCAGACTGCTCCCCTATAACCCCTAAGGAACAGCCTGCTAAGGATCTGCACATATTATTGAAGTATAAAAAGGATTATTATACATGTAGTTTCATTTGAAACGCTTGAAAATAATAAAAACTTACTAAGATTTGTCAGCGTTGTCTTATTGCATCGAATTTAATCATATTTGGACGAACTTTAAAATAATTTTTAATCATTTTTTTTTCTTTCTGTTTGAAAATATGGGCAGTTGAATAGGTAGTGAAATCTATCACCGATGTCGTTTGTGTAAGAACACTGACAAGAAAGTCAGTTCCCTGGTTAACTTTGAATATACTTTGAATATAGATAGATAAGGGCTGTTACGAAACGAAAATGAGATGTTTCGAGAGAAAAAAGAGTCATAGTTACCAATCGACTTGGTAACTATGACTCTTTTTCGTTTCGTTACAGCTCTTTTTCGTTTCGTATCATCATTGAAAACATAGTTAGCCACCCGTGGATACACAGCCGTCCGTTATTAAGAAGCTAAAATATGAAGATACGAGAATTAAATCAGTAAGCTTGCGCAAGTGTACTATTGTCGTCCATTTCCGTTCGGGTAATCGCCCTAGTGGTCGTCATATGGTAAGAAACCTGACAACACAATAAAAAGTATATAAAAGTGTGTAATCCATCGCCGTTAGTTATTAAGAGGCCAAAGTATAATTAATTAATCACTACGTCTACACTTGTAATGGAACGATACTGGCGTTTTTGCCAAATATGTTAGCTTCTTGGAGTATCTTTGATTAAAGTTATTGTTGATGTACATATTCAAAAATAATTAACATCTTCTTATATTATCAATCCTTTTCTCTGGCGTTTCAATGGTGTTTCGGCAATCTATTTCAAGTGTGTGGTGCGTTTGAACAAAGTAGGGGAGAGTGGCGCTAGTTCTAACCTTTTTTTTTAAATTAAGTATCTTGATACATCACACTATAGAAAAAAACATGTGGCATAAAAGAGTTGATTTATTTAGAAATAGATCAGCTCTAGCAGTGACTTCTAATTCACTGTTTGTCGGTCAGTCCGCTCTAGTGATATATCTACTTTACAACTGACCGACAACAGTGAACTATTACCCAACTATTCAATACTAGAGCTGGGCTATTTCGATTCTAACATTCAAAAAACGCTGAAAACATATTCCTTTCGTTAAAATTCTCCTAACCGTCCTGCCAGCGCGCATGCTGCCGCCACTATTCTTTAATGTATCACAGATAAATATACGTGTTTATGGCGATTTTAGAAAGAAAAAAGACGTTGCACCGTCTAACGTCTTAAAACGTCACAAAATACATCAGTAATTGCCTGTGACGTCAGAAATCAGACTCACGCGCTCCGAAACAGTGAATTGTTGCAGAACAAAACACGGAAACTTCCCATTGCTTCTGTAGGCGCACAGTGTTGGAATGTGTTGTAGTGTTTAAAATATTTTCTATTAAAATTCAAGGAGAAAAAGGTTTTACAAACCATTGGAATTGAAATAATGAGTCTCAAACCAACATGGGATAACCATTAGAAATCTTCAGTGTGAACGAAAAGAGATATTGCACAACCCGCAGGTTTGCACTATAATCACTGTGTGAGTCCGTCCGTCCGGCCGTTATCAGTTAGCGAAAACCGTTATCAGTTAGCAAAAACGCTCATAACTCTTGAACCGCATGGGATATTTTGACAAAATTTTGCATACTTATACATGTCAACATTGTCTAACGACTCGCATGCATAACAACCTTATTTGATGGACGAGGCTTTGCTGAGCACAAGTTGAAAATTTACAGCCCACTACTGAAAATGCTCATAACTCTTGAACACCGTGGTAAATATGGTTCAAATTTTGTATGCTTATGTCTTTTAACATAGTCCAGCCACCGGCATGCAAAACAGTGACGAGGCTTCACCGAGCATCAATTTGGCCGGTCAAGCTCTTTTATTGAAAATTCTCATAACTCTTGGACCGCTCTGTATATTTGCTTCAAATTTTGTATACTTATGTAATTTAACATTGCCCAGCCACTGGTATGCAAACTTCTTATTGCACAACCCGCAGGTTTGCACTATAATCACTGTGTGAGTCCGTCCGTCCGTCCGTCCGTTATCAGTTAGCAAAAACGCTTATAACTCTTGAACCGCATTCTATATTTTGATACATGTCAACAATATCTAACGACTCGCATGCATAACAACCTTATTTGATGGACGAGGCTTTGCTGAACACAAGTTGACAATTTACGGCCAACTACTGAAAATGCTCATAACTCTTGAACCGATATATATGGTTTAAATTTTGTATACTTATGTATTTTAACATTGTCCAGCCACCGGCATGCAAAACGGTGACGAAAGTCTAAACAGTATTGCACGACCCACAGGTGTGCACTTTAATCGCTGTGCAAGTCCATCAGTCTGTTTGTCCTTCCGCTGTAGTCAGTGAGTGAAATTGCTCATAACTCTTAACCACATGGTGTAGTTTGATAAAAATGTGCATTTTTCTACAAGAAATGACCAATTTCATTCCATACATTCCTTCTGGCACCAGTAACTGGTTAGTCTACATTCACCACGGGTTGTGCACATTACCATCAGTTGATTTCACAGTGAAACCAAACGGCTAAGATAACAGAAAAACAACGATTTTAGCTGTCACATTTTTTTATTTTATAAATTCTCGGCTTTACGTCTTGCCTAAAAGGTTCTAAATGTGAACGTTATGATTTTTGTAAGAGGTAGATATCAGGCTTCCTATACACTAGTAGCAACTTGAAATTTCGTATTAAGATGGATGGATAGATGGATGGATGACTTGCGATTTTACGTCCTTCTCAAAGTATTTCAGTCAAATCAGGGCAATGGGCGGTTGATAATAAAAGGCTGTATGCAATGGAACCCCGTTTACAATCGACAAGATTTCCGCCTCGGGAAATCGAACTCGGGACCGCTAGATCAGTAGGCCAGCGCTTAGTCCACTGAGCTACCAGGTTTTCTTTGTATGACGATAGCTAGAAGTACAACAGGAATATACAAGTATCAGAGTATGATGATCCCTATGTCACGGTCCACTGACTTCGGACTTAGGCCAGTTTTCACAAGGTTAACATTTTTGTAAGAGGTAGATGTCAGAGTTCCTATGAATTTGTATGAATTTATATCTACAAAGATACATATATAGCCTAATAGAAGTTGAAGAGTTAAAGATTGATTCCTTTTGTTATAGAGGGAAAAAAAGCTGTTTCTAATCTATAACATATTTACACGTTAAGTCTGATCTAGAACATGTACATAAAAAACACTGCAGACACCGTAATGTGCATGTTATGGATTAGTACCCAAGAACTGCGGACCCGCTAAAACAAGCACGAGTGACAAAACGCTCGTAAGCATGTAAGCTCGAATGCCTATGTGATTACCTGTATTATGTATAGCGATTGCGAGAAAATCACACGATAAGTGATATCCATTTCTCATATACAGAATTGGATATCCATAATTCGAATTAGTGATAGCCATAATTCGAACTATGACTATCAATAAATCGCTCTATTTATGGATAAAACTAGATGGAATTGTGGATATTAATAATTCATCTTTGAAAATAAGAAGTCTGAATAACAACTGCTCTGCGGTTATTTATGGATATCCATAATGCAAATTATGGACATTAATAATTCAGCCCAATTTATTGACTTCACCCATTTAAATTATGGATATCCATAATTCGAATTCAGCTCGTTTACGCATATCCATAATTCTAATAATGGATATCAATAATTCGAATTAGTGGTATCCATATATCAGACTGAATTATAGATATATATTATTCGAATTTGTGATATCACTTTTTCGAATTATGAACATCCATTATTTGAATGTGATATCAATAAATGCGCCGAATAATTAATGTCACTATAATTAATAGAATTATGGATATCCAGAAATCAAATTGGATATCTGTGAATAGGGAATAAATAGTAAAACGGCACCACATACTTCTTAATCACGCTCATTGCCATTTCGACCATCAGACTGGCGATGGGCGTGTTAGGGACCTCTTTTGGGCGGCTGATCTTTGAGTGAAAATGTTACCTTTTAGCTAGTCTCTGTTACATTCCATTTGGCGGAATTATAATACATGTAACACAAATGATCCCATTTTTCTAATTGCGACAGTGTACAAATCCATGCGCGCGCGTGCGCGCGTGCTTGCGCATGTATGCTTGTTTGTGTTCTCTTTTCCCTTTCAGTTTCGCTTTCTCTTTAACATATCTTTCCAAAGATAATATAACGAAAGATAATTAACAAAGAAAGAAAAAAAAAACAAAAAAAAACGTATATACATAAAAATACGCGGTTTCTGTTTCAGTCACTACAAAATCTATAATCATGGTATGCGTAAAAAAGATAATGGCTTGACTAAGCCCCGTATACACGATAATATTTCTTGTACCATTTTTTCTCTCTCCCCCTTTTTTTTTTTTTTTTTACAAAAATTTAAATAACAATGCTTGACCGTGTATACAGTAAACATGATCATTTTAAAAGTTGTACGAATGATGGAATAGAAACTCAAACCATGTATTTCTCATCATTTTTTCCATCTAATAGCCAGTGAGAATCAAGTAGATATTACCATGCGTTTTGTAAACTTTACTGCACTGATGATTTTAGAAGTGTAAAAGAAAAATTAATACGGGTTTAATTATTTGCATGTATTCTACATACTGACTTAAGTTTTTAAAACACACTTCAATAAAAACTGACAAATATTTCATTCTTGTCCTAGTACAAAATACTTGTTTATTGGTTATATTGTTCATTTACTCCGTATATAAGTAACCTTATTTGATCATTAAAATCTTATACCGTGTATTAAAGATTGTCTCACTCGTTTATTTCATGTTTTCAGAAACAATTATTTTAACAAAATTTCGTTAGACAATATAATGTAATAGTCTCATAATTAGCTGTAAAAGTTTTGAGAAAATGCATGTTTATTCGATAAACGTGGAATGAAAAATAATCTTCAAATTAAAATGCAAATTACCTATTTCCTCACGGCCTGTAAGAATATCGATTTTGATCATGTGTGTCATGTGATCATGTAGAGGTATTTTTCTTATTCGTGCACGTGATTGTGACGTATGAATAAATTATTTTTGTCCAATAATGCGATTTCAACCGCGGTCCGCGACTGTATAAAAATTTATTTTATTTTTTGTTTAAAGTCACTTTATCTAAACTATAATTCAATTGTATAGTTGGACCATGTCGGAGGTATTGCATGAAATATTTCATCAAATCATTTTTGTTATTATTAGAAAGGGAGTAAATCTTTAAACAACCATCATTTTTCCTTCTTTTTTTTGTCATTTTTCTTTTACAAGCTGTACAGGGGGCGCGGCAATGCGTGACGTCACAAGCGCAGTCAACCAGCATCATTAGACCCGCTTCCGTTACATGTAAATTATCACGGTTTGAATACATTCATTCAGTAGGTATAGTCCGTTTGGTCTCAAGTGCAAACGGGGTTTTGCCTATTTTCTCGAAAACGATGAAAGTTCCATCAAATGTTCTAATGTCATAATGACTCCTATAACTATACATAACAGAATACGAAAAATCCAATTTTTTGGATGCTTTTGTAAAACATTTCCCATTAACAGTAGTGTAGAAATTAAGCAATTTCAGTGAAGGGCGTCATATGCTTGTTAGAACAGCCAAAATATTGTTGATAGGCAATAGCGTAAACTCGTTGTTTACTACAGTTGTGGAAGTATATGAATGAAAAAGTAAAATGTATTCACGTGTCCGCACGCGTAACGCATGGTGTCGCTAGTCAGGTGATTCTGTGTTGTAAATAAATATTTAACTATTATATAGTTTTGCGAGTAAAAATTGTATGTTTCAAAATTTGATAATCTATGGGTGAAACAAAATGTAGAAAAAAAAGGATTATAAATAAAATTTCAATTAATTATGCAAATTTTGTTCTAGGGATGGCATACATTGGTCACATGCTCTGATACGTAAGACTAAACGGGAATTCCAACAGCCAAGTTTTACTCCCTTGTAATTAAGAGGCGAAAAGGACATGTCGTAGGTCCTATTTTGTAAAGAAACTTTTTTGTAAAAAGCCACACATTTCCACAAAATTCTGATTTGGTTATGTATAGGATAAAAATCAAGAAATCTTCTACCGCTCACCAATTTTAAGAAAATAATTGGGGATGCCGTTTGCATTTGGGAGCAAACGGACTATAACGGTGTTTCTAAGTTTAAAGAAAAAAGGAATATTAAAGATTGTCTCCCTCGTTTATTCCATGTTTTCAGAAACAATTATTTTAACAAAATTTCGTTAGACAATATGTAATAGTCTCATAATTAGCCTTAAAAGTTTTGAGAAAATGCATGTTTATTCGATAAATGTGGAATAAAAAATAAACTTCAAATTAAAATGCAAATTACCTATTTCCTCTCGGCCTGTAAGAATATCGATTTTGACCACGTGTGTTATGTGATCATGTAGAGGTATTTTTCTTATTCGTGCACGTGATTGTGACGTATGAATAAATTATTTTTGTCCAATAATGCGATTTCAACCCCGGTCCGCGATTGTATAAAAATTATCTTATTTTTTGTTTAAAGTCACTTTTATCAAATATTATTATCTAAACTCTAATTCAATTGTATAGTTGGACGATGTCGGAGGTGTTGCATGAAATATTTCATCAAACCCTTTTTGTTATTATTATAAAGGGTGTAAATCTTTAAACATTTATTTTAACCAACTGTGAAGGTTGAGTTATATTCATTTTTCACCATAAATCTATTCACTACACCTGAAAAATGCACGAAAAAATAATAATAAAAGACTTTGTGAAAAAAGGAGCCTTTTACTTTCAAGTAATTTTCTTCGGACCCGAATGAACAGTGGACAGTTTACCTAAATTACGGTTTTTGTAGCAATCATTGGCATAGGTATTATCATGAGTTTTTCATGACCATCTAGGGGGTGGTTGGGTGGTGCAAAGGTGCTGTGTGTAACTTCCAGTGCCGGGGCGTCCTACTTATTTGAATAGTAGTAGGACAAGGGCTTACTGTGCTTGCAGTAGGTGCGGGTGGGGGTTGTTTGGACATTTTTTTTCTCGTCTATTATTTCTCTCTTCTTTCTCCCTCTCTTTGGGAGACAAGAGGTAAAAAAGAGGTAGGTTACAGATTCAACGACAGCCTATTAAGCATGATTTTTTCCGCATTTCGTGCCGTTACAATGTTGTCCACAAGAAAGAAAAGGAGGTCAAATGATTATCCCGTGCAGTATTCGCTAGTATATTCATATCGCACGAAGTACTGATTCTTGTGCCAGATATTCTTGCTCAACAATGAGGAAAATTTGTATGGATACCGTAAAATTCTAAAACATTGGGACACCGAAAACATTTTTTGCAGCTCCTCCTGCAATGTGTCCAAATGACTCAGATAGAATGGCAAACAGCGCAGGCCCATACCAGACCGCTCCACAAAAGATTAAAGTGTAAACTTGGAAATACACGTAAGTCAATGAATATTTGGAATTTGATGAAATACATTTGGCCATGGACTGTATAAAAACTGAAACAGTCTTTCATCGTCACTGTGCAAACAACAATTCTAACCCTGACTATATTTTCATGCAGATGCACTTTCCTATATAACAATAACATTTTACTGCTCAGCGAAATTATTTTTTTTACAAATCTAATGTACGTTTTATTATATTATTATTTTTTTTTTATTAGTACCAAATGTATTTTTATTTTTTTTACTTGTGGAACATGACAAACTTTTATGATGACGAAATAGCAAATCTTTAGCACACAGATTATTTTGTTGCGATTCACTCTGCATGCGATGACCTGCCCAATCAGCTACTAGATCGACACGCCTCTTCTCGTTTTCACCCAGTCAATTTCAGTCTGTCAACCAATAGAAAAATAGAGCTACCGAACCGGATAGACGGATAACTGGGAAGTAGGGCAGGAAATGATATCCCGCATGTAATCGCCCCTAGGGACAGTCTACTGATAAAAAGATTAAAGACTTAAAAGTTTCTCAGTTTTCTTCAATTATCTAGTCTTGCAGGTATAAAATCAAAAATGTTGTGTTCGTCTAATATTTTACATTATCTAAGAAAATTAGTGATAATCGGATGAATTTTAGTGCCGTCATTTTTGATAAATTTATTACCACCCTATGTTCAAAATTTGCACATTCAGTCAATGGCGGCCATGACACTGTATGTAGTAAGTACTGTAGCATAGCTTGGACTAGGGTTAAGTATTTCATGATCAGTCGACTTAAAGTGTGACATCTCTCTCTCTCTCTCTCTCTCTCTCTCTTTAGAGGTAAATTCGATGTGGTTGATTACAAATTTGTGAAATTTAACTGACAAACAACTGCATTAATGCAGATAATAGTTAACACACTTCAAACACGGGAAAAGTTTGAATTAATAAGAAAGTTTAATGAAGCTGCTATAATGCATTTATAGCTAAAAAAGATTGTTTTGTTTGAACCGTTCAATCTATTATTTGCTAATTTAACTGAGCAATTATGTGACAGAGACTTGATTGTCATACACAATACCTTTAGAAGGGAAGCCATGTCATCAAAACTGGTAGTTCACACCTTTTTTATATCGAAACAAACAACTCGCAGTTGCTGGACGCATATCCAGTTTGTGTTGTAACTTATTAAATAATGTGATTTTATTTTATGTCGTGTCCTTAAAATTTGTCATTTCATGTGTGATCAAGGAAACAAAAATAATTTAGATGGGTTTGCTTGAATTAATTATGCTTACAAACCCGTGTCCCAAATTAAAAACTTTTCACGCAGTTTTATTGGCATGGGGCGGGGAGGACGGAACACGAGGTTTGGTTCTGCTTTGTGAGCTTAGAATTCGATAGTACACTAAAACTCTTAGATTGAATGGATTGAATTGTTGTAAGATTTAAACTAGACACTACACTGTAAAAAATGTGTTTAGAATCAATGCAAAAAATGCAGTCCGATTTTTTATGTGTTTAAATCGTAACATGTTCAATTTGCAACATGTTTAGGTTTATGTTTAGAAATTAAACATGTATAAAACTGGTTATATTTACCTTTTATTCTGAAAATGTCCTCTGTCAACATTTTCGTCTCTTTTTTTTCGTTCTTCGACGGGGAAAAGAGAGAATGGATTCATCCGAAACGCGTAACAGAATAAAACGTGTTTAGCAGACTTTTCCGGGAAAATAATAGAAAAGGCGTACATGTTTAGCTATATGACGTATTCCTAAACATGTTTACACCTAATCATGTAACTACTTGTGTTTTATAGCTAAGACCGATTTTTACAGTGTATGCACATGCTCTCTCTCTCAGCCAAAATGAGGAAACAGTTATGCAGTTAGAATTTTATACCATAAAAAGCCTGAACTTATGTTTGTTTGAGATGCACAAAATTTATGAGAGGGCTACTCATACGACGTTTATTCAAACTGCCTTGTTTACACGTTTTTCAACTCACCCGATATGTGCCAGATACTATTATGTGCCCCCTCATTCTTACTGTCTCATACAAGCGGTCCCAGCGAAGTATCTCAAACTAGTCATTCAAAAATACGAAACGTTACCCATTATCAATATCCTTAGACTGATTTCAGTCGAAGATGTTAAAAATTCTTTTAACCCTGTATTCATATTTTACAAATTTTACTTTTCTCTGATATATACTCCTGGCTCCAGCATCTTGGGTCAGGTACAAAAGTATCAGAGAGGGACAAGAAAAAAGAAAAGAAAAAGAAAAAAGCTAACATCTTCGGCTGACAAAAGTCTACAATATCCCCTGCTATTCTTAATCTTCTATATTAATTTTATAATATTTTCTATTTTCTTTTCTTTTTTATTTTTTTTTGGGGTGGGGGGTGGGCGGGGGGGGGAGTTATTTATTTATTGCACACCTTACTTTCTTGAGAAACAGAAACAAATGTTTAAAGACAGGGATAGGACTATATAAAGAGGCATTATTTATCTAATATTATTTTTTTTAGGCCTACGTCCGTTTTCATGACGCGCCGCATACATATTTGTTTAAAATAAAAAGGAGAAACACAGATTTTACGCACGCTGATCTGCATTTTTTATTGGTATTTTATGTCCTTTTTCGTGCGTGTCACATATACAGGTATGTTGAAATTTCATTGGATATTGAGTCTAGATCCCTGGGGCACACCATAAAATTTATAATCTCTGCTTATTGACATAACATGTTAGTTGTTAAATAAAAATTTATCCCTTTTGTAAGTGTATCATGAGTTATCTGTAATAAATATTACAGACAAAAGATAAACATTTTAATTAAACAATTATCTGATTATTTAAAATTAATATTAAATAAGAAGCCTTTTTCTTACTATTCACTTATAATCATTTTAAATGTCTTTTTGTTTCAATTGTCTCGTTGAGACAACAACCAGAAGAATGAAAAAAAAATGTTGTTGTTGTTGAAACAATAACATTTGTGTTGTTGAAACAACAACACGAATGAAATAACAACATAATTGAGCCCCGACACGACAAAACAAACAAAGTGGCATCTTCGCCCAGCAAAGACTCAGATCAGCCTGGGCATCCGCTTAGTCTGATCAGAGTCTTTGCTGTACGATGATGGTGTACCCAAGGGCCTAAGTTAGCGCCTTGCGGACAGCCAAGACTATAACTAGACTAAGCGAATGCCCAGGCTGCTCTTCGCTGGGCGCACAAGCCACTTTGTTGCTTTTGTCGTGACGTGGGCTCATATTAATGATTATGACTACTATGATAAATATATATACATCATAAATACCAATCATCTATACTCGAAAAAATATTAAGGGGTCGAACTTTCACCCTGAGATTTCTGGGACGTTTCAAACATTTGGTAAAATAAATCATTTGTGCCTCCCATTTCATCCATTTCATAAGTTTTGTACAAATGAAGTTTGAAACTATCTTGGCCAAGTCCGGACTTCAATTCACAATACATTCAAAATCAAAGTGATTAGAAGTCCATGAGGAGCGAATTCACTAAAATTTTCGATTTCGCAAAATTGCTCGATAGTCATCAAATTTAATCATTTTTAAGGTCAGCATGCTGTAACAAAATTGAATAAATCGAAACGACATTTTATATCAAGTTGTTTTTTTTTGGTACATCAGTACGGATATAAGTTTACTGATAAAAAAGATGAAATAATTAATAAATAAATTGAAAGTAAAAGGCGCTGATCAGATTCCATCTTCACAGCAAGACAAATATTTTGTTGGCAATAAACACACAGTATAATGACCTATATTTTATTGCCCCGTTAAGCTTATCCCCTGGTTTTATGGCCCTAATATTGACTCCGCATAAAGGAATTTCTCGACTGCCTAGCGTCCCTTAAGGGGTCTACCTAGTGGTGTATAACCAGATCAGACGCGTTTCTCAAATCTTCCGTAGAATGGCTCCAGAAAATGGTACAATAAATCGTAAAAAGTGTAAAATTGGAACAAAACTATTTAATAGTTCATCTCCAATTCAGACACATCCAAGCTTGGTAAAAAATTTGAATAATTAAACCTTTAAATAATCGTATTAGACTACAGAAAAGGTGCATTATGGCATGTGTGAATTTCAATGTGCGCATTCGCGCAGTCTTTCATAGTCTTCCTCGTTAGCATGACAATTAGGACGTTATGGTGATAATGAAAGGCCATGTGCAATGGAGCCATGTGCAATGGAGCCTCGTTTACGGTTTATAAGATTCTCGCCTCCAACGGGTCTCGAACCCGGGACCGCTAGACCAGCAGGCCAGCGCTTAACCTACTGAGCTACCGGGGCTCCTTTATAAATCCACTGTTGATTCACTGCAAAAACCTCACATGTAGGACAACTACATTTATACTCTGAGGATGTTTACAGGGCTGGTCTAAATGCAAGCAGTGTGTACCCTGATCATACTCCTCATTTTGTGGCATCTAATTTTGACCTTAACCAGTGATGTAACGGGACATTTATGCCACTCTGATCTGTGCACTCTGCAGGTATATCAGACTGTAAATATCGATTCCGAAATTTCATTAACATTCATATGAACATTATACTGCGAAATTGGTTTATATAATAAAAATAATAATAATAATTTTCTCATTGTCGGTTATTATAAATATTATTATATATTTGTACAGACAATGGTTAAACAGAACACATGTTTATACAAAGCTTTTGTAATGCTGTATCCCTTTGACGATGTACATCTCTATGTTTCCGCCACTTTTACAAAGGGGAAAAACTTTTGTGACTTCCTGTTGGCTTTACTGGATTATGTAGCCCTTCCTAGAAACAAGGAATATTCTACCTATGTCGAGAATGAGGTTCTGATTTTGTTTTCCCTGTCCATGGTATTCATTGCGGATTTTGAAGTTTATGGGTACACATCCCAGTTTTATTTCAGTTTTGGGGGTGGTTGGTGGTGCAAAGGTGCTGCGTGTAACTTCCAGTGCCGGGGCGTCCTACTTATTTGAATAGTAGTAGGGTAAGGGCTTACTGTGCTTGCAGTAGGTGCGGGTGGGGGTTGTTTGGACATTTTTTCTCTCGTCTATCATTTCTCTGTTCTTTCTCACTCTCTTTGGAAGACGGCCCGATATAGACTGAAATACTGTCTCAAAGGGCCGTTAAACCCCAAACAACCAACCAACCAAGATTATTTCAAGTTTTAACTTTTTTCTCTGGTATTCCCTGGACTTTCGAAGAAAATATGATTTAGTTTTTTTAACGTTTTCCGTTTTCAGTCCTGATAAAAATATCAAAAATTGTTATACCGTTCAGTTCGAATACTGTATAAAATCTACAACAGAAGCATATTGAACAGTCAAACACAGTAAAAAATTTCCGTAGATTTTACTGTAGAATACCTGGCAACCTGCTGCCAGTCCATATCCCGTTATTTTTACGGGCATATGACTGTAGAACATGTTTGAACTTTGAATATGGTAGAGTTATGTTAACTGACCGTTCGAAAATGCCTTTATAGTGTTGGAGGGCCACATGACCACAACAACACGTCTTGTTCTACCCTACTCTGCGTGATGATTCCGCCAATTTTTACGGGCGCCCGTAAAAATAACGGGAAACGGACTGGCAGCTGGTTGCCAGGTATTCTACCGTAATACCTACGGATTTTTTTTACAGTGAAGCGACCTTATCACTTTAACTTTGACAAACGTGAAAATTCTTTTCGTGTTCATAATGCGAGTTGCATTATAACCTGTCATTGTACCACACGCCTGGTGATGTCGTTAGGGCAAACAAAGTTCTGCTATGGCGAGCAAAAGCAATTACGAGAATTATAATTTGTATGGCATGTAGTTTTCATTTACAAAAACTTGAAAAAAGCTACGTTTACACCCTTAACCATAATATTATAACAAGAGCTTCATATGGAGAAAAAGCTCATCGCTGCCAAATATCAGTATCGGACAACTGGATTACTCAGAATACAGGTGATCTCTCCGTATATTTCCGCCAATTTACGAAGCTGTGGTGTCAAAATCTTGTGTCAACAACTACACTCAACAAACCGACAAAAGCAACTACCGACAAAAGCAATCGATTAATGCGCCCGCAGGGTAGAGATTACGTTAGGCGGGAACATCATAAAGATGTACTTTATAAAACATTTTAGCCGCGACACGACAAAATAAACAAAATTGACATGCGCCACGCGAAAACTTAGATCAGCCTGGGTATCCGTCCATTCTGACCAGAGTCTTCCCTGGTGGCATTGGGGTAGCTTAGACCCTTTCAATACCCTGTATGCTCACAGCAAAGACTCTGATCAGATTGGGCGGACCCCTAGGCTGATATGATCTACGCATGTCACTAATGCCACTTTGTTGGTTTTGTCGGGTCGCGGCTCAGTTGTTTATAGTGAAGACTCAGATCAGCCAGAACAATGCACAGTCTAATCAGCGCAAATGTGACTCCCAGCTTAAATAAATAAATCGTGAATAAATCATTATCTAACGGAGATTTGATTATCTGATTTCACATATGATTGGTTTAAATAAAGAATTAATTAGATAAATAAATCAATAAATAAATATAAGCGAGCAGTGTCATTGCTGTTGTGTCTGTGTGCGAGAATGATAGATAGATAGATAGATAGACAGATATGGCTGACTTCATGTGGTTGAAAATTGTCTGAGTGGAGACTAAACTATTATAGTTGACATCATTTAAACAAATACATGTAAACAACAGACATGTATTACGGGTTTTAAAATAACTTATTTGCGTTTATTTAAGCCATGAAAATTAAAAAAAAAGTGTACCGCACACAAGAGAATATCATTTAATTGTAAAATCCAAACTTGATGTTGAATATTCAGAGTGTATGTTTCGGTAACAAATAAATAAACTTTATTTGGCAGACTTTATGAATAAATTCACAAAAATACCGAGTAATTTATTAGATAAATTAGTCTGTATTGATCATAGTTAGATAGATAGATAGATAGATAGATAGATCTGGCTGACTTCAGATAGATAGGTAGAGACGGCTTACTTCATATGCGGTATAATCCAGCATCTGCAACTAATATTTGGACCAAAATTTTGAAATATCTTATTTTCGTATATTTGAGCCGTTGAAAATTAAAAAAAAAAACGTATAGATTATTAAATCCATCGGATTACCGCACACAAGAGAATAACGTTAAATTATAAAATCCAGACTTTGATTAAAAATATTTGGAGTGTATGTTTCGGTAACAAATAAATTAAGTTTAATTGGCAGACTTTAAAATACCGAGTATCTTATTATATAAATTAGTCTGTATTGATCACAGATGTCAATTTCACACTTGACTAATTTGAGCAAATATTGAGTAACTTGATGAAAATTTTATCGTCATTCTTTATCTCGGCACCATCAGTTTTAAAATCTATTTAAGATGTTTGCTTTTATAGCAATTAATTTATACAGTGACTATAAGGTCACTGATTTATATAGCGAGAAATTAGTTTATATGTTTATATTATCATTGTTTAGAAGTCAAACAAGCAAACGATATGATTGTTCTTACTTCACTTTTTGAAAAAGTAATAGCCAACTAGTTGTTTAGTGCTAGAAACATTCTTTTAACATAAAAGTCCCTAAATGTATAATTTCGCATCATGCTTTTGCTAATCTCAGCGATATACGGTCATAAATACAGCCGGGAGCAATTTCTAAATGTAATCGCCGCAATACCTCTCTCTCCGTGACACTTCGTGAAAAGGACGGAAAACGCCGAAGTATCACGACAAGGAAAATTTAATACCTTGTTAAGAAATAATGGAAACAGACTATTTTGCTTTTATTATTTCAAAATTTAACTTATACCATTAGAAAGGAGGAATATTTCTGTAATTGAAACTATCTGCACACACGCTTTCTATCGTTTTCTCTTTTTGAAGAAATAAGTGCGAAAGGGACTAATAAGTCCGTAATATATTCCGTTTTACTATATATTTATTACATTTAGATGGTTCCTCTACTTTTTCTAAAAACAGACAATTTTCCTATTAACTTAAAAGTTTGTAACATACATCTTTATAAAGCTTATACAACAAGCATTTCAAAACCGTTTGCACAGGAATGATAACTTTTATACAAATCACGCTATTTAAGTTAAAAGGCTTTTAACATTTGGCAAAAATGCCTGTCCAACATATGGTCCTCAGTTACAAAGCACACTGTCTACAATATAACAACAACAACAAAAAAAAAAATCCCGTAGATTTTAAGGTAAAAGACCTGGCAACTGCACTGTAAACAGGTAAAAAATTCCGTAGATTTTACTGTAGAATAAATGGCAACCAGCTACCAGTCCATTTCCCGTTATTTTTACGAGGCCCGTAAAATTTACAGGAGTTATCAAGCTCAGTAGGATAGAATAGAACAGGTGCTGTTTTTGGTCATATTGCCCTTCAACATTGTAGGGATATTTTCGAGTGCGGCCAGTAAACAACACACTACCATATCGCATTTTCCAACGATGTTCTACAGACAGACGCCCGTAAAAATAACGGGAAAAGGACTGGCAGCTGTTTACCAGTAATCCTACCGTAAAATCTACGGATTTTTACAGTTTGGCTGCCATGCCCTTTACCGTAAAACGTACGGGATATTACCGTTTGTTTCAAATATGGAATCTAAGTGCATAAAACATACGGTGCTATGCCGTACTTTTAACGGTAAAGGTCCTGGGAGCCATGCAGTTCCCATGTCTTTTACCGGGGAACTCTACAGCATTTTTTTTCAGTTAATCAAAGCAACATGAATGTCATATACATATGTACAGATCTTTATCTCCGGAAGTTTAAGAGATCAATATGTTTTGGTTTCTACCTCTTTGTATAATATTATGTTGGATAGGCGCAGCATGGATGGTTGGTCGTTTTGGGGTTAACGGCCCATTGAGACAGTATTCCGTCTATATCGGGCCGTCTCCCAGAGAGAGGGAGGAAGAAAGGAGAAATGATAGACGACTCTGAGAAAAAATATCCAAACACCCCCGCTCGCACCTACTGCAAGTACAGTAGGCCCTTGCCCTACTTTTATCTAAGTAGGACGCCCGGCACTGCATCGCCAGACCACCACCCCCTTAAAGCATGGAATGTGATCGAGTGGATCGGAATGGAACTAACAGGCAGTGATAATCTGCCCACTTCATACCAATAATTTGGGGAAGAATTTCTTCCAACAACGGAGCAAATTCTTGCAAGAAACCACCCAGGCTCTCGGAGCAAATTGTAGCCAACGGTATATAGAATACCTTGTCAAATCCATTCCATGTAAGCCCATTCCGTTCCAGGTTTTAAACTACACCGGCTGGATTCGCATGCAACGTTAAGATTTAATTTTACATTAGGACAACCTGTCTGTAGCCATAACGTGTATCATACTATTCATTTGAATTTAAACAGATCCTATCCTCACTAGTCATGATATGGTTCATGACAGTCTGTTTTATTATCAGTCCTTTATGCACTGGCCATAAGCTATGTATTTAAATGCAACGGAACTTCTCATATTCGAATTTACGAATCTATTAAAACAAAAAGATATCTTGAAAGTAAGTACATTTGTATATTTTCATTACACAAATATAAATAAAAATAAAAAATAAACAAATAAATCTATGAAAACAAAAACAAAAAAAATAAATAAATAAACATGAAATATATATTTAATTGATCGGGAAGGCTGAGGCATAGTATTATTTTAGTAAAACTTACATTGTATGTTACAGAAAAAGGCAAAAAGAAAAAAAAAATCACCATTTCGTTTCCTGGCATAACAATGTTAAAGTTAAAGATTGCCTCCCTCGTTTATTCCATGTTTTCAGAAACAAGTATTTTAACAAAATTTCGTTAGACAATATGTAATAGTCTCATAATCAGCCTTAAAAGTTTTGAGAAAATGCATGTTTATTCGATAAATGTGGAATGAAAAATAATCTTCAAATTAAAATGCAAATTACCTATTTCCTCTCGGCCTGTAAGAATATCGATTTTGCCCACGTGTGTTATGTGATCATGTAGAGGTATTTTTCTTATTCATGCACGAGATTGTTACGTATGAATAAATTATTTTTGTCCAATAATGCGATTTCAACCGCGGTCCGCGATTGTATAAAAATTTATCTTATTTTTTGTTTAAAGTCACTTTTATCAAATATTATTATCTAAACTCTATTCAAATGTATAGTTAGACGATGTCGGAGGTATTGCATGAAATATTTCATCAAACCCTTTTTGTTATTATTATAAAGGGAGTAAATCTTTAAAAAAAGTAGCCCAAAATCTGGAAACTGACACATTTAGTAATGTTGGAGTTAATACCCCTGAAAATTTGAGTGGTTGGTTGTTTTGGGTGTAACGGCTTTTTGTCTATATTGAGCCGTCTCCCAGAGAGAGGGAGAAAGAAAAGAATATACAAATAGACAGATAAAGAATAAAGGAGACAAAAAACTCAAAACAACACGCATCACGCACCTGCTGCAAACACAGCCGTCCCTTGCTCTACTATATTTATTTATTCCTATGTCTTATTCTATTAATCTTTTTTTTTTCTTCTTCTTCTTCTTCTTCAATACAACCTCTTCTTCTTCTTCTTCTTCTTCTTCTATACAACCGAACAGCTATGCATAATTAGCGGAGCTCCAGACGGGAGGGCTTGTTTTATAATTGTGGGGATCTCCAATGATGCATATGCTGTGACTCATCATTGGAGCCGCCTTAGTGAGACGGTTCTAATGAGGGACCACTGCCCATGTGTTCTTGGGAAGGCGTTTTGTTGTCATTTGGCATTACCTCTTATCTGGAGCTCCGATATTTATGCTTGTATCCCTGTATGATTTATCATAACATTTTACTATACAGCCCGGTTTCCCAAATATTTGAATTCATGTTTTGTATTTGTACCGCATATTGCATGTATTTACATGTACTGAGAGTATCCAATAAACTTGTAAACTTGGTAAACTTGTAAACTTGGAGCAAAATGCTTTGGTTCATCTTATCATTTTGAGACAGAAAGCAATATAAAGAGCATACCGCAATGTTCTTAAATTTTCAGACACCCAAAAAATACTGTAATCATCCGCTCAAAGTTGGACCAAAGTCGTTTTGGGCTATAGAGAAATGTCAACAAAAATGTGCAGAAATTGCAACTGTATACACCCTGATCAGACCAGTTCCTAAGGAGCAGCCAGATCTCGGTTTTCATTGTCCAGATCTATCTGGCCGAAAACTTAGGATCTTTACAGTATACAATATGCCCGTACAGCTGTACGGTTGGCGGACTTCATCATAAACTTTGTTTTAACAAATGAACAAATGAAAACAAAAATATTTATCGTAATACCTTGATGGGATGAATGCGTGACTTGCGATTTTACGTCCTTTTTTAACAGAATTTCTGTCATGATCGATAGTGTGTGAACAGTCAAAGGGAAGCAACTGGAATATTTTTTCAGCTTGCAAGCTTAAACTGAAGTTATGACAGCTGTGGACATAAAACGTCCAAATCTGTATCCTTTGAAAAGCACTGATTAGTTGAAAACGACAACGAACGAAACTTAAACATAATATAAAGGTTAAAATTAAGTTACACAGAATAAAAACAAAACAAGTAAATGAATAAATAATAAAAAAAAACAGCATTAATAATAATTTTTGGTAATTAAAATAATCAAAATTTTATATTTTCTACTGACATTATGAATGAAACATAATTTCATTAAGATAAACGGCTCGTTTAAATCGGCGAAACTGTAGGACTAATTAATTTATATAAAAAAGTAAAAGAAAAAGTAAATAAATAATAATAATAAGATAAGAAGCAGGGTCATACCAACCTTTAATGGATATCCAGGTATCTACAACCGGCTTTGAAGCATACATGTATTATACATGTAGGTATATAATGGCAATTCTTAGTTACACTCTTCTATATTATTAAAACTAATTACAACATTTTGGCCGTGCATGCGTTATATGATTCTGATTATTAGACGAATATTGGCATATATATTTAAATTAGTGTTGTCATTAACTTTTTAGTCTTTATGGCATATAAAGAGAAATTACCTTAAATGTACAGAATATATAGGAAAACGGGCTCTTTGGAACCTCTGTTAGTGTAACAAACCCTATCGCAATTTCCTTACAAATTGTTATATTTTTTTCTGTGAAAACGAGAGCTGAAAGACAAATTCATTTCGGACACGCTGATATAAATTTTATAATTTCAAAATGAAGATAAATTAGTCTTTTTGGGCGAACAGTCATCGCGGTGACAAGAGAAATATGGTCGAAACTTGCCTGAAACTTCCCCATAATTGTATACGACCAAGTTCCATTAAATTTACACGTAAACTGTGAATCTGTAGTTTGTTTGATTTTATTTCAATCATTTACAACAAATGACTTATTTTGTTCTGTTAAAATGTTTGCAGCGCGCTCTGTGATGTTCGATTCTTTAGTTTTGAGGGGCTGGTGGTCGGGCGATGGTGCTGGTTATAACTTCCGGTGCCGGGCGTCCTACTTATTTGGATAAAAGTAGGGCAAGGGCCTACTGTGCTTTTAACCGGTGCAATTTAACTGAAGTGTTTCCACATGTCGAGGGGGACACGCGTCCCATTTAACGCGCGCGCACTGACAACACGTTTATCCAAGTACTTGGATGGATTTCCGTGTTTCCCGGTGACTACGCGCTAGGGTCCGGATGCGCGACCCCCTCCCCCTTACCCAAATAATGGAACCGTACACGTTCTAAGGTGGGTAGTACATCCAGAGACACAAACCAGTGCATTTAAAAATCCGCCATCTCCCCTCCGCATTCCATTTTCTGTCAATTCTTTGAACCGAAAAAGCGGGCGTGCGTCATTACACCCCCTCCCCCCCTCCCCACACCTACCCGCGAAGTGGACTTGTCCATATTTGAAATTGGTATATTCCATCTTCCACGGACAGGGGGAGAGGGGCCAACCTACATTTAAGCATTTTTGCCTCCATATACCTTTTTACAGTAATTTAATAATGATGCCCTCTGTTCGAGTAGAAAAAAAAACATATAGAAAGAATAATATTATTTTCTACGCCCATGGACGTAGACTATCTAGTAATTGCTTTGGACACGGAAGTACAGCCATTAGTGACACACAATACAGCTTGACCTTTATGCAAGTGAGCGCTATTTGCATAGATGGCGTGAGCGGTCATATTCGCATATATGTTGTGAGCGCTATTTGCACAGATGAGAGCAAGGGTTTATTTGATAAGCGTGGCTAAGCGTAGACCAAGCTTTTTGTGAAAGCTTTACTTGTACTACCCTTATTTTGGCCAATTGTATGTTGTTGCTTGTTTGATAGGGTTGAGCGTTTAGTGTCATCTACTTATTTCCTAAATTACTCTAAAGACTTATTAAATATTTCTAAATTCCTAAATTCAATTTATGTTGCACTTCTTTCTTTCTTTCTTTCTTCGAGTGCTTGTGATTTATCAATTTCAGAGTTGCAATGTTGCTCTGTAAACCTATCTAAAGTCTCTAAATTCCCAAAATTCAATATATTCCCAAAATTCCCTCAACATAAGCTTGTGTTTTTGTTATATTTTTCTTTGATATGACTGCATTTTAATGCTTTTTCACTTGAAGTGGTTTAATTGTAGTCGTTGCCGCGTCAGCCCAAGGCACCCAGGCAACTCTCATCATCAGCATGCGTAGACACCACCGATCAGTCGCCCCATATGAGCCGGCCCATGGTGCGTTACCTATCTGTCCGTCTGTCTGTTCGTCCGTTCATCCAATCCCAGACTAGTCCAATTACGAGGCTGGACGAGTCCACTCTTAACCTACAAGTTATGAGAACCGAATGAGCACCTCAGGCAAACACGGTAAGTCCTGTGGTAGAGATCACTGACCCTATAATTATCCAGGTGTGCTTCCAGGTGTGCTTTTGCCGTATTATCACGTGCTCTCATACTTGAAATGCTCGTGGAATGTCATTCAGTTGCGAGGGCTCGCGGTATTAATTCCTAGCAGTAAAAAAAAATAACGCGTACTAAATTTTGTGGTCAAAAGTTGTCGGACCCTATATTTTTTTATTCAGGCTTCGGATTGAATTGGGGTATTCTGTAGCGTCGGATTATGCATGTCAGCAATTGCCCCCCCTTCCACCACAAGTCCCCCGCTACACCTGTATGTCTGTTTTCTGTCACGTACGTTAGCGCTTAGTCTTCTATAAGCCCGGCGGTCAGTGGCACCTGCGTAGGAAACAACTATTAGCGCAATCGGTAGGCTCCTGACATATAAGGCAGAGATCCTGGGTTCGATACCCGGTATGGCCACATACTTTCGTTTCTCCTTCCGCTGATTCAAGAAGGGCAGTTGTCGTTTACTGGTGAAAAATATGTGCACTCTGTAGTGGTTAACCGCTTAGGAGGTCTAAACCTGCACAGGAATAGTGTGGTTAGGTTAACTGACCGTCCCGATATGAGCATAGCTGTTTACCGTGGACGTATTTAGCAAAAATCAATCAATAAATAAATTTCACGGATGCTCTTGAAGCCGGCAAACAAGTGATCAGGAGTAGACCCTAACTACCATGCAACCGGCTCCATACATCGCACTGCGGCACAGTGGCTGAGGACCCGCATAGCATCTTTCACGCAAGGATGAGGCATTATGTCAATTAATCTGAGCCTTCTCTGTCTAACGAAAGCCTTCTGATATTTTTTTATTGGCGGCTTTTAGCACAACGTAAAAAAGTGAAATGTCAGAGAAAGCTCGGATTATATGTCAATATGCGTCCTTTCACCCTCGGTTCACACCGTACTGCGGACCATTATTCCAGCGCCCGTCGAGCAATGGTGTCTGCTACTGTGCGTCTGTTCGTAATGTTAAAAGTTCTATGGGGAATTCGTCTGTTACAGTGTGGCTGTATGTTGTACGTCTGTCTCAAACTGCCATCACGGAGGTGCAAGTGCAGTATTGAATTCCCTCAGCACAATCAGGTTCCGTATTACATGGCGCTAAGTCCGCAAAAAGGAATTCCTGACCTCCCCATGTGTACCTCGGGAATTTTAAACTAATGGGACCGCAACGAAATGAGCACGTGCACATTTCCGCAAAAATCACCAAATGCACTGTTCCAGCGTCCCACCGTCTCCTATACAAATTAGGACAGGGTAACTGTTAGGTTATTTCTGTAGGCAACAGATCGGTAATTTCCGTTGAAATACCGATGAGACTGCAAAATTACGATGGACGAAAAACGTCCGCGGGAGTCAAGCCAGATGGATATAAACGTCCATGGAGTGGACAAAATTCGTCCAGTTTCTTACTAATGACACTCTAATGACATTACAATACGGCCAAAGAAGTGTTAAATATGAGCGGCGTGAACGAAAAACCGATGTAGACAGCGAAACTGTGATGGACGAAAAACGTCCAAGGGGTCAAGCCCAGTGGACGATAAACGTCCAAGAAGTGGACGATTTTCGTCCAGTCAAGCACCTGTAAGGCGCGCTTTGTTGTCTTCTGACAACTCTTTTTAGAATTCGTGTGCTATTCTTGCCACACTTTTCCTGAACAAGCCGTCTGGAGGCAGATTACTAGTACTTAGCATACATTCTTTCCCCCATTAACTGGCAACTGCTCTTCACGAATTAGTGGATGAGAAAGAATGGAAATAGCAATCATTCCATGACCAAATCTTCACGAAACAATATACCGGACGTGGAGTCAACCTCGTGTGGCTAACACCCTAATTAGCAGCCTCGCTACCGACCGAGCTAACATTCTACTTTATATGTGCGTACGAGATCTATGCCTTTGTATGTGTTTACGACATCATCCAACGTTTTTCTTCCAATTTTTAATCATATCCAACATCTACACTGGTGCGAAAGCATTGCATTTCTACCATAATTTGTAAATAATTCTGTGGGAAAACGATTTAAAGATCTACAATATGCAATTTTACTCAAAAGTGTGTTCGATATCTATGCAGAATGTGTGCTGACAGTACCGATTAGAATCACTGTGTTGAGGCAATTAAAGCTGTAACATTATAGTTAGGCAAAAGTCACTCATCAGTGGGTCGAAAATATTCACTAGTACCACCAAAATATCGAGTTTTGTAAAATTTCTAATATAAACACCTTGTTTGAAGCAATTTATTTACCTTTTCGCACAAAGATGGCGGCGTCCTATATGTTTACGAGATCTATGCTATGACGTAGGTTGTCACCCTTGAGTATGATCTCCCCTGGCTTTCGTTGCTAGGCCATTACAAGGTCACTGATAAGGTTTTATTAGCCGAAATTACGTGATCTGATCGACCCATGTCTTATAAATATTTTCATTGTTCTGACGGGAACTCAATTATGATTTGAATATATAACCGCTGCAACTGATGTTGTGCCGTGTGGCGGCCGTAAAACGTCTCCCAGTACCATGATCATCGACAGTTTAGTTTATAGTTTTTTATCTGGTCCTTTGAGCTCAGCGGAAATATTCTGAGAAATGGAATTAATAAATTATTTAGACTCGTATTTAGACCGATTTCTTATCGTTCGGAGTTCTTTTTATATATACTAGTCTTTTAATAGACCGAATGCTGGAAATCCACTGCAGAATTCGTAACTGTTGTAGTAATCTAAATTATGATTTATTTCGAAATCATCTAAAAGTGTCACCACTACATCACGGTGCATAACCATATCGGACGCTATCTGTGAAAATCTGCGTTACTTGACTCTATCTGTGAGTGCTACGGACTCTATTTGTTACTTGCCATGGACGCTTCGGCGATTCAGTCGAAGAAAAACGGACAAAACGTGTAAGTACTGGGTTTCATGGTTTCCACGGAACACATACCTTATTTTCCCTAATATTCCCGTCGATATTATTCAGCTAGCGATGTTCAGTGCTTGTCATCAGTGAAATCAAATGCAGCGTGATAGTGAAGGAGCGTACATGGCCCATGAAAACTCAGTGTTTTTAGTTGTAGGTAATGAATTATGTCCTTAATTTACGAAGATAATTATGTTCTTGATAATTAACACATGTCGTGAAGTGTATAAATAAAATCTTTACGTTAATATCAAGGTTTAAAGGACACCACCCATTATTTTCAATGTTCCGGATTCTATTTGTGTCTCCGAAATAATGTACTTTTATGCCAACGGACAGATGTTGTCCTCAAGGCAACGGACTATACTTGTGAGCAGCGGACCTTACTTGTGATGCTTGTTTTCTTTTTTTTTTCAGCCAAAAACGTTGTAAAAAATATAACTTGTGGTTGCATCAGCCAAAACGGCGAAGGCTCAGTCCCGAATTTGAAAAAAGTCCTGCGGCGCATGCTCAATTCGTGTCCACAGTAGATTGCCAAAATGAGGCCATGTCACTCACAACGGTTCACTCAAAAGATGTAAAGGAAGTTGACAGTGCTTTCTCCATTTATGGGTCTCTTTGACCTAGTATCATGCATATAGTTACACCAACCTATAGATGTTGTTCATAATAAACCGCATCTCTAGGTGTCCACCACCGTTTGTACTTATAACTATTACATTCATTCCATTCTATCCCATAACCTTACTAGGTCGTTGGTGCACCGAAGATGACTTCGAAACAATCCCTTTCCACCTTGTCCCGTCTTCAGCTGCCCTAGCCGAGCTGGCAAAATCCATTCCTGTCCACTCCTTGATATTGTCTTCCCACCTTCTCCTCCGTCCAGCCCCTCCCCCCCTCCCATTTCACTGTGCCCTGAAGAATTATCTTTGCTGAACCAGAAGACATTGAGACGTGGCCTAACCACCCCAGCCCCAGCCTCCTGACCAGCGTCAGGAGCCCATCATATTCTCCAATGGCTGCTTGGATCTTCCTGCGAACCTCCTCATTGGTTATATGGTCCTTGTACGAAATGTTCAGTAACCTTGGGTAGCATCTCATTTCAAAGGCCTGCGTTCTTTTCTCTAACTCTGCTGTCAAGGCCCACGATTCACAGGCATACAGAAATATGGAAATGACAAGGGAGCGCATAAGTCTCACCCTTGATCCAAGAGACATGCCGCTATCTCCAAATTGGTTTCAGCTTGGTAAGAGCTGAAGTGGCTTGTGCAATCCTTGAGAGAACCTTCTGTTTTGAGCCATCATCTGAGACAACTGACCCAAGGCATTTGAAGCTGCTTACAGTACCCAGCTTCTGCCTTTTTACCTTGATCTCCCTCTAGATGCCACCTGCGCTGTTGGTCATCAGTTTGGTCCTCCCTGCACTGATCTCCATCTTACACCTTGTGCAGGTTTGGTCGAGACTTTCAATTAGAGCCTCTTGTTCCTGCTCTTCCTCAGCTAGAGCGTCTATGTCTTCGGCAAACCGTAGATTGGCAATGTCTCTGCCGCCCATGCCAACCCCTCCCCACCCCCACCGCCACATTCCTTCAGAGTATCAGACATGATCCGTTCGAGAAAAATATTAAAGAGGGTGGGTGACAGAAGACATCCTTGTCTCACTCCAACTCTTATTCTGAACCACTCTCCTGAGCTGCCATTGATCAGGACTGCACTTGTAGCCTTGTCGTACAGCTGCTCAATGGTGCGAACTAAACCTGCACCGACATTGCACCTCCGCATGGTGGCCCATAAGGCTGCATGCCATACCCTGTCAAAGGCTTTTTTGAAATCAATGAAGACACGGCACAGATTCTGCTGATGTTGGAGATACTTTTCACACAGGACTCTAAGGCTGAAGATCTGTTCTGTGGTGCTCCTTCCCAGCGACTATCTCTTCGGCTTGTGGTTTAAGCCTGTTCAAGATGACTTTCAGCATGACTTATAACTGCAACTGCAAAAATATGTATACGCGCGTATTGAAACGTTGCTTCATTTCTTCGGCTTTGAGGTGATCAAAACCCTCTGAAAAGTTTAAAAATGTGTGCAAGAAGAGGAATCAATCAATCATGAACGATATCTAAATAGAAGTCTGCCTCGTATTGATACCATTTTCGGATTACTAGACAAATGTAGGCCCATGCTTCTGAAGCACAGCTAGTTTTCGATGATATTGGCAGATACAGTCCTGTGTGAAGCACGATTAGCCGCTGATAGAGTCTTGTGCCAGGCGCATATAGCATCCGGTGCCATTGTAAAAGGTAAAAAAATCGATTTTCTTCAAAAAGGAGATATTCTTTCAACTCAGAGCCTTACAAAATTTTAAATTCATTCATTAGGTTCAAACTTATCCCACCGATCTGTTTTCTTTCCATTGCATTCGCAACTGATCGGCCTTCAAAGTGGACACACTCTTCAAAATTGTCAAATCTTGACCTTCATTCCAGCTTGTAGACTCGAAAGTAAATACGAATTAGGCATAACAGCTACAGATACTGGAAGACACGGATGTCTGATGTTCCGTGCACCTTATGCCCCATAAGAAAATAGGTTGTTTACAATTATATTAGAGTTTATTAACACCCACCCTTACCTCGTTTTCCATTTTGGGACGGATAGAATCCTAAAGTAACGTAAATAGACTCCGAAATACACAGATAGAGTCCAGTTTTCACAGATAGCGTCCGATATGGTTATGCACCGTGTACATGTATGTTCTTGTAATACCGATAATGAAACAGCTACTCATTACTTTTTTCAGTGTCCGCTTTTCGATAATCAGCGACTTATTCTCTTCAGAAGAACAAGACATTATCACCCTCTTAGTTTAAACGCACTTCTATATGGAAAAGATAACCTTAATAATTCTGATAATAACACATTGTTGTTAGAGGTCCTAAGTTATATCAAAAACACGGGGCGTTTTAGAAAATGTGATACCCCTTTCAGATGCTCGTTTCCTCTCTGAGCTGATGGAGGAGGCGGAACCAAGCATGTCCTAAACCAACATGAAACCGAATAATGTGGTGAAGACGGCCTGTTTGTGTATATCATTATTATAACTATTCACAGCGGACACCTGGGGTCGAGATGGCGTCAAACTGACGTCGATGCGACGTCATTACGTCGAAACGGCGTCAATGCGACGTTTGTTCGACGTTATGGGCCTGCTTGGTTATTATTATTATTATGGGCTATTATTACTACTATTGATTGTATTGTGACAGAGCAGTGGCGTCACCCCTAGAGCCTAGTTGCGTTGTTTGCTTCCGGTGGTGGCAGTGACTTCCTGAACAGGAGGAGAGTTATCCCTAGGTTGTTCGGCCTCATGTTTTAAAAATCATCATTATTATCTTCTTATTATTGTTTTTATAATTATTATTATTATTATTTATTATTATTTTTATTATCATTATTCTTTTGTTTTTCTTATACTTTTTAGCTCACCTGAGCCGAAGGCTCACAGGTGAGCTTATAGTATAGGCAGGCATCCGTCGTCCGTCGTCCGTCGTACGTCGTCCGTCGTCCGTCCGTCCGTCAACATTTTCAAACGACATCTCCTCTGAAACTACAGGGCCGATTGTTACCAAATTTCATATATAGCATCTATAGGCAGGGGGAACCAATAATACTGTTTTTTATCTAAATTGCCTCAGAACTTTGGTTGCTATGGCAACTTAAAGTTTCCATTGACTTGTATGGGAAAAATAGAAAATTTGCATTTATTGCTATGTCACTGCAGATATTTTGACAAAACTTTCACAGAAATGTTCCTTGAGTAGTCCTCTATCAACCACATGAAATTTATGTAAATTGCACAATTAGGCTGGTTGCCATGGCAACCGAATGGTTAAAAATAGAAAAGATATTCAAAAATCATCTCCTCAGAAACTATACAACCAATAAAGCTCAAACTTCACAGAAAGGATCTAGGCACTACCGTCTATAAAAATACTGTTTTTCTTGGCAATTGCTCTGGCAGTTTGGTTGCTATGGCAACTTAAATTTGCCATTGACTTATAATGGGAAAATTGAAAATTTGCATTTATTGCTATTTGACTGCAGATATTTTGACAAAACTTTTACAGAAATGTTCCTTGAGTAGTCCTCTATCAATCACATGAAATTTATGTAAATTGCACAATTAGGGTGGTTGCCATGGCAACCGAATAGTTAAAAATAGAAAAGATATTCAAAAATCATCTCCTCAGAAACTATACAACCAATAAAGCTCAAACTTCACAGAAAGGATCTAGGTACTACCGTCTATTAAAGTACTGTTTTTCTTGGCAATTGCTCTGGCAGTTTGGTTGCTATGGCAACTTAAAGTTGCCATTGACTTATAATGGGAAAATTGAAAATTTGCATTTATTGCTATTTGACTGCAGATATTTTGACAAAACTTTTACAGAAATGTTCCATGAGTAGTCCTCTATCAACCACATGAAATTTATGTAAACTGCACAATTTGGCTGATTGCCATGGCAACCGAATGGTTAAAAATAGAAAAAATATTGAAATATCCTTTTTGCAGAAACTATGTGGCCGATAAAGCTCAAACTTTACAGAACGGATCTTTGTACAAGCCTCTATAGAATTACAGTTTTTTATGGCAATTGCTTCAGCAGTTAGGTTGGTATGACAACTTATAGTTTCCATTGAAATATAATGGGAAAAATGGAAAGCTGCAGTTGCAGTTATTTTTGGATTTTTTATCTACAGAAATGTTGCTTGAGTAGTCCTCTTTGATTCCTATTAATTTTGTCCAAATTGCTGAATTTGATTTGTTGCCATGGCAATATTAAGGAAATATTTTTGAAAAAAAAATATTTAAAAATCTTTTCTTCAAAAACCATATAGGGGGATGAAGCTGATTCTTTGCATACTTGTTCATGACATTAGCCACTACGTACATATTGTTGTTTTTTTATTGTTTCCCACATGGTTTCATTACTATGGCATTTTAAAGTTTCCATAGACTTGTATTGGGAAAAGTGCAAATTGGCATTTATTTCTGTGTTACTGCAATATTTAGGCAAAAAGTTTTACAAACATGTTGGTTCAAACTTGCTAATATTTACCTGGACACGCATAACAACTCAGTCAAAGTTGAAATTAGGCCGAATTGTACAACTTACTTCAGTGTTTCTTACTCTTGAGTGCTAAGGATGAATGGACTCAGGTGAGCTACAGGACCAATGGTCCTCTGGTTTGCTTACTCATCTACATATTCTCCGTTTATATTATTATGGTGTAGCCTAGTTGACGATTTGTATATACCGTTCTAAGGGAAGGGCTGTAAGTAACGTTGGTAGAACTTGTAGCCCAACCCTATTGTTAGTTCTAGAACAATAAAATATGTTTAAATTAAACTAATGCTGGAAATTTAAGAAAAGTACAGTATGTTTCACCTGGCTTTCGTTGCTAGGGAATTATTGGGTCACTGATGAGTCTCAAATAGCCGGAACTTAGTAGTCTGATCCTCCTTCTTTTTATGAATGATTTCATTGCTCGTGAAAAACGCATTTATGATTTATCGTGGTTTGGTCTGTTTGCTATTCCTTAAAATTGAAGTCTAATCAGGATCCGTTGTGTTTGCAGCTTCCAAACGTCTCAGTTTTTGTCTGTTTTAATTGACATTACCAAAAGGACATGTCTAGTCAGGGTCTGTTCTGTTTGCCGTTGAAAAATGGAGCTGTCTTACTGTGGTTAGCTCTGTTTGTTTTTGCTAAAAGGAGAAGTCTAATTAATGTAAGTTCTGTTTTGCGGTCCCCAAATGGAGCAGTCTTCTCAAGGAATGTTGAGCTTGCTGTTCCTAAAAAGGAGCAGAAGATGTCCAATCAAGGTCTGTACTGTTTGCCGGTCCTAAAGAAGTCTTATCAGTGTGTGTTCTGTTTCCTATTTCTAACAGTAGAATTCTTTGTATGGTCTGTGCGGCTTTCTATTCCTAAAAGGAGCAGTCTAATCAGGGTCTCTACCGTTTGGTATTCCTAAAAGTTTAATCAGGTTCTATTCTGTATTAAATTCTTAAAAGAAACAGTCTATTTTGGATCTGCTCTATTTGCTTTTGCGCCAGAAGAAACGTACCATACTGGCATGTCGCCAGATTGTAAAATCAAACCATCGTATTATTTACGAGGATCGTCCGAAAAGTTCTGTCACTGGACTCATAACTTTGCTCACTGACGTTATAGCTGACAACAGATTGCAACAATCTAAAGATCAATCCTTTACCTTTATACTGATATCAGATACATGATAAAAAAATGTCATTTGGTTGAGTTATAAGCTCAGATACAGACCTAATATTTGACATGGCCTATTTTCATGATTTTTATTTTCTAGTGTCTTGTGATTTATGCTGCATAGCTCGGCAACTACGTACTGCAGGATTCTGAAATTTTCAAAGTTGCTGTCTGATGCATTCTGTGGTGGACTGTACAAAATCAGCGACTTTTGTTTATTACATGCGATGCAAACGATTGATATCTATGATGTCATAGAAATATGTCGAAATAAACAGTCACGTGATTTTCAAGGACCCACTATGCCTTCATTTTAGGGATCATTTTTAAAATTTTGATTGAGATTACATAGTCACGATCTACTGCAGTAAACATATGCTCCAGAATTTGAACTGTTATTCATTTATAAAGTTTTAGTACTTAGAACATGACCTAGTTAATTTTTTGTATGACGTTGTTTGCATAATGTTTAGAATACGAAAAGCTTTAAACCCTTTATTTTTTTTATTTTTTTTTATGTCGGATCCTCCCCTACACCGACACCATATTTTTTCACATATCGTGTAATTTTTACAGTTCATAACAATATAGGCTAATAGTATTTATATTATTTACATGTATGTATGTATGTATGTATGCATGTATGTATGTATTGTATGTATGTATGTATGTATGTGTGTGTGTATCCAAAATAACGCAATACAGTTTATGTGTGGAAGAAGCGCATTGATGACAAGGATACAAGCAGCTATATATTTATTATCATTACAGTGTATGTATGTGTGTATGTATGTATGTATGTATGTCCCGGTGAAAAGCACAACATCTATAGATCTATATGTTGAAGCCATAAAAAAATAAATGATGCAGTATATTTGAAGTTACGAATTAATAAAAAATAAAAGGGTATGTGGTATACGCTAATATATACTGTCAATAAGTATGTAAAACCACTATGAGTAATAGCCGACGGGCTTAAATATATGCATTATATACACTATGTGTGGACACACACAATGTATTTTTAAGCGCCTACCGTATGTGTGAAACGGCTTGCGTGGAGCTAACGTACGCATGAGCCTGTCATACGTACATGTATGCGTGGATTCCTAGAATTTGGTTAAGAATATGGGATAGAGTTTGCAAAATCTTAAAGCTTTAAACCCTTTATAATGGACAGAATGACTTGGAGATGTTTTCGCTGTGCTTATTAGTACCTGCGATATCGTAAGCACCAGGTAGCGATAATAGGCATCCCTTAACTGGAAAATGCCGGGGCTTAACCTGCTAATTTGCCAGTATGGTGAGGGTACCCTTCTTTTAAAGCAGCTTGTGATTGTTATGTTATTGATACAAAGATCAGTCTTCTATAGCTATGTGATAAAACCCCGGGTTTCTGAATGGTTTTTTTATTTTAGGTGAATATCACCTTTCGTTTTTGTGATATAAGGCAGTGACAGAACTTTTTGGATGACCCTCGTAGTTTCCCGAAATGTTTGATTTTTAGGGTTGTATTTCTGTAGAAACATCATTGCAAAGACCTTGCGATGGGCGATGGACGATGGACAAATAGTATGCGAATAAAGAAAATGACCAGGGAGATGGTATTATATAGACTGAAATATTTATTATTTGTCACAACTCTTTCTGATGTTTTTAGGTAGATCAGATGAAAACAAGGCACTTTTTATCAAATGTCTTGACCATGTATGGTGCATGTACACTGCATGCATTAATTAAATACAGGTAGGGCAGTGGTACCTTATCATACCCACAGTATAAATAATACATTACTGTGACCATGATACAGGTGTGTGTATAAAATTGTTCAACCTTGAAAATGGACTCTACGGTGTTTTTATGACAAATATTTGGACACAGATGACACCATTTTTTATCTGCCCAGCCTGATAATTTGTGAAAAAATTGTAAAAACAAAAATAATTGCTAGGATGCTCTCCATAATGCATTAAAGAACCTTCAGACCCTTATTACATTTATAATAACGATGGTTATTTTTAAGATTTTTGCGCACAAAATTACCCTTTGAACTTTTCTTATATAACCCCTTTTTAACCTCAATAAGTCCTCAATTATTGTATTCTGAATTGTAAGAAACAACACAAAGAAGGCATCTACTAGTTTTTGGGAAGATTTGTTATATTTTCAGCATTTTAAGGAGATTTTTGACTTTGCCCCAAATCAGTGGTTATCACCACCTTTAAAAGTCGTTGTCAAAGCAAAAACAATTTGTCATCATTAGGCCTGACATTATCCGAAGTTATATCTTGTGATCCCGGGGCATACTATGCGTGGAAATGACTGGCTGTCATTTCTAAGGATGACTGGATACGCCTCTATGATTTTTCACCATTTGTAGTCAGAATATTTTTTTCTTACAAAAAGGGAGCTAACTTTGATCATTTAGTACTGGCTTTCTCGTAAGAAAACATTCAACTCACTATATGTCTGCCTTAGAGAAAAGAATTTCTTGCTTCCCCTGAAAGGGTATTCAAACTCCCTAAACACGTACAGATTAAAGCTTTTCCACCAATAGATTGAATCTATTGAGATCAATCATTAATGCTAACAGGAAACATAATGATTAGACTGCGTCAATGAGTCTTATTTATCCACATATGATACAGTTTTCGTGCTGCTACTTAAAATAGTGGAGCGGTCAAAGTATAGATGTTAGACTACACAAAATTAAAATCCCTATAAATGTAATATTTATATGATTATGTGCCTTGTGTTTTCTTTCCATTTCACTTCCTTGTCAACAGTCCGCAATTTAGTTTCAGCCTTAAACCAAAACGAAAGTAATACCACTGACGACCAATCTTTAATTGGAAGTTTTCTTTTTGTATCATTATAATTACGTATTACAGCATCAGAAATTATGACTTTATTTTGGCATGTCTTGGAAGCTTTGTTGTATGTCTGTAATTTGTAACATATTAACAGGCCAACTTGCGGCATGATTTGAAATATGAACAAAAACCCAAATATTTATTTGTAGTTTGAATCCGTGTTGATTAAGTTCTGTAGACGTCAGTTTGTAGAAGTGTCTTTGACCAGCAGTGTGACCAAGATAAGTGTTCTACAGAGGGTCTATACTGTTTGCTGTAATGTACATCTACATAAAGTTCAGTAATAAATAGATAAATGAACAGAACATGATAGTAATAATACGACAATCATAGTAATAATAATAATAATAATAATAATAATTAATAGTAAATATGATGATAATAATAATAACAAAAATAAATCAGCAATGATATGGATCTCATGAACGTGTTAGCGAAAACGAAAGAAGAAATTTAAGCCAAAGTTCAATTCATTCTATAAGGGCACCAACCTACGTCATCCGACACGTCACTAATTGATCAAAGAACGGCGATTCGGACAATTATCTGTTCGGAATAAGACCAACAAATTTCTTAATGTTGACAACTTTTCGAGAAAAGACTGCATGCACCATGTGTATTCTAAAAAGGGCAATATTTCAACATGAAAGTGAATCCATTAAATGTTGTAGAATTTGCAAATACTTTGACTAAATACATCACAATATAAGTCGAAGCATGTTCGGTCGAACTATTTGCAAAATTAACAAAGTGTCGAGACCTGACTTCCATATAGTAAGATTGTCCTTTCATTGCCGTATTTGGTACACCCAGTGCTTTTTGGAGATGATGAAATTTACAAGATTTACGAAAAAATTACGAACACTGGGCCATTCGAAATGGTGCAACTTTGAAAATACGTCACTTGCTGATGACGTAGTCTTGCTATCTGATATCCATCTGTTCTATTGGCATCAAAATTCTTTGGATCCTAAAACATATAATGAGCCAGCAGCGAATACTCTGATCAGGCCGCACAGGGAGTATGACAAGTGATCCTATTGTACACACACCACTGTACATATGTGCAGGCTGATCACTTAGCTTAAGGTGTATAGATAATGTACTCACAATAACTCTACCGTACACTGGGCGGGCAGCTCACCTAGTTTAGGGTGTATAGATAATGTTGTCACAGTACCGCACACTGGGCGGGCAGCTCACCTAGTTTAGGGTGTATAGATAATGTACTCACAGTACCGCACACTGGGCGGGCAGCTCACATAGTTAGGGTGTATAGATAATGTTCTCACAGTACCGCACACTGGGCGGGCAGCTCACCTAGTTAAGGGTGTATAGATAATGTTCTCACAGTACCGCACATTGGGCGGGCAGCTCACCTAGTTAAGGGTGTATAGATAATGTTCTCACAGTACCGCACACTGGGCGGGCAGCTCACCTAGTTAAGGGTGTATAGATAATGTTCTCACAGTACCGCACACTTGGGGTGGGGGGGGGGGGGGGGCAGAGGTGTATAGATAATGTTCTCACAGTACCGCACACTGGGCGGGCAGCTCACCTAGTTTAAGGTGTATAGATAATATAGGCCTACTTACACTACTGTACATATGTGCAGGCTGGTCTCTTTGCGCAGCTCACTTAGCTTAAGGTGTATGGATACACATTAAGGAATTGCATTTGTGCCATTTGCATTTTTGCTGCCATTCTCAACAGAGCTAAACTTTTGAAGAAAGGAGTTAGCTCCCTAGGAGCAAATTCATTGCTCTATACGTAAAATTGTTGTAGTAACAGACTCAGTTAAACCGAGTGTGCTATTGTCTATTGTTTGGTATGTTCCTTGCTTCCAAAGGATCATACTTTTCAGAACATATTTATCTTCACTGCAGCTGGTGTTTATGGCGTGTGGCGGCCGTAAAACGTCTCCCCATACATCATTATAGTGCAGATTATATTTTCTGGTCCTTTGCGATCATTGAGTTCATTTGAGTAAGTTTGAAAATAGAGTTCCGCTTAAGCTGGTGCTAGGGGGCTTGGCTGGTGTCGCACACTTTATTACTAGTCACAAACAGACTCAATTAAACCGAGTCTGCTATTTTCTATTGTTTGGTGTGTTCCTTGCTTCCAAAGGATCTTACTTTCAGAACATATTGATTTGTCGCAAGAAGTCACAAAAGTCGAATACTTTTGAAAAAAGAAAATGGCGGAAAATATGAGGGTGCTGCCATAACCTTAAAGATGTAGGTATTTAAACTACAAATTGTTTTTATCGTCAGTTTTATTGCACTATATTAGATAAAGCACACAAAAATGTACATGGGTCTTTCATACACGACCTTGAACAGAAATGAGAAGAGTAATATCTCAGACCAGCCTGTGTACGTAAACAGTTTATAACCAGAGTAGCATTGGTCCTGTAGCTCACCTGAGTCCATTCATCCTCGGCACTCAGGGGAAAGTAACTCTAAGGCAAATTGTACAATATGACAGAATTTTAAAGTCTGCTTCTTGAGAACATTTCTGTAAAACTTTTGTCAAAATATCTACTGTAACACAGAAATAAATGCTAATTTACATTTTTCCCATTATAAGTCTATGGAAACTTTAAGTTGCCATCGCAACAAACCACATGGGCAAAAATAATAAAAAATATTAATTCAATAGAGGCTAGTACTAAGATCCTTTCAGTAAAGTTTCAGGTTTATCGTCTAATTAGTTTCTGAGAAAATGATTTTTGAGTATGTTTTCTGTTTTTAACCATTTGGTTACCATGGCAACCAGCCAAATTGTGCCATTTGCATAAATTTCATGCGGTTGCTATAGTACTCCAGGAACGATTCTGTAAAAGTTTGTCCAAATATCTGCAGGGATGTAGCTATGAATGAAAGTTTTCAACCTTCTTATTATAAGTCAATGGCAACTTAAAGTTCCCACAGAAACAAAGCTACTGGAGCAACTGCCATGAGAAACAGTGCTTTTATAGAAGCTAGTATTAAGATCCCTTCTGTAAAGTTTGAGCTATATCGATCGCATAGTTTTTGAGATGATTCTTTAAGGTTTTCAATTTTTCCGTTGCCATGGCAACCAGCCAAATTCTGCAATTTGCATAAATTTAATTAGTCTGCTTGAGGACTACTCAAAGTACATTTTTATGAAAGTTTTGTCAAAATATCTGCACCGACATAGCAATTAATGCAAATTTTCTATTTTGCTATTATAAGTCAATGGCAACTTTAAGTTCTCATAGCAACCAATCTGCTAAAGCAATGGCCAAGAAAAACAGTACTTTCATAGAAGCTAGTACTAAAATCCCATCTGTGAAGTTTGAGTTTTATTGGTAGCATAGTTTCTGAGGAGATGATTTTTGATTTTTTTTTCTATTTTTAATCATTCGGTTCCCATGACAATCCGCCAAATTGTGCAATTGACATAAATTTCAAGTGGTTGATAGAGGACTTCTCAAGAATATTCTGTAAAAGTTTTGTCAAAATATCTGCAGTGACATAGCAATAAATGCAAATTTTCAATTTTCCCCATACAAGTCAATGGAAACTTTAAGTTGCCATAGCAACCAAAGTTTTGAAGCAATTTGGATAAAAAACAGATTTATTGGTTCCCCCTGCCTATAGATGCTATATATGAAATTTAGTTACAATGGGCCCTGTAGTTTCAGAGGAGATGTCGTTTGAAAATATTGACGGACGGACGACGTACGACGGACGGCGGACGACGGATGCTTGCCTTTACTATAAGTTATCGCCAAATATTATTAGCTCACCTGAGCCGAAGGCAATATTTGGCGATAACTCGCGTAAACAATTAACCTTACGCGAATGCGCATATCGCCCGCCTTTCGTATTTGTCCGTGTTTATTCAACAAAAGAAACTTTTGTCACAAAAACACACGTGCATTTGTTTGTCCTGGGTTTTAATCTTATTTGACTGGTCAATGTTTATTTTGAGTGACAAGTGACGACAGGTCAATAGGAGAGAGCGAGAGAAAGAGAGAGACAGAGAGTTTACAAGAACTGCGCCTTAGCTTATAAGGCAGGCAATATATGTTTAAAATATGAGAGCTTGCTACATGAAAGCGAAGCAATTATTTTTTCATGTTAATCGAGGGAGTAGCCATATATCCATTTTTAGCTCACCTGAGCCAAAGGCTCACAGGTGAGCTTATAGTAAAGGCAAGCATCCGTCGTCCGCCGTCCGTCGTACGTCGTCCGTCCGTCAATATTTTCAAACGACATCTCCTCTGAAACTACAGGGCCCATTGTAACTAAATTTCATATATAGCATCTATAGGCAGGGGGAACCAATAAATCTGTTTTTTATCCAAATTGCTTCAAAACTTTGGTTGCTATGGCAACTTAAAGTTTCCATTGACTTGTATGGGGAAAATTGAAAATTTGCATTTATTGCTATGTCACTGCAGATATTTTGACAAAACTTTTACAGAATATTCTTGAGAAGTCCTCTATCAACCACTTGAAATTTATGTCAATTGCACAATTTGGCGGATTGTCATGGGAACCGAATGATTAAAAATAGAAAAAAAAATCAAAAATCATCTCCTCAGAAACTATGCTACCAATAAAACTCAAACTTCACAGATGGGATTTTAGTACTAGCTTCTATGAAAGTACTGTTTTTCTTGGCCATTGCTTTAGCAGATTGGTTGCTATGAGAACTTAAAGTTGCCATTGACTTATAATAGCAAAATAGAAAATTTGCATTAATTGCTATGTCGGTGCAGATATTTTGACAAAACTTTCATAAAAATGTACTTTGAGTAGTCCTCAAGCAGACTAATTAAATTTATGCAAATTGCAGAATTTGGCTGGTTGCCATGGCAACGGAAAAATTGAAAACCTTAAAGAATCATCTCAAAAACTATGCGATCGATATAGCTCAAACTTTACAGAAGGGATCTTAATACTAGCTTCTATAAAAGCACTGTTTCTCATGGCAGTTGCTCCAGTAGCTTTGTTTCTGTGGGAACTTTAAGTTGCCATTGACTTATAATAAGAAGGTTGAAAACTTTCATTCATAGCTACATCCCTGCAGATATTTGGACAAACTTTTACAGAATCGTTCCTGGAGTACTATAGCAACCGCATGAAATTTATGCAAATGGCACAATTTGGCTGGTTGCCATGGTAACCAAATGGTTAAAAACAGAAAACATACTCAAAAATCATTTTCTCAGAAACTAATTAGACGATAAACCTGAAACTTTACTGAAAGGATCTTAGTACTAGCCTCTATTGAATTAATATTTTTTATTATTTTTGCCCATGTGGTTTGTTGCGATGGCAACTTAAAGTTTCCATAGACTTATAATGAGAAAAATGTAAATTAGCATTTATTTCTGTGTTACAGTAGATATTTTGACAAAAGTTTTACAGAAATGTTCTCAAGAAGCAGACTTTAAAATTCTGTCATATTGTACAATTTGCCTTAGAGTTACTTTCCCCTGAGTGCCGAGGATGAATGGACTCAGGTGAGCTACAGGACCAATGCTACTCTGGTTATAAACTGTTTACGTACACAGGCTGGTCTGAGATATTACTCTTCTCATTTCTGTTCAAGGTCGTGTATGAAAGACCCATGTACATTTTTGTGTGCTTTATCTAATATAGTGCAATAAAACTGACGATAAAAACAATTTGTAGTTTAAATACCTACATCTTTAAGGTTATGGCAGCACCCTCATATTTTCCGCCATTTTCTTTTTTCAAAAGTATTCGACTTTTGTGACTTCTTGCGACAAATCAATATGTTCTGAAAGTAAGATCCTTTGGAAGCAAGGAACACACCAAACAATAGAAAATAGCAGACTCGGTTTAATTGAGTCTGTTTGTGACTAGTAATAAAGTGTGCAACACCAGCCAAGCCCCCTAGCACCAGCTTAAGCGGAACTCTATTTTCAAACTTACTCAAATGAACTCAATGATCGCAAAGGACCAGAAAATATAATCTGCACTATAATGATGTATGGGGAGACGTTTTACGGCCGCCACACGCCATAAACACCAGCTGCAGTGAAGATAAATATGTTCTGAAAAGTATGATCCTTTGGAAGCAAGGAACATACCAAACAATAGACAATAGCACACTCGGTTTAACTGAGTCTGTTACTACAACAATTTTACGTATAGAGCAATGAATTTGCTCCTAGGGAGCTAACTCCTTTCTTCAAAAGTTTAGCTCTGTTGAGAATGGCAGCAAAAATGCAAATGGCACAAATGCAATTCCTTAATGTGTATCCATACACCTTAAGCTAAGTGAGCTGCGCAAAGAGACCAGCCTGCACATATGTACAGTAGTGTAAGTAGGCCTATATTATCTATACACCTTAAACTAGGTGAGCTGCCCGCCCAGTGTGCGGTACTGTGAGAACATTATCTATACACCTCTGCCCCCCCCCCCCACCCCAAGTGTGCGGTACTGTGAGAACATTATCTATACACCCTTAACTAGGTGAGCTGCCCGCCCAGTGTGCGGTACTGTGAGAACATTATCTATACACCCTTAACTAGGTGAGCTGCCCGCCCAATGTGCGGTACTGTGAGAACATTATCTATACACCCTTAACTAGGTGAGCTGCCCGCCCAGTGTGCGGTACTGTGAGAACATTATCTATACACCCTAACTATGTGAGCTGCCCGCCCAGTGTGCGGTACTGTGAGTACATTATCTATACACCCTAAACTAGGTGAGCTGCCCGCCCAGTGTGCGGTACTGTGACAACATTATCTATACACCCTAAACTAGGTGAGCTGCCCGCCCAGTGTACGGTAGAGTTATTGTGAGTACATTATCTATACACCTTAAGCTAAGTGATCAGCCTGCACATATGTACAGTGGTGTGTGTACAATAGGATCACTTGTCATACTCCCTGTGCGGCCTGATCAGAGTATTCGCTGCTGGCTCATTATATGTTTTAGGATCCAAAGAATTTTGATGCCAATAGAACAGATGGATATCAGATAGCAAGACTACGTCATCAGCAAGTGACGTATTTTCAAAGTTGCACCATTTCGAATGGCCCAGTGTTCGTAATTTTTTCGTAAATCTTGTAAATTTCATCATCTCCAAAAAGCACTGGGTGTACCAAATACGGCAATGAAAGGACAATCTTACTATATGGAAGTCAGGTCTCGACACTTTGTTAATTTTGCAAATAGTTCGACCGAACATGCTTCGACTTATATTGTGATGTATTTAGTCAAAGTATTTGCAAATTCTACAACATTTAATGGATTCACTTTCATGTTGAAATATTGCCCTTTTTAGAATACACATGGTGCATGCAGTCTTTTCTCGAAAAGTTGTCAACATTAAGAAATTTGTTGGTCTTATTCCGAACAGATAATTGTCCGAATCGCCGTTCTTTGATCAATTAGTGACGTGTCGGATGACGTAGGTTGGTGCCCTTATAGAATGAATTGAACTTTGGCTTAAATTTCTTCTTTCGTTTTCGCTAACACGTTCATGAGATCCATATCATTGCTGATTTATTTTTGTTATTATTATTATCATCATATTTACTATTAATTATTATTATTATTATTATTATTATTACTATGATTGTCGTATTATTACTATCATGTTCTGTTCATTTATCTATTTATTACTGAACTTTATGTAGATGTACATTACAGCAAACAGTATAGACCCTCTGTAGAACACTTATCTTGGTCACACTGCTGGTCAAAGACACTTCTACAAACTGACGTCTACAGAACTTAATCAACACGGATTCAAACTACAAATAAATATTTGGGTTTTTGTTCATATTTCAAATCATGCCGCAAGTTGGCCTGTTAATATGTTACAAATTACAGACATACAACAAAGCTTCCAAGACATGCCAAAATAAAGTCATAATTTCTGATGCTGTAATACGTAATTATAATGATACAAAAAGAAAACTTCCAATTAAAGATTGGTCGTCAGTGGTATTACTTTCGTTTTGGTTTAAGGCTGAAACTAAATTGCGGACTGTTGACAAGGAAGTGAAATGGAAAGAAAACACAAGGCACATAATCATATAAATATTACATTTATAGGGATTTTAATTTTGTGTAGTCTAACATCTATACTTTGACCGCTCCACTATTTTAAGTAGCAGCACGAAAACTGTATCATATGTGGATAAATAAGACTCATTGACGCAGTCTAATCATTATGTTTCCTGTTAGCATTAATGATTGATCTCAATAGATTCAATCTATTGGTGGAAAAGCTTTAATCTGTACGTGTTTAGGGAGTTTGAATACCCTTTCAGGGGAAGCAAGAAATTCTTTTCTCTAAGGCAGACATATAGTGAGTTGAATGTTTTCTTACGAGAAAGCCAGTACTAAATGATCAAAGTTAGCTCCCTTTTTGTAAGAAAAAAATATTCTGACTACAAATGGTGAAAAATCATAGAGGCGTATCCAGTCATCCTTAGAAATGACAGCCAGTCATTTCCACGCATAGTATGCCCCGGGATCACAAGATATAACTTCGGATAATGTCAGGCCTAATGATGACAAATTGTTTTTGCTTTGACAACGACTTTTAAAGGTGGTGATAACCACTGATTTGGGGCAAAGTCAAAAATCTCCTTAAAATGCTGAAAATATAACAAATCTTCCCAAAAACTAGTAGATGCCTTCTTTGTGTTGTTTCTTACAATTCAGAATACAATAATTGAGGACTTATTGAGGTTAAAAAGGGGTTATATAAGAAAAGTTCAAAGGGTAATTTTGTGCGCAAAAATCTTAAAAATAACCATCGTTATTATAAATGTAATAAGGGTCTGAAGGTTCTTTAATGCATTATGGAGAGCATCCTAGCAATTATTTTTGTTTTTACAATTTTTTCACAAATTATCAGGCTGGGCAGATAAAAAATGGTGTCATCTGTGTCCAAATATTTGTCATAAAAACACCGTAGAGTCCATTTTCAAGGTTGAACAATTTTATACACACACCTGTATCATGGTCACAGTAATGTATTATTTATACTGTGGGTATGATAAGGTACCACTGCCCTACCTGTATTTAATTAATGCATGCAGTGTACATGCACCATACATGGTCAAGACATTTGATAAAAAGTGCCTTGTTTTCATCTGATCTACCTAAAAAAATCAGAAAGAGTTGTGACAAATAATAAATATTTCAGTCTATATAATACCATCTCCCTGGTCATTTTCTTTATTCGCATACTATTTGTCCATCGTCCATCGCCCATCGCAAGGTCTTTGCAATGATGTTTCTACAGAAATACAACCCTAAAAATCAAACATTTCGGGAAACTACGAGGGTCATCCAAAAAGTTCTGTCACTGCCTTATATCACAAAAACGAAAGGTGATATTCACCTAAAATAAAAAAACCATTCAGAAACCCGGGGTTTTATCACATAGCTATAGAAGACTGATCTTTGTATCAATAACATAACAATCACAAGCTGCTTTAAAAGAAGGGTACCCTCACCATACTGGCAAATTAGCAGGTTAAGCCCCGGCATTTTCCAGTTAAGGGATGCCTATTATCGCTACCTGGTGCTTACGATATCGCAGGTACTAATAAGCACAGCGAAAACATCTCCAAGTCATTCTGTCCATTATAAAGGGTTTAAAGCTTTAAGATTTTGCAAACTCTATCCCATATTCTTAACCAAATTCTAGGAATCCACGCATACATGTACGTATGACAGGCTCATGCGTACGTTAGCTCCACGCAAGCCGTTTCACACATACGGTAGGCGCTTAAAAATACATTGTGTGTGTCCACACATAGTGTATATAATGCATATATTTAAGCCCGTCGGCTATTACTCATAGTGGTTTTACATACTTATTGACAGTATATATTAGCGTATACCACATACCCTTTTATTTTTTATTAATTCGTAACTTCAAATATACTGCATCATTTATTTTTTTATGGCTTCAACATATAGACCTATAGATGTTGTGCTTTTCACCGGGACATACATACATACATACATACACACATACATACACTGTAATGATAATAAATATATAGCTGCTTGTATCCTTGTCATCAATGCGCTTCTTCCACACATAAACTGTATTGCGTTATTTTGGATACACACACACATACATACATACATACATACAATACATACATACATGCATACATACATACATACATACATGTAAATAATATAAATACTATTAGCCTATATTGTTATGAACTGTAAAAATTACACGATATGTGAAAAAATATGGTGTCGGTGTAGGGGAGGATCCGACATAAAAAAAAATAAAAAAAATAAAGGGTTTAAAGCTTTTCGTATTCTAAACATTATGCAAACAACGTCATACAAAAAATTAACTAGGTCATGTTCTAAGTACTAAAACTTTATAAATGAATAACAGTTCAAATTCTGGAGCATATGTTTACTGCAGTAGATCGTGACTATGTAATCTCAATCAAAATTTTAAAAATGATCCCTAAAATGAAGGCATAGTGGGTCCTTGAAAATCACGTGACTGTTTATTTCGACATATTTCTATGACATCATAGATATCAATCGTTTGCATCGCATGTAATAAACAAAAGTCGCTGATTTTGTACAGTCCACCACAGAATGCATCAGACAGCAACTTTGAAAATTTCAGAATCCTGCAGTACGTAGTTGCCGAGCTATGCAGCATAAATCACAAGACACTAGAAAATAAAAATCATGAAAATAGGCCATGTCAAATATTAGGTCTGTATCTGAGCTTATAACTCAACCAAATGACATTTTTTTATCATGTATCTGATATCAGTATAAAGGTAAAGGATTGATCTTTAGATTGTTGCAATCTGTTGTCAGCTATAACGTCAGTGAGCAAAGTTATGAGTCCAGTGACAGAACTTTTCGGACGATCCTCGTAAATAATACGATGGTTTGATTTTACAATCTGGCGACATGCCAGTATGGTACGTTTCTTCTGGCGCAAAAGCAAATAGAGCAGATCCAAAATAGACTGTTTCTTTTAAGAATTTAATACAGAATAGAACCTGATTAAACTTTTAGGAATACCAAACGGTAGAGACCCTGATTAGACTGCTCCTTTTAGGAATAGAAAGCCGCACAGACCATACAAAGAATTCTACTGTTAGAAATAGGAAACAGAACACACACTGATAAGACTTCTTTAGGACCGGCAAACAGTACAGACCTTGATTGGACATCTTCTGCTCCTTTTTAGGAACAGCAAGCTCAACATTCCTTGAGAAGACTGCTCCATTTGGGGACCGCAAAACAGAACTTACATTAATTAGACTTCTCCTTTTAGCAAAAACAAACAGAGCTAACCACAGTAAGACAGCTCCATTTTTCAACGGCAAACAGAACAGACCCTGACTAGACATGTCCTTTTGGTAATGTCAATTAGAACAGACAAAAACTGAGACGTTTGGAAGCTGCAAACACAACGGATCCTGATTAGACTTCAATTTTAAGGAATAGCAAACAGACCAAACCACGATAAATCATAAATGCGTTTTTCACGAGCAATGAAATCATTCATAAAAAGAAGGAGGATCAGACTACTAAGTTCCGGCTATTTGAGACTCATCAGTGACCCAATAATTCCCTAGCAACGAAAGCCAGGTGAAACATACTGTACTTTTCTTAAATTTCCAGCATTAGTTTAATTTAAACATATTTTATTGTTCTAGAACTAACAATAGGGTTGGGCTACAAGTTCTACCAACGTTACTTACAGCCCTTCCCTTAGAACGGTATATACAAATCGTCAACTAGGCTACACCATAATAATATAAACGGAGAATATGTAGATGAGTAAGCAAACCAGAGGACCATTGGTCCTGTAGCTCACCTGAGTCCATTCATCCTTAGCACTCAAGAGTAAGAAACACTGAAGTAAGTTGTACAATTCGGCCTAATTTCAACTTTGACTGAGTTGTTATGCGTGTCCAGGTAAATATTAGCAAGTTTGAACCAACATGTTTGTAAAACTTTTTGCCTAAATATTGCAGTAACACAGAAATAAATGCCAATTTGCACTTTTCCCAATACAAGTCTATGGAAACTTTAAAATGCCATAGTAATGAAACCATGTGGGAAACAATAAAAAAACAACAATATGTACGTAGTGGCTAATGTCATGAACAAGTATGCAAAGAATCAGCTTCATCCCCCTATATGGTTTTTGAAGAAAAGATTTTTAAATATTTTTTTTTCAAAAATATTTCCTTAATATTGCCATGGCAACAAATCAAATTCAGCAATTTGGACAAAATTAATAGGAATCAAAGAGGACTACTCAAGCAACATTTCTGTAGATAAAAAATCCAAAAATAACTGCAACTGCAGCTTTCCATTTTTCCCATTATATTTCAATGGAAACTATAAGTTGTCATACCAACCTAACTGCTGAAGCAATTGCCATAAAAACTGTAATTCTATAGAGGCTTGTACAAAGATCCGTTCTGTAAAGTTTGAGCTTTATCGGCCACATAGTTTCTGCAAAAAGGATATTTCAATATTTTTTCTATTTTTAACCATTCGGTTGCCATGGCAATCAGCCAAATTGTGCAGTTTACATAAATTTCATGTGGTTGATAGAGGACTACTCATGGAACATTTCTGTAAAAGTTTTGTCAAAATATCTGCAGTCAAATAGCAATAAATGCAAATTTTCAATTTTCCCATTATAAGTCAATGGCAACTTTAAGTTGCCATAGCAACCAAACTGCCAGAGCAATTGCCAAGAAAAACAGTACTTTAATAGACGGTAGTACCTAGATCCTTTCTGTGAAGTTTGAGCTTTATTGGTTGTATAGTTTCTGAGGAGATGATTTTTGAATATCTTTTCTATTTTTAACTATTCGGTTGCCATGGCAACCACCCTAATTGTGCAATTTACATAAATTTCATGTGATTGATAGAGGACTACTCAAGGAACATTTCTGTAAAAGTTTTGTCAAAATATCTGCAGTCAAATAGCAATAAATGCAAATTTTCAATTTTCCCATTATAAGTCAATGGCAAATTTAAGTTGCCATAGCAACCAAACTGCCAGAGCAATTGCCAAGAAAAACAGTATTTTTATAGACGGTAGTGCCTAGATCCTTTCTGTGAAGTTTGAGCTTTATTGGTTGTATAGTCTCTGAGGAGATGATTTTTGAATATCTTTTCTATTTTTAACCATTCGGTTGCCATGGCAACCAGCCTAATTGTGCAATTTACATAAATTTCATGTGGTTGATAGAGGACTACTCAAGGAACATTTCTGTGAAAGTTTTGTCAAAATATCTGCAGTGACATAGCAATAAATGCAAATTTTCTATTTTTCCCATACAAGTCAATGGAAACTTTAAGTTGCCATAGCAACCAAAGTTCTGAGGCAATTTAGATAAAAAACAGTATTATTGGTTCCCCCTGCCTATAGATGCTATATATGAAATTTGGTAACAATCGGCCCTGTAGTTTCAGAGGAGATGTCGTTTGAAAATGTTGACGGACGGACGGACGACGGACGACGTACGACGGACGACGGACGACGGATGCCTGCCTATACTATAAGCTCACCTGTGAGCCTTCGGCTCAGGTGAGCTAAAAAGTATAAGAAAAACAAAAGAATAATGATAATAAAAATAATAATAAATAATAATAATAATAATTATAAAAACAATAATAAGAAGATAATAATGATGATTTTTAAAACATGAGGCCGAACAACCTAGGGATAACTCTCCTCCTGTTCAGGAAGTCACTGCCACCACCGGAAGCAAACAACGCAACTAGGCTCTAGGGGTGACGCCACTGCTCTGTCACAATACAATCAATAGTAGTAATAATAGCCCATAATAATAATAATAACCAAGCAGGCCCATAACGTCGAACAAACGTCGCATTGACGCCGTTTCGACGTAATGACGTCGCATCGACGTCAGTTTGACGCCATCTCGACCCCAGGTGTCCGCTGTGAATAGTTATAATAATGATATACACAAACAGGCCGTCTTCACCACATTATTCGGTTTCATGTTGGTTTAGGACATGCTTGGTTCCGCCTCCTCCATCAGCTCAGAGAGGAAACGAGCATCTGAAAGGGGTATCACATTTTCTAAAACGCCCCGTGTTTTTGATATAACTTAGGACCTCTAACAACAATGTGTTATTATCAGAATTATTAAGGTTATCTTTTCCATATAGAAGTGCGTTTAAACTAAGAGGGTGATAATGTCTTGTTCTTCTGAAGAGAATAAGTCGCTGATTATCGAAAAGCGGACACTGAAAAAAGTAATGAGTAGCTGTTTCATTATCGGTATTACAAGAACATACATGTACACGGTGCATAACCATATCGGACGCTATCTGTGAAAACTGGACTCTATCTGTGTATTTCGGAGTCTATTTACGTTACTTTAGGATTCTATCCGTCCCAAAATGGAAAACGAGGTAAGGGTGGGTGTTAATAAACTCTAATATAATTGTAAACAACCTATTTTCTTATGGGGCATAAGGTGCACGGAACATCAGACATCCGTGTCTTCCAGTATCTGTAGCTGTTATGCCTAATTCGTATTTACTTTCGAGTCTACAAGCTGGAATGAAGGTCAAGATTTGACAATTTTGAAGAGTGTGTCCACTTTGAAGGCCGATCAGTTGCGAATGCAATGGAAAGAAAACAGATCGGTGGGATAAGTTTGAACCTAATGAATGAATTTAAAATTTTGTAAGGCTCTGAGTTGAAAGAATATCTCCTTTTTGAAGAAAATCGATTTTTTTACCTTTTACAATGGCACCGGATGCTATATGCGCCTGGCACAAGACTCTATCAGCGGCTAATCGTGCTTCACACAGGACTGTATCTGCCAATATCATCGAAAACTATCTGTGCTTCAGAAGCATGGGCCTACATTTGTCTAGTAATCCGAAAATGGTATCAATACGAGGCAGACTTCTATTTAGATATCGTTCATGATTGATTGATTCCTCTTCTTGCACACATTTTTAAACTTTTCAGAGGGTTTTGATCACCTCAAAGCCGAAGAAATGAAGCAACGTTTCAATACGCGCGTATACATATTTTTGCAGTTGCAGTTATAAGTCATGCTGAAAGTCATCTTGAACAGGCTTAAACCACAAGCCGAAGAGATAGTCGCTGGGAAGGAGCACCACAGAACAGATCTTCAGCCTTAGAGTCCTGTGTGAAAAGTATCTCCAACATCAGCAGAATCTGTGCCGTGTCTTCATTGATTTCAAAAAAGCCTTTGACAGGGTATGGCATGCAGCCTTATGGGCCACCATGCGGAGGTGCAATGTCGGTGCAGGTTTAGTTCGCACCATTGAGCAGCTGTACGACAAGGCTACAAGTGCAGTCCTGATCAATGGCAGCTCAGGAGAGTGGTTCAGAATAAGAGTTGGAGTGAGACAAGGATGTCTTCTGTCACCCACCCTCTTTAATATTTTTCTCGAACGGATCATGTCTGATACTCTGAAGGAATGTGGCGGTGGGGGTGGGGAGGGGTTGGCATGGGCGGCAGAGACATTGCCAATCTACGGTTTGCCGATGACATAGACGCTCTAGCTGAGGAAGAGCAGGAACAAGAGGCTCTAATTGAAAGTCTCGACCAAACCTGCACAAGGTGTAAGATGGAGATCAGTGCAGGGAGGACCAAACTGATGACCAACAGCGCAGGTGGCATCTAGAGGGAGATCAAGGTAAAAAGGCAGAAGCTGGGTACTGTAAGCAGCTTCAAATGCCTTGGGTCAGTTGTCTCAGATGATGGCTCAAAACAGAAGGTTCTCTCAAGGATTGCACAAGCCACTTCAGCTCTTACCAAGCTGAAACCAATTTGGAGATAGCGGCATGTCTCTTGGATCAAGGGTGAGACTTATGCGCTCCCTTGTCATTTCCATATTTCTGTATGCCTGTGAATCGTGGGCCTTGACAGCAGAGTTAGAGAAAAGAACGCAGGCCTTTGAAATGAGATGCTACCCAAGGTTACTGAACATTTCGTACAAGGACCATATAACCAATGAGGAGGTTCGCAGGAAGATCCAAGCAGCCATTGGAGAATATGATGGGCTCCTGACGCTGGTCAGGAGGCTGGGGCTGGGGTGGTTAGGCCACGTCTCAATGTCTTCTGGTTCAGCAAAGATAATTCTTCAGGGCACAGTGAAATGGGAGGGGGGGAGGGGCTGGACGGAGGAGAAGGTGGGAAGACAATATCAAGGAGTGGACAGGAATGGATTTTGCCAGCTCGGCTAGGGCAGCTGAAGACGGGACAAGGTGGAAAGGGATTGTTTCGAAGTCATCTTCGGTGCACCAACGACCTAGTAAGGTTATGGGATAGAATGGAATGAATGTAATAGTTATAAGTACAAACGGTGGTGGACACCTAGAGATGCGGTTTATTATGAACAACATCTATAGGTTGGTGTAACTATATGCATGATACTAGGTCAAAGAGACCCATAAATGGAGAAAGCACTGTCAACTTCCTTTACATCTTTTGAGTGAACCGTTGTGAGTGACATGGCCTCATTTTGGCAATCTACTGTGGACACGAATTGAGCATGCGCCGCAGGACTTTTTTCAAATTCGGGACTGAGCCTTCGCCGTTTTGGCTGATGCAACCACAAGTTATATTTTTTACAACGTTTTTGGCTGAAAAAAAAAAGAAAACAAGCATCACAAGTAAGGTCCGCTGCTCACAAGTATAGTCCGTTGCCTTGAGGACAACATCTGTCCGTTGGCATAAAAGTACATTATTTCGGAGACACAAATAGAATCCGGAACATTGAAAATAATGGGTGGTGTCCTTTAAACCTTGATATTAACGTAAAGATTTTATTTATACACTTAACGACATGTGTTAATTATCAAGAACATAATTATCTTCGTAAATTAAGGACATAATTCATTACCTACAACTAAAAACACTGAGTTTTCATGGGCCATGTACGCTCCTTCACTATCACGCTGCATTTGATTTCACTGATGACAAGCACTGAACATCGCTAGCTGAATAATATCGACGGGAATATTAGGGAAAATAAGGTATGTGTTCCGTGGAAACCATGAAACCCAGTACTTACACGTTTTGTCCGTTTTTCTTCGACTGAATCGCCGAAGCGTCCATGGCAAGTAACAAATAGAGTCCGTAGCACTCACAGATAGAGTCAAGTAACGCAGATTTTCACAGATAGCGTCCGATATGGTTATGCACCGTGATGTAGTGGTGACACTTTTAGATGATTTCGAAATAAATCATAATTTAGATTACTACAACAGTTACGAATTCTGCAGTGGATTTCCAGCATTCGGTCTATTAAAAGACTAGTATATATAAAAAGAACTCCGAACGATAAGAAATCGGTCTAAATACGAGTCTAAATAATTTATTAATTCCATTTCTCAGAATATTTCCGCTGAGCTCAAAGGACCAGATAAAAAACTATAAACTAAACTGTCGATGATCATGGTACTGGGAGACGTTTTACGGCCGCCACACGGCACAACATCAGTTGCAGCGGTTATATATTCAAATCATAATTGAGTTCCCGTCAGAACAATGAAAATATTTATAAGACATGGGTCGATCAGATCACGTAATTTCGGCTAATAAAACCTTATCAGTGACCTTGTAATGGCCTAGCAACGAAAGCCAGGGGAGATCATACTCAAGGGTGACAACCTACGTCATAGCATAGATCTCGTAAACATATAGGACGCCGCCATCTTTGTGCGAAAAGGTAAATAAATTGCTTCAAACAAGGTGTTTATATTAGAAATTTTACAAAACTCGATATTTTGGTGGTACTAGTGAATATTTTCGACCCACTGATGAGTGACTTTTGCCTAACTATAATGTTACAGCTTTAATTGCCTCAACACAGTGATTCTAATCGGTACTGTCAGCACACATTCTGCATAGATATCGAACACACTTTTGAGTAAAATTGCATATTGTAGATCTTTAAATCGTTTTCCCACAGAATTATTTACAAATTATGGTAGAAATGCAATGCTTTCGCACCAGTGTAGATGTTGGATATGATTAAAAATTGGAAGAAAAACGTTGGATGATGTCGTAAACACATACAAAGGCATAGATCTCGTACGCACATATAAAGTAGAATGTTAGCTCGGTCGGTAGCGAGGCTGCTAATTAGGGTGTTAGCCACACGAGGTTGACTCCACGTCCGGTATATTGTTTCGTGAAGATTTGGTCATGGAATGATTGCTATTTCCATTCTTTCTCATCCACTAATTCGTGAAGAGCAGTTGCCAGTTAATGGGGGAAAGAATGTATGCTAAGTACTAGTAATCTGCCTCCAGACGGCTTGTTCAGGAAAAGTGTGGCAAGAATAGCACACGAATTCTAAAAAGAGTTGTCAGAAGACAACAAAGCGCGCCTTACAGGTGCTTGACTGGACGAAAATCGTCCACTTCTTGGACGTTTATCGTCCACTGGGCTTGACCCCTTGGACGTTTTTCGTCCATCACAGTTTCGCTGTCTACATCGGTTTTTCGTTCACGCCGCTCATATTTAACACTTCTTTGGCCGTATTGTAATGTCATTAGAGTGTCATTAGTAAGAAACTGGACGAATTTTGTCCACTCCATGGACGTTTATATCCATCTGGCTTGACTCCCGCGGACGTTTTTCGTCCATCGTAATTTTGCAGTCTCATCGGTATTTCAACGGAAATTACCGATCTGTTGCCTACAGAAATAACCTAACAGTTACCCTGTCCTAATTTGTATAGGAGACGGTGGGACGCTGGAACAGTGCATTTGGTGATTTTTGCGGAAATGTGCACGTGCTCATTTCGTTGCGGTCCCATTAGTTTAAAATTCCCGAGGTACACATGGGGAGGTCAGGAATTCCTTTTTGCGGACTTAGCGCCATGTAATACGGAACCTGATTGTGCTGAGGGAATTCAATACTGCACTTGCACCTCCGTGATGGCAGTTTGAGACAGACGTACAACATACAGCCACACTGTAACAGACGAATTCCCCATAGAACTTTTAACATTACGAACAGACGCACAGTAGCAGACACCATTGCTCGACGGGCGCTGGAATAATGGTCCGCAGTACGGTGTGAACCGAGGGTGAAAGGACGCATATTGACATATAATCCGAGCTTTCTCTGACATTTCACTTTTTTACGTTGTGCTAAAAGCCGCCAATAAAAAAATATCAGAAGGCTTTCGTTAGACAGAGAAGGCTCAGATTAATTGACATAATGCCTCATCCTTGCGTGAAAGATGCTATGCGGGTCCTCAGCCACTGTGCCGCAGTGCGATGTATGGAGCCGGTTGCATGGTAGTTAGGGTCTACTCCTGATCACTTGTTTGCCGGCTTCAAGAGCATCCGTGAAATTTATTTATTGATTGATTTTTGCTAAATACGTCCACGGTAAACAGCTATGCTCATATCGGGACGGTCAGTTAACCTAACCACACTATTCCTGTGCAGGTTTAGACCTCCTAAGCGGTTAACCGCTACAGAGTGCACATATTTTTCACCAGTAAACGACAACTGCCCTTCTTGAATCAGCGGAAGGAGAAACGAAAGTATGTGGCCATACCGGGTATCGAACCCAGGATCTCTGCCTTATATGTCAGGAGCCTACCGATTGCGCTAATAGTTGTTTCCTACGCAGGTGCCACTGACCGCCGGGCTTATAGAAGACTAAGCGCTAACGTACGTGACAGAAAACAGACATACAGGTGTAGCGGGGGACTTGTGGTGGAAGGGGGGGGCAATTGCTGACATGCATAATCCGACGCTACAGAATACCCCAATTCAATCCGAAGCCTGAATAAAAAAATATAGGGTCCGACAACTTTTGACCACAAAATTTAGTACGCGTTATTTTTTTTTACTGCTAGGAATTAATACCGCGAGCCCTCGCAACTGAATGACATTCCACGAGCATTTCAAGTATGAGAGCACGTGATAATACGGCAAAAGCACACCTGGAAGCACACCTGGATAATTATAGGGTCAGTGATCTCTACCACAGGACTTACCGTGTTTGCCTGAGGTGCTCATTCGGTTCTCATAACTTGTAGGTTAAGAGTGGACTCGTCCAGCCTCGTAATTGGACTAGTCTGGGATTGGATGAACGGACGAACAGACAGACGGACAGATAGGTAACGCACCATGGGCCGGCTCATATGGGGCGACTGATCGGTGGTGTCTACGCATGCTGATGATGAGAGTTGCCTGGGTGCCTTGGGCTGACGCGGCAACGACTACAATTAAACCACTTCAAGTGAAAAAGCATTAAAATGCAGTCATATCAAAGAAAAATATAACAAAAACACAAGCTTATGTTGAGGGAATTTTGGGAATATATTGAATTTTGGGAATTTAGAGACTTTAGATAGGTTTACAGAGCAACATTGCAACTCTGAAATTGATAAATCACAAGCACTCGAAGAAAGAAAGAAAGAAAGAAGTGCAACATAAATTGAATTTAGGAATTTAGAAATATTTAATAAGTCTTTAGAGTAATTTAGGAAATAAGTAGATGACACTAAACGCTCAACCCTACCAAACAAGCAACAACATACAATTGGCCAAAATAAGGGTAGTACAAGTAAAGCTTTCACAAAAAGCTTGGTCTACGCTTAGCCACGCTTATCAAATAAACCCTTGCTCTCATCTGTGCAAATAGCGCTCACAACATATATGCGAATATGACCGCTCACGCCATCTATGCAAATAGCGCTCACTTGCATAAAGGTCAAGCTGTATTGTGTGTCACTAATGGCTGTACTTCCGTGTCCAAAGCAATTACTAGATAGTCTACGTCCATGGGCGTAGAAAATAATATTATTCTTTCTATATGTTTTTTTTTCTACTCGAACAGAGGGCATCATTATTAAATTACTGTAAAAAGGTATATGGAGGCAAAAATGCTTAAATGTAGGTTGGCCCCTCTCCCCCTGTCCGTGGAAGATGGAATATACCAATTTCAAATATGGACAAGTCCACTTCGCGGGTAGGTGTGGGGAGGGGGGGAGGGGGTGTAATGACGCACGCCCGCTTTTTCGGTTCAAAGAATTGACAGAAAATGGAATGCGGAGGGGAGATGGCGGATTTTTAAATGCACTGGTTTGTGTCTCTGGATGTACTACCCACCTTAGAACGTGTACGGTTCCATTATTTGGGTAAGGGGGAGGGGGTCGCGCATCCGGACCCTAGCGCGTAGTCACCGGGAAACACGGAAATCCATCCAAGTACTTGGATAAACGTGTTGTCAGTGCGCGCGCGTTAAATGGGACGCGTGTCCCCCTCGACATGTGGAAACACTTCAGTTAAATTGCACCGGTTAAAAGCACAGTAGGCCCTTGCCCTACTTTTATCCAAATAAGTAGGACGCCCGGCACCGGAAGTTATAACCAGCACCATCGCCCGACCACCAGCCCCTCAAAACTAAAGAATCGAACATCACAGAGCGCGCTGCAAACATTTTAACAGAACAAAATAAGTCATTTGTTGTAAATGATTGAAATAAAATCAAAGAAACTACAGATTCACAGTTTACGTGTAAATTTAATGGAACTTGGTCGTATACAATTATGGGGAAGTTTCAGGCAAGTTTCGACCATATTTCTCTTGTCACCGCGATGACTGTTCGCCCAAAAAGACTAATTTATCTTCATTTTGAAATTATAAAATTTATATCAGCGTGTCCGAAATGAATTTGTCTTTCAGCTCTCGTTTTCACAGAAAAAAATATAACAATTTGTAAGGAAATTGCGATAGGGTTTGTTACACTAACAGAGGTTCCAAAGAGCCCGTTTTCCTATATATTCTGTACATTTAAGGTAATTTCTCTTTATATGCCATAAAGACTAAAAAGTTAATGACAACACTAATTTAAATATATATGCCAATATTCGTCTAATAATCAGAATCATATAACGCATGCACGGCCAAAATGTTGTAATTAGTTTTAATAATATAGAAGAGTGTAACTAAGAATTGCCATTATATACCTACATGTATAATACATGTATGCTTCAAAGCCGGTTGTAGATACCTGGATATCCATTAAAGGTTGGTATGACCCTGCTTCTTATCTTATTATTATTATTTATTTACTTTTTCTTTTACTTTTTTATATAAATTAATTAGTCCTACAGTTTCGCCGATTTAAATGAGCCGTTTATCTTAATGAAATTATGTTTCATTCATAATGTCAGTTTTTTTTCTCATGGGGCATTTTTCCCGCGGGTAAATTTTCCCATTGGTTCCCCAAGTCCTAATAGTTTGTCCTGAAGATGTATGATTTTCTAAATTGTGTTGCTAGCGCTCATTGGAACTGACTCCATGAGTTCCCAGCATATATTTTTGAAGTAGAAATTATGTTGAAAAATAAACAATGTCTCTGCAACCCAATTTTTTCTTTTGTATAAAATTGGCTTTTGGGGATCTTCAGCATTCTATAGTTGGCTGTCCAAGCCTACCACCTAAGAGTGGAAGTCATCATCCCTGCTGTTCCTTGTGACTTTCCCTGTAGGTGTGGTGTAGTTACTAAATGTGACTACTGCATAATTATTAAATATTTGAGCCCCGCCACAAGAAACCTACTTTCAGAGTTCTGACTTGTGTAGAAGGTTTGGTAATTGGTTACTTACTTATGGCTTGTTTTATTGATTTAAAGTCAATTCAGAGCAATAACTCATGCACTACTGAGGCCAGTCTGATGAGACTTCACGTGCATCAGCAGGTCATAGTGATATATAATTATTTTAAGTTTCACGAAATTCTGTTTAGTGGTTAATTTGTTATGGCTCCGGACGACCATACGGACGGGAGGATGGAGGGAAGGACGGACGGACAGACAAACGGACATGGGGAAAGCTATATCCCTCCGCCTTCGGCGGGGGATAATGAACTAAATACCGTTTAGGCATACCATTCAACTTTTTCATCTGCAGCGTTTTTTGTGGTCAATGTGAATGGAACCAAATGTGAAAAATTAAACTAATTGTCGTTTCTTACCAAAGCCTTACAAATTCTGAAAATAAAATGATTTAATAAAAGCATTTGGGTTGGAGTATTTTATTATTTTTTTTTCTTGTATCGTGTTTTTTTTTGTTGTTTTTTTTAAACTTTCCGTCAGGATAATTTGAGACTAATGGACGCTGTATGGATCAATAAAGGCTAAAATAGCCAAAATAAATACCTTCCGTTCTAAATCTAAATCTTATTTTCGCAAAAGGAGCATTCCTTTGTTGAAAAAAAATGCAGAAAGAAGTTTCCTTTCGCACCGTAACAACCCGCAATGACGCTGAACTTACAGTTGCGGCTATACTCTGTTTGATAAGAGTTACAATTATTGTACTTCAAATCTCTTTCCCGTTTCGATTCACAGGTAAAGCAAGTGGCCAAGTGCATTGGCTGCGTGTGTGTAAGCCCAGCGCTGACTCCGATCAGCCTGGGCATCTTTGCTGTTCGCATGAAGGTAGCTTAGACCGTTATCTACCCTTTAAGCGCTTAGGAAATACTCTGCTAAGACTATGCGGATGCCCAGGCTGATCTGAGTCTGCGCTGGGCGCACAACCACTTCGTTGATTTTCTCGTGTCGCGGCTTAGTCTTAATGTTTTGCAGCGCGGTGGCTCAGTGGTTAGTGAACTTGTCTGTGAAGCCATAGGGTCGTGGCTTCGATCCCCGCCCAGGACAAAGTCTTCCTATGTCCGAGGAGTCCCGATAGCTCAGTTGGTTAAGCGCAGGTCTACTGATCTAGCAGATCGGGTTCGAGCCTCGCTTGAGGCGAGAACGTTCCCATCGTAAACGTGGTTCCATTTTGACACAGCCTTTCATTATCACCGTCGCATTGTCCTGATATAACTGGATTACTGTTGAAACGGATGTAAACTCGCAAGTCATAAGTATGCCGTCCTTCGGATCGGTACGTTAACTGGAGGCCCCCTATGCAGGTTAAACATCCCTACTACCATCATATTTCAATTCTCATATCGACGTTACCCCCGCACCTATGCCGTCCTTCGGATTGGTACGTTAACTGGAGGCCCCCTATGAAGGTTAAACATCCCTACTACCATCATATTTCAATTCTCATATCGACGTTACCCCCGCACATCCCTACTATATAGCTACATGGTTATATGTAGGCTTTTCTTCGTGCAACACTGGAGTGCACAAAAGTACACCTGCTCATAATGCTGTAGCAGTATATATAGGAAGGAAGAAAGTTTTTTCGTAATCTTATCTATCTTTATATATGACATTGACGAAATCGGTCAACCGGGAATTGGAGGTTACAGAGAATTCCCTTTAATAATCAGGGCATAGTTTAAAACATGGAGTAATTTGGAGTGGAATCTACAATTGCTCTATGAGCCTTGAATGGTGCTCTTACATAAAAGAATTTGCTTCCTCTGAGGGAGAAAATTGTTTCTTTTAAGACTAGCATTCCTATGGAGGAGAGTCTCTATGCGTGTCCATTTCACTGAATGGAGGAGTGAAATGGACAGGCAGGGAGACTCTCCTCCACTCTATTCCATTGATAGGGATGATAGTCTTATAAGAAACAATTTTCTCCCTCCGGGGAAGCAAATTCTTTTATGAAAGAGCACAATTCAGAGCTCAAAGAGCAAATTGTTGTAGACAACAGAATGTACATTATCTCATGCATTCTATTCCATTCCATTCTAATCCATTTCATTCTAAGGTTTAAACTATGCACACCTTAAAAACGTCCTACTTGCAACACTGATAAAAGGAGATTATTACATGTTATTTATTTATATTTTTTTTCGTTATCACCTGTTTCTCAGCCCGAGTTCCAGTATCGGGCCGAGGGCTTTCTCGAGGTCCGATATTGGCCGAGGGCTGGGAAATCGGATGATAACAAAAACATGCTATTATCTGTTTATCATCATATAGATTCTAGCTAGAAAAATAACATGTACAGAAACAACTATAAGCATGTTTGAAGTTGTGGAAACTTGCTACTGCTGAAGCCGGGCCGCGTAGCGCAGTCGGTAGCACGTCCGACTCAAGAGCCAGAGGTCCCAGGTTCGATACCCTGTCCAGCCATATGCTTTCGTTTCTCCTTCTGCTGATTCAAGGCAGTTGTCAGTTAATAGCGAAAGTATGTGCACGTAGTACTGGCAAGCCGCTAAGGGGGTCTAAGCCTGCCCAGGAATAGTGTGGTTAGGGTAACTGACCGTCCCGACTTGACCATAGCAGTTTACCGTGGACGTAGAGCAACAAAACGACATCAACAATGCTACTTCTGAAAGCCTAGGCCTCATAGGGAATCTAGAAAATACAACAGCAGCGGCATCCGAGTGTGATTGTAATATTGACTCATGAAAAGAGTCAACATCTGACGATAATTATCTAACGAAACGAGGCAGGCTGATAAGTGTTAGACAGGCCCGGATACTAGTGGGGCTCTGGATGACTGATAACTGGCGGGGCTGAGAGGTGCCGAGAGCCGAGATATATTTGGGAAGTGGGAGGGAAAGGGTTCACTGATTCCATTGTAGAACTTTGAAAATATTTGAGGGTCACTGATGAGGCCTAATTGGCCGAAACTGGCTAGTCTGGCCCAGAAAACTTGTACACTCGACAGTTTTCAGTTCTTTTGTGTGATCCTTGCTTCCAAGGGATAACCCTTTCATAGAACATATTGTTTGGGCGGAGGTGAGGCTTGAAAATATATGACATAATAAGGGATCCATTTGATGAGAGTTTTTGGTGTCTTTTTGCGTGTTTTTGGTGTCTTTAGAATCGCCACACCGAGGCGATTCTAATGAGATCTCACAACATATATTTTAATCTTACCGGGTCCAGGTGGCGGGGCTGAAGCCCCAGAGCCCAACCCCTGGATCCGGGGCTGGTTAGCAAAATCATACAGCATTATTGCGCCAGCTGAAATGTTTTCCGGCCACCCAATCTTGTAGTGGTTGCCGTTTTGGTGTGAAACAAAACATTCAGCCATTTCATATTAATTTTGACACCAACGTGTTCCTTGTGATCTAGTTAAGACAAGAATTCCTCGGAATGCTATGTCACACCTGCATTGCACTTCCACAGAAGCAGAGGTCATGGCCCACTGTTCTTCCATGCAATATTTCAACGGAATATACCAAGAGGTTCTGGAATAGAAGCTGACTTTGTTGTTTTTGCCGTATTTAGTAATGGTGGTCATCTTGGATTCTCGACCTGGCTGAATTTACCATTCTGACGTGTTGCAGTCTGGACATACGCGGTATGAAATTGGAGAACTATGGGTGCAGTGGTTTTGGAAAAAATAAGTTAAACAGACTTTAACGCCAGGGTTAAAGTAAATGTGAACGTTTTAGTTGCAATGATGGCCATCTTAGATTCTCACCCTGGCTGAATTTTACCATTCTGAAGTGCTGCAGTCTGATTATGCTTCATATGAAACTTGAGAACCATGGCTGTCATGGTTTTGGAGAAATTAATTAAATAGACTTTAACGCCAGGGTTAACGTAAATGTGAACGGAAATTTGTTGCAATGGCGGACATCTTGGATTCTCGACCTGGCTAAATTTTATCGTCCTGAAGTGTTGCGGTCTGGTCATGTTTTATATAAAATTTGAGAACCATTGGTCAGTGGTTTTGGAGAAATTAGATAGATTTTAACGCTAGGGTTAACGTAAATTTTAACGCCAGGGAACATAAATGTGAACGGAATGACTGGCGGACGGACGGAATGACGGACGGCGGAAACCCGGAAACCTATATCCCATCTTCCTAAAGCAGGTGCGACAAAATTCAGTGGTCAAACTTTATGTTTATGATGGATTTAAAATAGAGATATAATCTCTGAAAGGATGGAATTTTTTTCTGTTTTGTTCAGTTCAGTTCAGTTCAATTCTCTTATCGACGTTACCCAAGTGGCTCAACGGTACGTAACCATAGTCGCACACACTTGGCGCCGTGTGTCCGTCCACATCGCACTCAGCATTTTAACGTCGAAGTATCTCACGCGATGTCCTGGGTGTTTCTAACGGGTTGATAAAGTTATCAGACCAGAAAAAAACTTTATAGGACCACTGGGCAGGATAAAGACGCTGGAAGCTCAGGTTTCTCAAACATGCAGATTGCTTCTAAGGTAGTCTAAATTTTTGTATCTGTGTGATAAATCTGATTTTGAGACATGGCCACGTGAGACATTTTTAGCCTCTAAGTTCATTATCTATCTATCTATCTATCTATCTATCTGTCTGTCTGTCTGTCTGAAACGTTTTGTGCATTAAGATGCACTGAAAAGAAAACATTTTATCACCAAACCTGGATGTTGAAGCACTTTTGGTAATGATTTGCGTTGGGACGATTTTTCGACTGATTGAACTATGGGAACTTTAAAGTCTCAATTGTCCTATCATTGGCAAAAACGCATAAACTCAAATCGAAGTAAAAAGCGGTTTGGTGATGAATAAGGGTTGATTGTTTGATTTGATGTTTAACGTCCTCGGTAAACAGCTATGGTAACGTCCCACCAACAACGAGGTCATATGGAGACGGGGAGAACTTGAATATTTACGATAATCAATTTGCCAGAATTGTAAGTTGATGAGTTTTTGGTTGGTTGGTTGGTTGATTTGATGCTTAATGTCCACGGTAAACAGCTGTGGTCATGTCGGGATGGTCAGTTAACCTAGCCACACTATAATTCCTGGGCAGACTTAGACCTCCTAAGCCGTTAACCAGTACAAAGAGCACATACCTTCGCCAGTAACTGACAACTGCCCTTCTTGAATCAGCGGAAGGAGAAACAAAAGTATGTGGCCAGACCGGGTTTCGAACCCAGGACCTCTGACTTACGAGTCAGGTGCCCTACCGACTGCGCTACGCGGCCCGGCCTCAAAATAAGGGTTGATGTGCGTATATTGAGTCACATAACTGGCAAAAAGTAGAGAAACCAACTTTTTGAAAAATTACAAATTCCTGAACAAAAGACAATTTCCTGTTCTGGTTTCCCGTCTAGCAGTGCTACATAAACATAGACGGGATAGTGATACGGGCTCCATGCCTGTACATTGTATTTTTACCATTTTATTCAGCATAATGAAATTGACAGAGATCCAACTAAAATGACCCAAGTATGTTTTCAGACCTTTTACAAGTGAAACTCAAGGATGTTTTATTTGTTTAAAGTGGCAAATCATGGTCATTTACAATGAAGAAACTATAGAAGCTTGCAGCGATACCTCATGCTAAACTATTTTCTACTGATAGAGCAATGCGGCCTTTAATAGTAGCTACTATGACAAAGACGTGCCATCAACGAAAACGTAGACCAGCGTGTGCATGAAGACATTCGTTTTCTGCTATATACTGGCTAAGGTTTATTCGTGCCACGTCGTAGAAAGAATATGTGGAGAGTACATGCTCCGGAAAGCTTGAGCAATGCTTAGCCTAGTTAGGGCTCAGGCAATAACTCAATATTACAAGAGACTATAAGTAAACTGCGTTGCCCAGACGACATGTGCGCAGATTTGCTCATCATAAAATTCTGGATTCAGAGTCTACCAAGACCCTATTAACTTTAAAGATTGGGATGGAAGAGTGCTTGTCCAAAAAAAGTGTAAACCTAGATCAGACTGCTTCTAGAAGTCTCCGCTGAGTCCTGATAATTCTATTCTATGATGTTCAATAACCAAGCCAGGTCGTTGGGACGTCAGATATGACGTTGCAACGATCTATCTCTACCTGGTCCTGTTTTCAGCTTCCTTAGAGCTCTGCCCATCCTTTAATGTTGATTTCGTTTGTCTGCCTCTTCTTCTGCCATGCAGGATTGTCTATGCTTAGCCAGAAGACATAGAAATGTGGCCAACCCACCCCGGATTCCGTATTTTGACCATGGTCAGGAGCTCACCATGTTTTCCGATGGCGGCTTGGCACTTTCTGCGAACATCCTCAACTGTTAAGTATTCTTTGTACGAGATGTTCGCGAACCTTTTGTACTTTAGCCTAGAAAAGAAGTTAAAAGACCAGAGCATTGAACTTTAATCTCCTTTTATGAGGTTTCACGACGTTGAAATAAATTTATACCATGAAATGTGGAACTTACCTTTTCACCATCCAATTTTCAGCCTGTATAGTCGGAGTCGGAGGCCGCCGTAACATTTCCTTATCAGAGCCCTTGGCTCCGTTTATGGAGTTTCTCATCCGTGCTACAACTAGTGCCTTTTTGACGGGGAAGTACAAAATTCAAACTTCACCATGGTGATAAAAATATTGAAATGAGTGTAACTATTAAAAGGAGAAAAATGGAAACCTATGTTTAACTGTCTCTCAGCCTCACTTAGGAACAGAGATAATATAAGGGACCCCCACCCGGTAGCCAAATCATAGGAGACGAGTTGGGGCACACTTTAAGACTTGCACATTGAAGGGTTCCCTGTAAAGAACCCATATAACCTTACTAGCGCCTGCGTGTTTCCTCGTTGGTGGTCCAGAGTTCGTTTTGGCGGGTTTGGCCTGTGGTCCCGTTCTGCTGGGGTCTCTTTTCTAGGACGCGCTTCGTCTTCCTGGACTCTGATCGGCATGTTGTCACAACCTAACCACACTATTTTTAGGCAGGTTTAGAGCTCCTTAGCGGTTAACCTGTACTAAGTGCACATACTTTCGCCAGTAACTGACAACTGTCCTTCTTGATCCAGTGGAGAGAGAAACGAAAGTAAGTGGCCTGACTGGGTATCGAACCCGGGACCTCTGGCTCTAGAATCAGACGGGCTATCGGCTGCGCTACGCGGCCCGGCAAATTGTTGGTTGGGCAAGACTGACTAACTGGAAAGATGACAGACGATTAGACAAAGGACAGCCTTCGGTGCAAGTGCAACTATATATAGATTCGTTTCGTTGAACCCCACTGGAGCACGTCGTTAAAGGGCTACTGTACTGTTTTTCAACATGCATTGAAATCACTAGAAATAACTGGTATTGTTTTGTCTAAAAGAATCTCGAAAACTGCAAAGAAAAATTCCAAATGGTTAAAAAGTTATAAGCAATTTAAATTTTAATTAGCTGAAAAATATGCAAGGACTCTTATGACGTCATTTAAGTCATTCATATAATTTAAGATTTAAAAAAAATTTATTTTGAAAAAAATGTTTACACTTTTTTCCCTTAAAATAGATTTAGTGAGACAAGTTACATTATCATATGAAAAAAGTTTGAATATTTTGCATCAGAATATGGTAATAATAACTGGAATCCAAATCACATTATGCAAGTTAAGTTGTAGAAAAGAAAAAGTGGGCGGGGCTTAAAATCTAATTTGCATAATCTTTAATTGTCAATAAATACAGTTTGGGTAGGAATTTTTCGATGGGGTTTTCAGCAATCTGTTTCTCTCATAAATATCTGTTAATTGGGAATATTTCTGGAAATAGTGAAAAAAACAGTGCAGTAGCCCTTTAAGGGAACAGAGAACAAAAATAACAACAGCATAGTGGAGCAAGTTCTTTCCTTAAAGAGTTGACCCCACAGGGAAGTGCAAAAAATGCAAAATAGTTGCTTTCACTTTATAAAGTGCATCCATTCATATTCGGAGCCATCCTGCATAGCTAGGGGGCGGTCGGATCATCGCACTGACCTCTCGGTTATCAAAGATTCCCCATAAAAACAATCTGGCTCGGATCGCGTCGTTACTAGCGAGAAGCGGATCTAATTGCATTCGAATATACGAAGTGGTAATGCAATAAAACTGATCAAATGAGCTGCGACACGAGAAAACCAACAAAGTGGTATGTGCGCTCAGCACAGACTCAGATCAGCCTGGGCATCCGCTGTGCGCTTACAGGGTAGCTACGGGTCTAAGCTAGCTCCATGCGGACAGCGAAGACCCTTGTGAGACTGGGCGGATGCCAAGGCTGATCTGAGTCGTCACTGGGCGCACATGCCACTTTGTTGGTTTTCTCGTGTCGCGGCTCAAATCATCCAACCTTTTAAATTTTAACTTGAAATCGGCTAGGTTACATAAAAGAATTACTAAGTAATTCCGTTCTCATGAAATCGGGCCGAAGACATCTGCGGTAAATCCATCAGGCGACTGTGTCAACGTGAATCGTTACTGAGATTTATCAATTAGAAACACATTTTTGGCTAAGCATTATCCCAGCAGGCGCATGACGTCAAATGACGTCGTGCAAACGTCAATATGACGTCATCGCGTCGCATTGACGTCATGTATGTCGTCATTTAGACGTCATGTGCCCGCTGGGATGTTTCATATGCAATATATACTGAAAGGATTTAAAAACTTCCGCCCATTAATTTTGAATATCTCAAAAATGAATGCAGCTACGCCACCAAAATTTTACAGCATATATATACTATTATACATGATTCTATCAAAAAACGGAATTCGAAATCGTTCAACCGAATCGGTCAGGAACAAGCACGTGCTCCTCGTGTTCTTAGTACCGTTTACATCATGATGAATAGCTTCATGTATACAGTTTTCTGATGAAACATTTCTCTTACAATATCAAATTGATTTTTAAAAATTTGAACTCGGTCAGTGGCTTTATTTAGCCTACCGCGCCTAAATATCGCAAACAGGCGCAGATTTTTGGGCCAGATAAATGCTGAAATTTCAAAAAGTGACGTCCCGGTACAATTTGATGCGTTAATGACGGCAATTTACAATCTCAGACGACGTGCACTGTTTACAGGAAGCTAAAAAGACCGTGAAAAAAGCACCTAACCAAGATTGAAAACCAGAGGACATGACGTTAACTAACGTTGACGCCGTCTCCGTAATAGGCTTCGCGCAACAGCATCATCCGCAGTGATACTTGCAAATCAACGTTGATGACGTCACAATATTAAGACAGTAAGAAGTGGTCGAAAGAGTGTTGTATAAGATAACGCCGGCATCGCCTTATGCATTTCAGTGACGAAACGCTCTTTTTCTGACGTCATTTAGGTAAATGATACAAATAAACTGCGTAATCTTTGAATTTGATAAGTTTCAAGCATTTTGTCGTTAAATAGTCAACACTGTCATGAGTAAATAGATCAGCAGCCAGCAATAAAAAGTGGAAGTTTTTAAATCCTTTCAGTATATATAATGGAAGTAGAATGAAAGCCAACTGCTTATCCTTTCGACAGCTGCTATGACATTTTGAGCGACCCTCACACCTCATTTATCTATGCACCTTATTGATGCTTATTTCTCTGTATATGCTAGAGACATGGCCTTGCACGCTCTAAGTACATACTGTGAGGATACTAGACGCTTTCAAAATACGAAAAAATCTTGAAAAATTCACTACTGAAATTCGGCCTAACACTAATCAGTCTTTGAATCGACTGCCCAATTAAAATTAAGAAACTACAGTATGCTTTTCTTCTGGTTTCGTACCAGATATTATCAGGGTCACTGACGAGGCTTTATTAGCCGAAACTACGTAGTCTGGCCCATGTTCCTTTTTCTGTATATATTCTCTGCTCTTGAAGGAATTTTTTAAGATTTTAATTTTCGGAGTGGCTATTGCCAGTCAACTGGCAGTAGCGATTTTACGGCTATTGCCAGTCGACTGGTAATAGCGATTTTACGTTGAAATCGCTATTGCCAGTCGACTGGCAGCAGCGATTTTAATGTAAAATCGCTATTGCCAGTTAGTTTAAGTTTTGGTCCAAAAAGGGTAAACGCTACTTATTAGCAAGCAATGCTTGTGAATGTTTCTACTTTGTATCTATTGTTGCACCCTCATTAATGCAGCAGCATGCATATGGCTCACCAACCATCTGCACTGCCGAATATAGGTTTAGACTTTTCTTAAGTCTAATTACTTAACTCGCTCCTACCATGCCTACTGTGTTGAAATCTGAAATCTACGAGTATACTGGAAAGGAAGTTTTTTTTTATTGCATTATTCATTAAAATTGAAATTAGAATTGAATAAAATAAATCTTATTTGAATATGATGATGTTGCTGTTTTTGTTCATCTTTACACATGGGAGCAAATTCAAAAGTGATTGAGGCTGCTGTTGGGTTTTACGAGCCTTTCAAAAATATCTCAGGCCTATTCTATGCAAAGAAGTTCCCTGAGCAGATCTGTTCTTCGAGAAAGGCTCGAACCCATAGCGGTAATAATGATCTGATCATCAACCCATTTAACCACTTGGCATGGAGGCTCGTTCTAATTTCGGTATGTTATGCCTCCCAATCACTTTAACAGTTATCTATTTCAACAGTGTTTCAGTCATAGAAGGATGGATGGATGACTTGCGACTTTACGTCTTTTCAAAAAGACGATGGGAGGGTGATAATGAAAGGCTGTGTACAGTGGAATCCCGTTTACATCTCAAGCGGGGCTCGAACCCGGGTCCGCTAGATCAGTAGGCTAGCGCTTAGCCCACTGAGTTACCGGGGCTCAGTCATATGAGGAAGATGGGAGGGTGATAGTGAAGTGACGCAATGGAACCTGTTTACGGTTGAAAAAATATTTCCATCTCCATCGGGAATCGAACCAGTGACCGCTAGTTCAGCATGATAGCGCTTAATCCACTGAGTTACCGAGACTCAGACTAATGTATCACTTGCAGTTTTACGCCTCCTTCAGCAATATTTGAGTCATAACGATCCGAAAACAGGTGCTAATAAAAAGCTGTCTTCTAAGGAACCTCTTTGGCGTTTGAAAGAATTTCCCCTCTATCGGGATTTAACCCAGACCGCTACCGTAGCAGGCCTGTGCTTAACATACTGAGCTACCGGAGCTCCTTACTAAGCATATTGCCACAATTCCTTACTAAGCAAAAATGAAATAAAATGAATAAATTGGTTATTTCGCAGAAGTAAAATATCTTTGAAGTAAGGAACACTCACTAAGCAGCTTTAAACTTCAAATGGGATGCAACTTCTTCAGCTTCAAATTTATTCTTAAGAAATGGGAAGAAAAACTAAAAAAAAAAAAAAAAAATAACTGGCAATTGCGATTTCACGACAAAATCGCTATTGCCAGTCGACTGGTAATAGCCATTTTACATTAAAATCGCTATTACCAGTCGACTGGCAATAGCCATTTTACGTTAAAATCATTATTGCCAGTCGACTGGTAATAGCCATTTTGACGTGAAATGGCTATTGCCAGTCGACTGGCAATAGCGATTTTAACGTTAAATGGCTTTTGCCAGTCGACTGGCACTAGACCTTTCCTTTAATTTTACCTCACTGCAGCTGGTGTTGTGCCGTGTGGAGGCCGTAAAACGTCTCCCCGTACATCATCCATAGTGCTGATTATATTTCATTTACATCGTTTGAGATCAGAGGATAAATTCAGGGAAATCTAAAATTTGAGATCGATTTAGACCATTATTCTAGATCATCATCTTTTATATTATTTGGATCCTTTTAACACTAATCAGTCTTTGAATCGACTGCCCAATTAAAATTAAGAAACTACAGTATGCTTTTCTTCTGGTTTCGTACCAGATATTGTCAGGGTCACTGGCGAGGCTTTATTAGCCGAAACTACGTAGTCTGGCCCATGTTCCTTTTTCTGTATGTATTCTCTGCTCTTGAAGGATTTTTTTAAGATATTAATTTTACCATAACTTTTGGTTACCGCCCTACTGATCTTACTGATCTTATAAGAAGAGAAAAAGAGAAAAAAAAAGAGGGAAAGATCTGTAGCAAAATCAAAAAAAAAAAAAAAAAAAAGAGAAAAAATGTGTCTGTAAGACACGAATGATGTCCCCGTGTAGCGCCTGTCATAGGGCAGTGCACATCACTGAATTGCCCATTATCAACAAATATTGTTTCAACGCACTTTACCTCTAGCCTGGCTGTCATTGGGGGGGGGGGGGGGGGGGGGCAATGTTATAATGCTAAATTTTGAACAAAATATTACCGCTGGAAAAAATTCTTACCTGCACAAACGCCATACCTTACAATGCAAAAAAGTGAATAAAATGACTAAGTTGAGACGGCCATTTTCTGTCAAAATTATTTCTAGCTCCAGCAAAAACCCACATGCACATCTTCAATATATCAGCATTATATGTAAGCAAAGTTTAAAAAAGATCCATTGAAAACTGTGAAAGGAGTTGATTACACAAACTCTATACCATAAAATGCAAAATATCGCCTAAAATGACTAAGTTCGAAAAGCCATAAAAGTGTCAAATTTTACTGTGGAAGGAGTTGAATACACAAACTCTATACCCCACAATGCAAAAATTGCCTGAAATGACTAATTTAAAAGGCCGTACTTCTGTCAAAATTTATTCCAGCTCTGTTAAAACCCACATATACATCTTCAGTTTGTCCATAATACATATATATACGCAAAGTTTGAAAAAGATCCTTTACAAACTGTGAGAGGAGTTGATTACACAAACTCTATGTATATCGTAGAGTGTGCCAAACGGACGGACAGACAGACGGAACGGACAGACGGTCAGGAGCAACTCCTAATTCCCCCTGACTGTCGTCCCGGGGCATAAAAAGGAACAAGTCCATGCGCACTTTTCTTGGTAGGATCATCCCTGGGCCGTGACCTCGTACGTCATGAGAAAAATAAATGTCATATATTGTGAAGCTAAATATGTCTCCTATCGATTATACTTTCTATTTTTCTGATCTTGTAAGCAAGTCAAAATTTAGAGTCAAATATTTCACCCCCCCCCCCCCACCCCCCCCCCCCTTTGCAGCGATTTTCTTGAAACCGTCGAAAGGTTATAGAATTCCTTTTCCTCAGTCGTATCAGTTGCTTGAAGCATCCAACGGAAACATAACAGCTTTTTTCATAAGACAGATTTTTGTAATGGAAAAAAATAATTAATAATAATAATAGTAATTATAATCAGGGGCGCAGCTTGAAGGAGGCCTGGAGTCACAGGCTTCAACATACTTATATCTTGCGTAAGGTGAATTGGGTACACTTTTAAGAGATATCACCTCTCTGCCGCCATTCTCAATGAAGGTAAACTCTTAAAGGAAAGAATTCGCTCCTCCAGGAGCAAATACTTCGTTTAAGAGCAGCTGTTAAAAGAATTTGCTCCTCTAGGTATCTACTCCAGGAGCAAATGCTATCGTTTAAGAGCAGGCCCTTTTAATAAAGGATTCCAGTGAAATCTTGAAGGAGTCACAGAAGTTGTTCCCCTTTGTAAAAATGGCGGAAGGGGCAAATTCAATGTAAGAGGGGTCTCTCATGGAGGTGCATGCATTCAGATTGAATATGCTTCCTTCGATAAAGTCTGGGGCCGCGCTAAGCTAGTGATAAATTATCATTACAAGAACTTGAATTGAGTGAGTGAGTGAACTCAGGTTTAACGTCCCACCAACAACGAGGTCATATGGAGACGGGGAGAACTTGAATATTTACGATAATCAATTTGCCAGAATTGTAAGTTGATGAGTTTTTGGTTGGTTGGTTGGTTGGTTTGATGTTTAATGTCCACGGTAAACAGCTAAGGTCATGTCGGGATGGTCAGTTAACCTAACCACACTATTCCTGGGCAGGCTTAGACCTTCTAAGCGGTTAACCAGTACTAAGTGCAGATACTTTCGCCAGTAACTGCCAACTGCCTTTCTTGAATCAGCGGAAGAAGAAACGAAAGTATGTGGCCAGACCGGGTTTCGAACCCAGGGCCTCTGACTTATGAGTCAGGTGTCCTGCCGACTGCGCTACGCGGCCCGGCGACGAGTTTTTCTAGTTCACTTTAGCGTTTTTTTAAATGTAGCCGTTGCCATCTAATTTGAGCGAATCCTTGCTTGAGAAACGAGCCAAAACGCTTCTGCAAACACCCGAGCACATTGTTAAAGCTACTTTTTGTTTCATTCTGCATGTTTACATCAATTGTCTATATGTTGTTGTTGTTTTTTCAATTAGTCGTCACGGATGGTCCACCAGGGCTAACAGCCACGAGAGCATCATATCCACCCTGGGGTATCCGAGACCGTTCGTCGGGTCTTCAGTACGTGGGTTCCATCGTCGGTCGGGTCTTTGTGGAAGCGTTGTCGTTGTAGTTGTGGAGTCTTGTCGTTGTTGTTATCTTTTGGTGTCGTCGGTTGATGCGTTGTTTGAGTTGTCGATGTCGATCTGTTGTGTTTGTCGGCGTCGGTGGTGGTGAGGTTGTCATTGGTTGCAGCGGTTGTGTTGTAGAAGTAAAGAAGTGATACTTTAGCATTGTTTATCGTCGATATTAAAAAGATCAGGGCCATTAATAACTTGGTTTAAGAGAGTTTTTTCTTTGTCGGTTGTCGGTAGTAGTTGATTTGTCGTTTCGTCATCTTCGTTGTTCGATTGTCCGTGTACATGCCATGCTTGTCCTACATATGCGTCTACCTATTTTTTTTGGTATATACACATATATGCATGTATGTGTCTATATATACATACACACACACACGCACATGGACATACCCGTATATATTTTTTTTATTTATTTTATTTTTATGCGTATTTGGAGTTTTTTTCTCACACGCATATGCGTATCCGCACTTGTGCACATACGCATATGCGTATGTCATTTGTTTTTATTATGCTATTCCTACTTCTACCTACATGTTTGTGTTTGTGCTTTGCTTTGAGGACACGGTTGGCCCTGCGGGCGCCCTGATTTCCCTTGATTAATGTATTTAGTATCCCTCCCCGTTGTTATAGGGAGGGTTGTGTTTTTGTTCACGTGCTAATTCCTTTCTTAATAATCACTTTTCTACTATTCGTGCGGCTGTTTTTCCTAAAGTCTTGCCAAAACCGAAAATCGAAAAGTTATGTCCAAGCAGTTTAGGATTTTGGATGTTGTTACGTATTGTTTATGTTGCCGTACGAATCCTTACTTGTTTCAGACCGGCTCGTGCATGTTGAGCGTCATAGTCCTGTCTATCCCCCTGAGTATCTTTGGTGTTTACCAGAATATGTGTACATTCAGAGAGTTTTTTGATCGTAGCTTAAAGACCCAGCGGCTCCGGGGGACACCCATTGAAGTGCTAACGCCCAGTGCGCTGCAACCAGATACTGCCCTCTTTCGCTCGCTGGGTCATTGTCTTATTCTTCCTGTTTAAACCATTTATTTTACTTCGATTGGTGGGACCCGTAGCTTCGGTGCGGCACCCACAGAAGTGCTAACGACCAGTTCGTTGCAACCAGACAGTGCCGCCCTCCACCAGCAGGTCCCTGTCTACATCATTGTCTTATGAATCTGCGTTAGCTAATGGTGGTAAGGATATAATAGTGATACAACTCTGTGTTGGTTATCGTTTTTTGGGCCTGTAGTTTCGGCTCGGCACCCACAGAAGTGCTAACGACCATTTCGTTGCAACCAGACAGTGCCGTCCTCCGCTAGCAGGCCCATTTCCCTGCGTATATTTAGTATTAATCAGGCCTCATACCGACAAAGCTTTTCCAAGCCTGAAATGCCTGCTTTCGCAGCCTAAAATAGCCCTTTTTAAGCAGAAAAACACTGAAAACTTAAAAATCAAAGCCTGAAATCAAGTAAAATTCAAGATATGAAAGCCTGAAATCCTGCAGAAGCCTGAAAAGTATGAGGCCTTAATTACTTATTAATAAAGTAATGATAATAACGGATATGTAAATGAGAGAGAGGGGAGGGAAATGAGAGAGAGAAGAAAAGTGAGAAAGGAAGATAAAAAAAAATGGGGGCGAGAAGGAGCCGCTTGGGCGGCGGGTTATCAGTTGCCGTGAGCTACTGTCGACGCCCAGAAGTGCTAATGCCATGGCATTGCAACCAGACAGTGTCGGCCAGTGTGGGCGGTTTCCTGTTCCCCGCCCCTCGGGGCTGAGTTGGGTGGGGAGCGCTTGGGCTAAAAAAAACACAAAAAAAAACTAAGTATGGGTGGGTGGGGTATTTCGGGCAAGTAGGTAGATCGTATAGAGGTTTATCTTATTTAGTTTAGCGTCCCTTCACACCCTCCTTCCGTCCTATCCGCCCTATTTCAAATATCGCTGTTTTTGTGTTATGTATTTTGGTCCAAATAAGCTCCCGGGGTATTGGCCGGGGTAATGAAAAATGGTGAATTTTTTTTTCTTTTTTTTCTAGATTTTTCTCGTGAGTTGGTATGTTTGGGTGTCAAAAAGAGGTTTTGTGATATTTTTCCCGTGGTTGAATATATGTTTAGCTGGCTATGGGCCGTTTTTCTCAGGCCGCGCCCCGTTTTGAGCGCATTTCGCATGTTTTTGAGTCAAATTTTCGGTATGTTTCGGCAGAGATGACGGAAAGTGGCGGGAGGTAACGCATATAGGGGTGGGTGGTTATAGTATACAGTATAAAAAAATTATGATAACGATGACGATAATTATAATAATAATGATAAGAACAAGTTAAATAGAGGCTTGGCCTGCAAGGATCGTTTTTGTCCGAATGCCAACACTATTTCGCTGGTAAACTGAATCTCTGTTTCTCTTATTTACTTCTTTGTTTCCTGTTAACCTTTAATCCATAGATTTTGTTTCCAAAGGTTTTTATTTTATATCATTTTTGTGTAGCCCGTGTCCTCAATATATTGGAAGACGACATCTAGTATCTCCTGATCTTGGGCAGTTAACAAAGCTTTAGTGGCCAAGCTCCCGGTGTATGGGGTGTTCTGGAGAGCAGTTATTAAGTTGTTTCTTGTCGCAGTATGAGTCGGGCAATGTAGAAAATAGTGGTCAGTGACCTCTATGCCCCCGCAGTGGGAGCAGAGTGGGTCTGCTTCGCTGTGCCTAATGTTGTTGGCGTTTAAGCCATTTACTCATAGTCCTTTAACCTTGTAAATAATTGTCTATATGTACCTGGGGAAATCCTTTTATATAGGCTCACCGTGTGCAAAAAAAAACGCAAACCGTATGTCTTGTGCGAAAATTGACTCATAGAAGCCTTTTTGTCCGTGCAATATGAGCAGAGTCTACTTTGTTCGTATAAACGGTGTATCAGCGACAATTCACTTGCATATGTCTATATTCGTAGAAAATATAGGCTGTAAGGCACCGTTTTGCTTGAAACCGCTAACACAAGGAATCTTGTTTATTCGCTAATCCTAATCCCCTCAAAGGAAATGTGTCGAGACATATCAGGGCCATAAAATACTTGTCATCACGCTGAAGCGGTAGGATATATTTGAGCCGTACCATAAAAAGTAGCATCATCACATACGCTAACTGTACAGGCAATGGTCAGCATGCGCATCCAGCCTTAATTCGATAATAACATATGAGCTGCGACACGACAAAACCAACAATGTGGTTGTACGCCCAGCGCAGACTCAGATCAGCCTGGGCACCTGCCCAGTTTGACCAGACTCTTCGTTAAGAGCTCAAAGGGTCGCTAAGGGTCTAGGCTACCTCCATGCGGTCAGCGAAGACTCTGATCAGACTGGGCGGATGCCCAGGCTGATCTGAGTCTGCGCTGGGCGCACAACCACATTGTTGGTTTTCTCGTGACGCGGCTCATATTTGCAACTAGAAAATTGTGTTTGTAAGACACAGATTATGCCCCCGTGTCTATTCATTCTTTATATTTTTAAGGCCGCGTTTACACGAGCGAAGTTTCTGTGTCACAGAAATTTTAACAAAGAAAGTATGACAAACATTTTGCGTTTACACGGAGCAAATTATTTGTTAAAGAAAATATGCCATAGAATCTTTGTCACAGAAATGTTGGCAATGAAATATTTGCTGCAGTGTTCACACGACCAAACATTATTAAATTTTGTCAAAATCTCCTGCAGCGATGAAACAAAATCTTTGTCACATTTTCCACGCTTGTAGCAATGTTCTTTGTTACATAATCTTTAGCAAAGTTCTCCATTTACACGGACAAATTTAATTTATCGAAGCACTGTACCATATATATTTGTCAAAGAAACATTGTCATATTTTGGCATTTACACGAGCAATTTTTTCTGTGACAAACCTACTTTGTCATAGAAACTTTGGTCGTGTAAACGCGACCTTATTGCTAGCAAACTGTGAAAGGAGTGCGGGATTATACAATCTTATCATACTGTATTAGCCAAAACCGAAACAAAATCTACGTTTGAAAAGGCCGAAATGTTATAAAAATTGATTATCCCCTCTCCAAAAAGCACATACATATCTTCAATATCTCTAGAATATCTGTGCACAGTTTCAAATTGATAGCCTAAAAACTGTGGACGGAGTTTATTATACAACCTTAACATTCTGCAATACCCACAACCGTTTGAAAAGGCCATGATTTTGTCTTCATTTGTTAGCAGTGCTGTGCCACTTAGAAGTGTGCCCCCAAAAACCTATTATCAAGTGTTCTGTAAAGCTGTATTAACTATCTTATATCATTAAAAGAAACCCTTTTAAACACAGCTTTTCTAAAATTATTGAAACAACACAGGTATATCTGAAATCATGTTATTCTGGGGATTCACGAAGAAGAAACATATTATTTCTGTATGAACCTGTTCCCAGCGGGCACATGACGTCAGAATGACGTCGCACTAACGTTGGCGCGACGTCATTTCGTCGCATCGACGTTAGTACGACGTCCTTTCTATGTAATGTGCCTGCTGGGTTCACTCAGATGGTGAGCACAACAGGAACTATGTAATTTTAAGTACAATTGAATGGAGGCCTCAAAAGTCGCCCTACTCATACTAGGTTCCTTTTTCTGTTTTTCAAAAGGCAGGTGCACATCTTCAATATGTCCGCAACATTTATGCCAAATTTCAGATTGATTGCTTAAAAACTGTAGGAGGAGTTGATTATACAAACGTTGTTTTAGGCGTGACAGACGGACGGATTTCCCAGTAATGATAAGCAGACTTTATGACAATTGCTGTAGATTATTGGACCAAAATAAAAGAGTCCATATAAAAACTACATTGTTCGCAGATTTCAAACAAAAGAGCCCTCAGGCAGCATCTACGTTTTCGTATATATAATATGAAAGGCTGCGGCGAGAGAAAAATCTTGTCTATAGACATACACTATCTACGGGTGAACACACCGGCCTGCATCTTGCATGCATGCGCTGTATCCTCTGACAATAAATTCGAGCATACATTTTGATTACTGCTTTTCAGTTTCAGAAATTAGTTTTGAGAGTAAATACTTGTTCAGTAACTGATGCACTTTCGGCTTAAAATCATCATGGATTTATTTTTTTCAGTCCAATTAACATAATGCTGTTCCCCAGTCCCCATAACATACACCTTCGGGTGTATGTCACGTGTCCGTCCTCTCCTCGACCAAGAACCGTTCATATCACAGACACGGCCGTGTATTGTCGCACTGATCCTAAATATTCAGACATCGCGAAAATTTGGACAACCACATTGGAGCCCAAATGTTCGCGCACAGGCCTGCTGCCAGTAACATTTTCGGACACAAAAGACGCTAACGAAATTTACCGTTTAAAACTACCTCGCGTTAAAAGGGTAACTAAAGAAATCAATAATTCCCAGGTCCATACTTCATAGCCAGCGGTCATAAAGATCAAACACCTAATATTTAAGGTTATGACACTTGCCATAAGTAATACACAAAAATATAACACGCTACAAAATAGTATTTTTACAGACAGAAGGAGACAGGTCAGCCCGCGTGTCCGCGCAGCCTAATCAAAGTATTCTGTATTCCGAGTAAATTTGATGCTGAAATTTTAAATGTTTAAACTGAAACCATTTTTATGTGTTTGTGTATATGCACGCGCAGGTTAATTCGAGTATTTGTTTTATGTACATGGCCTGAGAAACCTTTTCTAACGACACCAATCCAAAACATTTTTGGAGCCCCGGTGGCTCAGTAAAGCTGATCTAGCTGTCCCGCGTGGGATCTCCGCTTGAAGCGAGAACCTTTTTAAACGTAAACGGGGTTCATTTGCACAAAGCCATTCGTTATCAGCCTCCCATCATCCATAAATGACTAAAATACTGTTGAAAAGGACGTAAACCCGCAAGTCATCCATCCAACGATAAGGCTTCTGTGTATATTTAGCGCAAGATCGGCGATGACATGAGCAACGTGCAAATACGCATGCGCTTCTAAGAATGTACATAACGCTCCAACTGACCTGCGCATTTAGCACCGATAGAATGTATAATTCACAAAACAAAATTACTGATCAGACTGCGTTGACATTATCCGGAATCAAGCATACAGACACCAGATGGAACAACGAACTGCGCATTTCCTGATCAGGCCTCGCAAAAAAAATTCCGGAATCAAGGTCTAAAATGTTCTCTTCCATGAAAAGGCGGCTTACGGGCAAAGAATTTCCATATGCCGTCGTCAGACTAGCACACGTTTTAAGGCATCAAGGCATTCACTTAGTGAACAGATCGGTTTCAGGCAAATGGACCGCCAGATTGAGCGGACGTTTTCCGACGTTAGTATATCTACTTGTCTGCCCTCGACCTGACAATAATTAAGAGAAAGTCTGCATGTTAACGTTTATTGACTTATTTACAATGTAAAACAATTCCGTAGATTTTACGGTAGAATAACTGGCAACCAACTGCCAGTCTTTTTCCCGTTATGTAACGGGTACACGTAAAAGTTGCAGGAATCATCAAGCCGTGGAGGACAGAATAGAACAGGCGTCGTTTTTTTGTCTGATAGCCCTTCAACAATATAAGGTCATTTTCGAGTGCGGCCAGTTAACATAACACTTCCATTTCGTGATTTCCAACAATGTCTTACAGGCAAACGCTCGTAAATATAACGGGAAAGAGATTGGCAGCTAGTTGCCAGTTATTCTACCGTAAAATCTACGGATTTTTTTACAGTGTACGATGTTTTTATTATTGGATGTTTCATTTATTTTTATATTCGATGAATGTCAGAGTATCTGATCTGCTCAGAAATTTCTGTTTAGATACAAACAGTGACGGCCCTGATCAGATACCGCATCCTGTGGTGTCTGGCCTGGATTTACGCTGTATATAAAGATATCTTTTTAAGACACACTTGGTACTGTTGCCGACACAACGGCTAATCGCCGCCCGCAGCTATGACATGTTTATTGTCAGTGTGCAGTCTGTTTTATAGATAAGGCGCCATCATTACCGCATGAAAAACATATTTTTGGACATATACAAAATAGCGCATGCCTAGAACAGCCTGCGCTTACGCACCGAACTGTAAATTGCGTACGTTTTGAAGCTGATGGAACGACTGCATAGTTTGCATATGTCCAAATATAACAGGGGCGTCTCTAACGGATCCCACAGTATTCCTTTTTTTGGATAATTTACCGTCATTTTCGCAGACATCTTCAAATGCTTTTTTATCAACAGTTCAAAAACAATTTGAAAGATTTTTTACACCTTGATAAATACATAGGATATTTTTTCGCCCATTGCATTTGAGAAAATTGCGTATGCCTTTTGACCAGACTGTACAAATACACAGCTTGGTGGTGATACACGTAGGGGCCTCGGAAACTCAGATGGGTAAAAACTGAGGCTGCTAATTAGCGGTTCGAGTTCGATACCTAATGCAGGCGGAAATTTTTCTTACTGTAAACGGAGTACCCTTCCATCGTCCTGATATAGCTTGTAATACTGTTGAAAAGGACTTAAAATGGCGTCATCCATCCATCAAACCAGAAATGGGTCACTGGCATACAAAATTCACAGAACATGGTATTATATTCCAGAAAGCAGACGTTTGTGTCTTGTCTGACTGCACATTTCCAAAACATCTAATGTATGGTGAAAGGACCGTTAAAGTCAGACTCTCTCTCTCTCTCTCTCTCTCACACACACACACACACACACACACACACACACAAGGCCTTAATCATGTTAATCGAGTGTCACTTTGTTATTTAACCTAATATTGACCTCATACGTAGAAAGTACCTTTGCATAAACAAACTGTGTCAGGCTACAAACATGCACACTATCAGGGATCGCAAAGAAAATGGCTAGGCTGTGCACTGGTTTGAAAGAGAACTGCCCATGTCTGATCAGACTGCGCATTACATGTTGAGTCTAGTTTTTGACGCGAATATTCCGCGACGTGGGTCAAAATGTATATGACAGTTACATGCGCATCGAATGTACAGTCCGATCGTCACAGATCAGCCTGCGCGTATGTGCAGTCTGGAAATGTCAGGTTTTGCTTGGATGCTGGATGAATTGAGCTTACATAGTTCATACATGCGTGTGTGAATCCCGCGTCTCATTTTTTCTTAAATAACTGTTAGCTGTTTGCAATACAGAGGAGATCCTGACCAGACCGCTCCCTTCAACACCAGTTCTTAGCTTTGAATACTGATTAGACTTTCTCAAGACCCTATATCATCTAAATTTTACTTTCAAACTGGAAAGTCCCTTTAAGTGGAATAATATGTGAAAGTCCCTTTAGAAGTTCTCTCTGAATATAGGGTCTTTTAGGGATTGAAAATTTCACCGACCAGCATCGGGTCGGTGGGTAATACAATATCCCATTTGTTGATAAGAGCATTAGCGTCTGCAGTCAATGTTTATATAATAAATAAACCACCCACCTGCTTGTATCAGTTATCAGCTGGTGATATTTAGACTTTTGAACCAAGCGCTTGTCTTTTGTCAGGGGATGATTTAAAAATGTGGTCAAACCAGGCAAATCCTGATCAGCCTGCTCAATGTTGACTCTGATTAGAGTCTGTACTATTTACCCAGGCATTTATAACCAAATATTTGGGGGAATCACAGTACTTTGATTTTGGGCATTTGTTACTTTTTTAGCTCACCTGAGCCATACTATTGTCTGTGTCCGTCGTGCGTTGTGCTTCGTACCTCGTTCGTCATCAAACAATTTGCTTTAAATGATATCTCTAAAACCGCTAGGCCTAGAGCTTTGATATTTGGTATGAAGCATTGTCTAGGCGACCTTTACCAAGTTTGTTCAAATAGTGGGCCTGGGGTCCAAAATGGTCCTGCGACGTGGGGTCTTTGGTTCAAAATTAAATGTACTTAAAAATCTTCTCCTCTAGAACCCTAGATCTGCCCAAGTCTGTAAATTAATATTCCATTTTATTATTTTTCAACATTTTGGGAAAAAAGAAAGAAAATGTTCCTGTTTGAAAACTGTGTTAAATTTACAGACTTGTAATCATTGAATGAACCCATTCACCCTAAGTAAAGATGATTGTCAGATATAATTGGGATGTTTGTTTAGATAAGGTCTGGCCTGGCTGCAGAGCTTGTTATCTTGATTTATTGCTGGAAAAGTGTAAGCTTGAATTCTTTGGGAAAACCGCAGCACATTAAGTATCATTTTGAAAATCTTTCTTTCTTTTTTTTTGTTTTTGTAATGTTCACTTCGCTTCTTCAAAGAATTTTTTCAAAGTTTCAGACCAAAAAAAAAATGTGTAATGTGGAAGCAGAACAGAAGTAAGTGACTATAGAAAGAGATTATTCCGTGGAGTCAGAAAAAAAAATCAGAATATTGTTTATTCATTAAAGAGCTTCTAGTGAGTAGTATTTAATATATCACGAAAGATTTTCACAAGAACGTGTTCCGACTTTTCGCATACAGTATCATATTTGTTCTCTACAGTTTAGAATACAAAAAGAGTGACATGCTGATTAAACAAAAGGGCCATAAGGCCCAAAACTGCTCACTTGAGTAAAACAAAAAGGTCAAAGGTCTTACTAGGGTCACCATTTGAGCTTATATAGTTCGAAACTTTCAAAATATAAGAGATTCGTTAAAGGTCAAAGAATGCATCTGATCTCTTTTACTCAAAAATCTTCATGTACTTATTTAGTTGACGGAATTTACTAAGCGGGGACATGACGTCAAAATGACGGAAAATTGACGTGGATATGACGTGATGATGTCGCATCAACGTTAGTACGACGTCATGTGCCTGCTGGGTACTGGCTTTTGCACCAATATCTTCAACAAGTTCCTTGAAATCTTATTTTCTAATAGCACCAGAAAACAGATTTGACCCTGTAAAAAAATGTCAAGGTCAGTCCAAGTCATTTGAACAATCTTGGTAGTACTCTAGTCTCCAATAATAGATGTACATACCAAGACGGCATGTGCCTGCTGGGTACTGGCTTTTGCACCAATATCTTCAACAAGTTCCTTGAAATCTTATTTTCTAATAGCACCAGAAAACAGATTTGACCCTGTAAAAATGTCAAGGTCAGTCCAAGTCATTTAAACTATCTTGGTAGTACTCTAGTCTCCAATGATAGATGTACATACCAAGATTCAAGGTCATCCGTTATTTGGTTCTGAAGCAAAAGAGTTTTAAATGTTTTTACCATATATAGTCATGGCAGCTATAATGCTCATGTGACCTGCCTTGAAATTTTTTTTGTTCCTTCCACTCCTGGGTCTTTATATGAAAATTAGTTACAGTTAGTCCAGTGGCTTTCGAGGAGATGTTTAAAATTGTTGAAATACAAGAGGCCTTGGTCAAAGGTCAAAGAACGACCGTGACCTCTTGTACCCAAAAGTCTTCGTGTACACATTTAGATGACTGTATATACCAATTTTTATGCCAAAAGCTTCAACAATTTCCATGAACTTTTATGTTTGAAAAAGCATTTTCCCATATAAAAAGCACCGGAAAACAAATTTGACGTTGCCTTATAAATGTCAAGGTTATCCCATGGCCCTCAATTAAACAATGTTGGTAGAATTCCAGTGCTCAATGCTAAATACAAAATTTCAAGGCCATCGGTTGATTGGTTCTGGAGAAGAGGATTTTTAAAGGTTTTCACCATATATGGGTGTGGCCGCCATATTGGTCAAACTCGACCTGGACCGCTTGAAGAAATTTTCATTTGCTTGACTTCCTAACATGCCAAATATCAAGCATCTGAGCCAAGTGGTTCTGAACAAGAAGCCTGTTGATTATTTTCCTACATGTTTCTACGGTTCAAACCCAGGACCCCTGGGGTGGGGCCACAATTTGAATAAACTTGGTAAATTACCACTAGACAATGCTACATACCAAACTTCTCAGCCTAGCAGTTGTGGAGATGATTTTTAAGTATGTTTTATTTTCAAACCCAAAATCCCCTGCCACCATTTGAGAAAAAAACTTAAAAGATATCTACCAGGCAATGCTTCATACTAAATTTCAAGCATCTGAGCCTAGGGGTTTTGAAGAGAAAACATTTTTGAATATTTTTCTATGTAATTCTATGGTTCAAACCCAGGACTCCTTGGGGTAGGTCCATTTTGGACCCTGGGACCACCATTTGAACAAATTCGGTAAAGGACCACTAGGCAAGACTACATACCAAATTTCAAGCATCTGAGCCATGTGGTTCTAAGGGAGAAAATTTTAGAATAGTTTTCTATGTATTGTATGGTTCGAACCCAGGACCCCCGGGGTCAGGGCCATTTTGGATCTTTGGACCATCAATTGAACAACATTTGTAGAGGTCCACAAGGCAATGCTTCATACCAAATTTCAAGCATTTGCGCCTAGCGGTTCTGAAGAAGAAGAATATTTTTTTGAATAGTTTTCTATGTATGTCGAAGGTTCAAACTCAGGACCTCCTGGGGTAGGTCCATTATGGACCCTGAGACTTCCATTTGAACAAACTTGGTAAATGACCTCTAGGCAATGCTACATAACAAATTTCAAGTATCTGAGCAAAGTGATTCTGATATGCGTTTTAATGTGTCAACACAGGAACCCCTGGGGCGGGACCTTTTTGCATCCTGGGGCCATCATTTGAACAAACTTGGTGAAAGACCACTAAGCAATGCTACATACCAAATTTCAAGCATCTGCACTATGGGGTTCTAGAGGAGAAGATTTTTAAGTACATTTAATTTTGAACCAAAGACCCCACGCCGCAGGACCATTTTGGACCCCAGGCCCACTATTTGAACAAACTTGGTAAAGGTCGCATAGACAATGCTTTATACCAAATATCAAAGCTCTAGGCCTAGCGGTTTTAGAGATATCATTTAAAGCAAATTGTTTGATGACGAACGAGGTACGAAGCACAACGCACGACGGACACAGACAATAGTATGGCTCAGGTGAGCTAAAAAAGTAACAAATGCCCAAAATCAAAGTACTGTGATTCCCCCAAATATTTGGTTATAAATGCCTGGGTAAATAGTACAGACTCTAATCAGAGTCAACATTGAGCAGGCTGATCAGGATTTGCCTGGTTTGACCACATTTTTAAATCATCCCCTGACAAAAGACAAGCGCTTGGTTCAAAAGTCTAAATATCACCAGCTGATAACTGATACAAGCAGGTGGGTGGTTTATTTATTATATAAACATTGACTGCAGACGCTAATGCTCTTATCAACAAATGGGATATTGTATTACCCACCGACCCGATGCTGGTCGGTGAAATTTTCAATCCCTAAAAGACCCTATATTCAGAGAGAACTTCTAAAGGGACTTTCACATATTATTCCACTTAAAGGGACTTTCCAGTTTGAAAGTAAAATTTAGATAATATAGGGTCTTGAGAAAGTCTACTAGAACCCCATAGTGCAGATGCTTGAAATTTGGTATGTAGCATTGCTTAGTGGTCTTTCACCAAGTTTGTTCAAATGATGGCCCCAGGATGCAAAAAGGTCCCGCCCCAGGGGTTCCTGTGTTGACACATTAAAACGCATATCAGAATCACTTTGCTCAGATACTTGAAATTTGTTATGTAGCATTGCCTAGAGGTCATTTACCAAGTTTGTTCAAATGGAAGTCTCAGGGTCCATAATGGACCTAGCCCAGGAGGTCCTGAGTTTGAACCTTCGACATACATAGAAAACTATTCAAAAAAAATATTCTTCTTCTTCAGAACCGCTAGGCGCAAATGCTTGAAATTTGGTATGAAGCATTGCCTTGTGGACCTCTACAAATGTTGTTCAATTGATGGTCCAAAGATCCAAAATGGCCCTGACCCCGGGGGTCCTGGGTTCGAACCATACAATACATAGAAAACTATTCTAAAATTTTCTCCCTTAGAACCACATGGCTCAGATGCTTGAAATTTGGTATGTAGTCTTGCCTAGTGGTCCTTTACCGAATTTGTTCAAATGGTGGTCCCAGGGTCCAAAATGGACCTACCCCAAGGAGTCCTGGGTTTGAACCATAGAATTACATAGAAAAATATTCAAAAATGTTTTCTCTTCAAAACCCCTAGGCTCAGATGCTTGAAATTTAGTATGAAGCATTGCCTGGTAGATATCTTTTAAGTTTTTTTCTCAAATGGTGGCAGGGGATTTTGGGTTTGAAAATAAAACATACTTAAAAATCATCTCCACAACTGCTAGGCTGAGAAGTTTGGTATGTAGCATTGTCTAGTGGTAATTTACCAAGTTTATTCAAATTGTGGCCCCACCCCAGGGGTCCTGGGTCTGAACCGTAGAAACATGTAGGAAAATAATCAACAGGCTTCTTGTTCAGAACCACTTGGCTCAGATGCTTGATATTTGGCATGTTAGGAAGTCAAGCAAATGAAAATTTCTTCAAGCGGTCCAGGTCGAGTTTGACCAATATGGCGGCCACACCCATATATGGTGAAAACCTTTAAAAATCCTCTTCTCCAGAACCAATCAACCGATGGCCTTGAAATTTTGTATTTAGCATTGAGCACTGGAATTCTACCAACATTGTTTAATTGAGGGCCATGGGATAACCTTGACATTTTTAAGGCAACGTCAAATTTGTTTTCCGGTGCTTTTTATATGGGAAAATGCTTTTTCAAACATAAAAGTTCATGGAAATTGTTGAAGCTTTTGGCATAAAAATTGGTATATACAGTCATCTAAATGTGTACACGAAGACTTTTGGGTACAAGAGGTCACGGTCGTTCTTTGACCTTTGACCAAGGCCTCTTGTATTTCAACAATTTTAAACATCTCCTCGAAAGCCACTGGACTAACTGTAACTAATTTTCATATAAAGACCCAGGAGTGGAAGGAACAAAAAAAATTTCAAGGCAGGTCACATGAGCATTATAGCTGCCATGACTATATATGGTAAAAACATTTAAAACTCTTTTGCTTCAGAACCAAATAACGGATGACCTTGAATCTTGGTATGTACATCTATCATTGGAGACTAGAGTACTACCAAGATAGTTTAAATGACTTGGACTGACCTTGACATTTTTACAGGGTCAAATCTGTTTTCTGGTGCTATTAGAAAATAAGATTTCAAGGAACTTGTTGAAGATATTGGTGCAAAAGCCAGTACCCAGCAGGCACATGCCGTCTTGGTATGTACATCTATTATTGGAGACTAGAGTACTACCAAGATTGTTCAAATGACTTGGACTGACCTTGACATTTTTTTACAGGGTCAAATCTGTTTTCTGGTGCTATTAGAAAATAAGATTTCAAGGAACTTGTTGAAGATATTGGTGCAAAAGCCAGTACCCAGCAGGCACATGACGTCGTACTAACGTTGATGCGACATCATCACGTCATATCCACGTCAATTTTCCGTCATTTTGACGTCATGTCCCCGCTTTGTAAATTCCGTCAACTAAATAAGTACATGAAGATTTTTGAGTAAAAGAGATCAGATGCATTCTTTGACCTTTAACGAATCTCTTATATTTTGAAAGTTTCGAACTATATAAGCTCAAATGGTGACCCTAGTAAGACCTTTGACCTTTTTGTTTTACTCAAGTGAGCAATTTTGGGCCTTATGGCCCTTTTGTTTAATCAGCATGTCACTCTTTTTGTATTCTAAACTGTAGAGAACAAATATGATACTGTATGCGAAAAGTCGGAACACGTTCTTGTGAAAATCTTTCGTGATATATTAAATACTACTCACTAGAAGCTCTTTAATGAATAAACAATATTCTGATTTTTTTTTCTGACTCCACGGAATAATCTCTTTCTATAGTCACTTACTTCTGTTCTGCTTCCACATTACACATTTTTTTTTTGGTCTGAAACTTTGAAAAAATTCTTTGAAGAAGCGAAGTGAACATTACAAAAACAAAAAAAAAGAAAGAAAGATTTTCAAAATGATACTTAATGTGCTGCGGTTTTCCCAAAGAATTCAAGCTTACACTTTTCCAGCAATAAATCAAGATAACAAGCTCTGCAGCCAGGCCAGACCTTATCTAAACAAACATCCCAATTATATCTGACAATCATCTTTACTTAGGGTGAATGGGTTCATTCAATGATTACAAGTCTGTAAATTTAACACAGTTTTCAAACAGGAACATTTTCTTTCTTTTTTTCCCAAAATGTTGAAAAATAATAAAATGGAATATTAATTTACAGACTTGGGCAAGTCTAAATACTGATGTACGGGTTATGTTCTGAAACACATTTCTGATGCACGTGGGCCAGTAAGCGCAGCTTCTACAATGTCTTCCACCGCGCAAAACGTTGAAAAAAACGTATCAGTATTATGATACGCATTGTTACTCAACTATGGATTCCTCCTCGCGGAACGTTGGGGCGCGGCGGAGGGGGGAATGAGTGCTAAAATTTGTACTTGAATAGTGCATGCCCCCGAGATGAAAATTATTTTGAACAGTTGTTCAAATTTGTTAACTTGTAAAAGCAGTTAATGTGAAAAGTGGACCCATTCTTGTGGAAGGGTCGGAACAGAGTCTTTTGCTGTTCGCAAAAGATGAACTAACTTATTCGGCTATAAGACGGGTTTTCCCTCCAAAGAAAAAGTCTCGGTCAAGATCTCGATTTAGTCTTTACCCTGCTCGCATAAACCGTCTAACAAATCGAAAATTGAGCCGCGACACGACAAAACAAGCAAAGTGGCATGTCGGCAACGCGAAGACACTTCTTCCTGGACACCCGCGTAGTCTGATCAGAGGCTTCGCTGTGCGCTTAAAGGGTAGCTAAGGGTCTAAACTACCTCCATGCGGACAATGAAGATCTGGTCAGACTGGGCGGATGCCCATACTGATCTGAGTTTGCGCTGGACTCACATGCCACTTTGTTTGTTTTGTGTTCAGTTATTTAGATGCATAGGCCAAGCATATGCTGTAAGGTTCGGTTTTGCTTGACACTATTGGCACGATAGTTCTTGTTTATTGACAGCCGAAACCCTAATCCTCTAATCCTTTCAAAGAATTACCCAGTCTCATACATATAACAGGGTCATAAAATGATATAATACCTTGTCATCAAACTGCGCTCTGGATTGAGCCGTGTCACAAGAAAAGTGGCAATAAGTTGTGCAATAAGAAGTTCAAAAGCTTCTCACATTTTTTTCAACAAAAATATTAGGGTATTTGAGATTGGACCGCTTCGTACATTTGCTTCAAATTTTGTATACTTATGTAATTTAACATTGCCCAGCCACTGGTATGCAGAACTTCTTATTGCACAACCCACAGGTTTGCACTATAATCACTGTGTGAGTCCGTCCGTCCGTCCGTCCGTTATCAGTTAGCGAAAACCGTAATCAGTTAGCGAAAACGCTTATAACTCTTGAACCGCATGGGATATTTTGATAAAATTTTGCATACTTATACATGTCAACATTGTCTAACGACTCGCCCGCATAACAACCTTATTCGATGGACGAGGCTTTGCCGAGCACAACTTGAAAATTTACGGCCAACTACTGAAAATGCTCATAACTCTTGAACACCGTGGTAAATATGGTTCAAATTTTGTATGCTTATATATTTTAACTTAGTCCAGCCACTGGCATGCAAAACAGTGACGAGGCTTCACCGAGCACTGCAAAAGCTTCTCACATTTTTTCAACAAAAATATTAGGGTATTTGAGCTTTCAACATCAGAAATTTTAACGAAACGTTAACTAATGGTGACATTAGTTTTCTGATATTTTTTGTGCAAAAGCTTCTCACATTTTTTTTCAACAAAAATATTAGGGTATTACAGATTTCAACATCAGAAATTTTAACGAAACGTTAACTAACGATGACATTAGTTTTCTGGTATTTTTTGTTGAAAAATATGTGAAGCGCAAAAGCTTCTCACATTTTTTTCAACAAAAATATTAGGGTATTACAGATTTCAACATCAGAAATTTTAACGAAACGTTAACTAACGATTACATTAGTTTTCTGATATTTTTTGTTGAAAAATATGAGAAGCTAAAGCTTCTCACATTTTTTTCAACAAAAATATTAGGGTATTTGAGATTGGACCGCTTCGTACATTTGCTTCAAATTTTGTATACTTATGTAATTTAACATTGCCCAGCCAATTCTTCAGGGCACAGTGAAAGGAAAAAGAAGAAGAGGTCCACAGAAGAAGAGGTGGGAAGACAATATCAAAGAGTGGACTGGAATGGATTTTGCCAGCTCAACTAGGGCAGCTGAAGACAGGACAAGGTGGAAAGGGATTGTTTTGAAGTCAGCTGTGGTGCCCAACGACCTAGTAAGGTTATGGGATAGAATGGAATAGAAAAAATAGTAATTTAACATTGCCCAGCCACTGGTATGCAGAACTTCTTATTGCACAACCCGCAGGTTTGCACTATAATCACTGTGTGAGTCCGTCCGTCCGTCCGTTTTCAGTTAGCGAAATCCGTAATCAGTTAGCGAAAACGCTTATAACTCTTGAACCGCATGGGATATTTAAATAAAATTTTGCATAGTTCTACATGTCAACATTGTCTAACGACTCGCCTGCATAACAACCTTATTCTATGGACGAGGCTTTGCCGAGCACAAGTTGAAAATTTACGGCCAAATACTGAAAATGCTCATAACTCTTGAACACCGTTGTAAATATAGTTCAAATTTTGTATGCTTATATATTTTAACTTAGTCCAGCCACTGGCATGCAAAACAGTGACGAGGCTTCACCGAGCACTGCAAAAGCTTCTCACATTTTTTCAACAAAAATATTAGGGTATTTGAGCTTTCAACATCAGAAATTTTAACGAAACGTTAACTAACGATGACATTAGTTTTCTGATATTTTTTGTGCAAAAGCTTCTCACATTTTTTTTTCAACAAAAATATTAGGGTATTACAGATTTCAACATCAGAAATTTTAACGAAACGTTAACTAACGATGACATTAGTTTTCTGGTATTTTTTTGTTGAAAAATGTGAGAAGCACCAAAGCTTCTCACATTTTAATTTCAACAAAAATATTAGGGTATTACAGATTTAAACATCAGAAATTTTAACGAAACGTTAACTATCGATTACATAAGTTTTCTGATATTATTTGTTGAAAAAATATGAGAAATGCAAAAGCTTCTCACATTTTTTTTCAACACAAATATTAGGGTATTTGTGATTTCAACATCAGAAATTTTAACGAAACGTTAACTAACGATTACATTAGTTTTCTGATATTTTTTATTGAAAAATATGAGAAGCTTTTGCAGTGCAAGTGCAAAAGCTTCTCACATTTTTTCAACAAAAATATTAGGGTATTTGAGATTGGAACGCTTGGTACATTTGCTTCAAATTTTGTATACTTATGTAATTTAACATTGCCCAGCCACTGGTATGCAGAACTTCTTATTGCACAACCCGCAGGTTTGCACTATAATCACTGTGTGAGTCCGTCCGTCCGTCCGTTATCAGTTAGCGAAAACCGTAATCAGTTAGCGAAAACGCTTATAACTCTTGAACCGCATGGGATATTTTGATAAAATTTTGCATACTTATACATGTCAACATTGTCTAATGACTCGCCCGCATAACAACCTTATTCTATGGACGAGGCTTTGCCGAGCACAAGTTGAAAATTTACCGCCAAATACTGAAAATGCTCATAACTCTTGAACACCGTGGTAAATATGGTTCAAATTCTGTATGCTTATATATTTTAACTTAGTCCAGCCACTGGCATGCAAAACAGTGACGAGGCTTCACCGAGCCCTGCAAAAGCTTCTCACATTTTTTCAACAAAAATATTAGGGTATTTGAGCTTTCAACATCAGAAATTTTAACGAAACGTTAACTAACGATGACATTAGTTTTCTGATATTTTGGTGCAAAAGCTTCTCACATTTTTTTCAACAAAAATATTAGGGTATTACAGATTTCAACATCAGAAATTTTAACGAAACGTTAACTAACAATGACATTAGTTTTCTGGTATTTTTTGTTGAAAAATATGAGAAGCGCAAAAGCTTCTCACATTTTTTTCAACAAAAATATTAGGGTATTACAGATTTCAACATCAGAAATTTTAACGAAACGTTAACTAACGATTACATTAGTTTTCTGATATTTTTTGTTGAAAAAATATGAGGAATGCAAAAGCTTCTCACATTTTTTTTTATCAAAAATATTAGGGTATTTGAGATTTCAACATCAGAAATTTTAACGAAACGTTAACTAACGATTACATTAGTTTTCTGATATTTTTTGTTGAAAAATATGAGAAGCTTTTGCAGTGCAAAAGCTTCTCACATTTTTTTCAACAAAAATATTAGGGTATTTGAGATTGGACCGCTTGGTACATTTGCTTCAAATTTTGTATACTTATGTAATTAAACATTGCCCAGCCACTGGTATGCAGAACTTCTTATTGCACAACCCGCAGGTTTGCACTATAATCACTGTGTGAGTCCGTCCGTCCGTCCTTTATCAGTTAGCGAAAACCGTAATCAGTTAGCGAAAAAGCTTATAACTCTTGAACCACATGGGATATTTTGATAAAATTTTGCATACTTCTACATGTCAACATTGTCTAATGACTCGCCCGCATAACAACCTTATTCTATGGACGAGGCTTTGCCGAGCACAAGTTGAAAATTTACGGCCAAATACTGAAAATGCTCATAACTCTTGAACACCGTGGTAAATATGTTTCAAATTTTGTATGCTTATATATTTTAACTTAGTCCAGCCACTGGCATGCAAAACAGTGACGAGGCTTCACCGAGCACTGCAAAAGCTTCTCACATTTTTTCAACAAAATATTAGGGTATTTAAGGTTTCAACATCAGAAATTTTAACGAAACGTTAACTAACGATTACATTAGTTTTCTGATATTTTTTGTTGAAAAATATGAGAAGCTTTTGCACTGCAAAAGCTTCTCACATTTTTTCAACAAAAATATTAGGGTATTTGAGATTGGACCGCTTCGTACATTTGCTTAAAATTTTGTATACTTATGTAATTTAACATTCCCCAGCCACTGGTATGCAGATTTCTTATTGCACAACCCGCAGGTTTGCACTATAATCACTGTGTGAGTCCGTCCGTCCGTCCATCCGATTTCAGTTAGCGAAAACCGTAATCAGTTAGCGAAAACGCTTATAACTCTTGAACCGCATGGGATATTTTGATAAAATTTTGCATACTTATACATGTCAACATTGTCTAATGACTCGCCCGCATAACAACCTTATTCTATGGACGAGGCTTTGCCGAGCACAAGTTGAAAATTTACGCCAACTACTGAAAATGCTCATAACTCTTGAACACCGTGGTAAATATGGTTCAAATTTTGTATGCTTATATATTTTAACTTAGTCCAGCCACTGGCATGCAAAATAGTGACGAGGCTTCACCGAGCACTGCAAAAGCTTCTCATATTTTTTCAACAAAAATATTAGGGTATTTGAGCTTTCAATATCAGAAATTTTAACGAAACGTTAACTAACGATGACATTAGTTTTCTGATATTTTTGTGCAAAAGCTTCTCACATATTTTTTCAACAAAAATATTAGGGTATTACAGATTTCAACATCAGAAATTTTAACGAATCGTTAACTAACGATGACATTAGTTTTCTGGTATATTTTGTTGAAAAATATGAGAAGCGCAAAAGCTTCTCACATTTTTTTCAACAAAAATATTAGGGTATTACAGATTTCAACATCAGAAATTTTAACGAAACGTTAACTAACGATTACATTAGTTTTCTGATATTTTTTGTAGAAAAACTATGGGAAATGCAAAAGCTTCTCACATTTTTTTTCAACAAAAATATTTGGGTATTTGAGATTTCAACATCAGAAATTTTAACGAAACGTTAACTAACGATAACATTAGTTTTCTGATATTTTTTGTTGAAAAATATGAGAAGCTTTGGCAGTGCAAAAGCTTCTCACATTTTTTTCAACAAAAATATTAGGGTATTTGAGATTGGACCGCTTGGTACATTTGCTTCAAATTTTGTATACTTATGTAATTTAACATTGCCCAGCCACTGGTATGCAGAACTTCTTATTGCACAACCCGCAGGTTTGCACTATAATCACTGTGTGAGTCCGTCCGTCCGTCCCTCCGTTATCACATAGCAAACCGTAATCAGTTAGCGAAAACGCTTATAACTCTTGAACCGCATGGGATATTTTGATAAAATTTTGCATACTTATACATGTCAACATTGTCTAATGACTCGCCCGCATAACAACCTTATTCTATGGACGAGGCTTTGCCGAGCACAAGTTGAAAATTTACGGCCAAATACTGAAAATGCTCATAACTCTTGAACACCGTGGTAAATATGGTTCAAATTTTGTATGCTTATATATTTTAACTTAGTCCAGCCACTGGCATGCAAAACAGTGACGAGGCTTCACCGAGCACTGCAAAAGGTTCTCACATTTTTTCAACAAAAATATTAGGGTATTTGAGCTTTCAACATCAGAAATTTGAACGAAACGTTAACTAACGATGACATTAGTTTTCTGATATTTTTTGTGCAAAAGCTTCTCACATTTTTTTTCAACAAAAATATAAGGGTATTACAGATTTCAACATCAGAAATTTTAACGAAACGTTAACTAACGATGACATTAGTTTTCTGGTATATTTTGTTGAAAAATATGAGAAGCGCAAAAGCTTCTCACATTTTTTTCAACAAAAATATTAGGGTATTACAGATTTCAACATCAGAAATTTTAACGAAACGTTAACTAACGATTACATTAGTTTTCTGATATTTTTTGTAGAAAAACTATGAGAAATGCAAAAGCTTCTCACATTTTTTTTCAACAAAAATATAAGGGTATTTGAGATTTCAACATCAGAAATTTTAACGAAACGTTAACTAACAATAACATTATTTTTCTGATATTTTTTGTTGAAAAATATGAGAAGCTTCTCACATTTTTTTCAACAAAAATATTAGGGTATTTGAGATTGGACCGCTTGGTACATTTGCTTCAAATTTTGTATACTTATGTAATTTAACATTGCCCAGCCACTGGTATGCAGAACTTCCTATTGCACAACCCGCAGGTTTGCACTATAATCACTGTGTGAGTCCGTCCGTCCGTCCTTTATCAGTTAGCGAAAACCGTAATCAGTTAGCGAAAAAGCTTATAACTCTTGAACCACATGGGATATTTTGATAAAATTTTGCATACTTCTACATGTCAACATTGTCTAATGACTCGCCCGCATAACAACCTTATTCTATGGACGAGGCTTTGCCGAGCAGAAATTCGAAAATTTACGGCCAAATACTGAAAATGCTCATAACTCTTGAACACCGTGGTAAATATGGTTCAAATTTTGTATGCTTATATATTTTAACTTAGTCCAGCCACTGGCATGCAAAACAGTGACGAGGCTTCACCGAGCACTGCAAAAGCTTCTCACATTTTTTCAACAAAATATTAGGGTATTTAAGGTTTCAACATCAGAAATTTTAACGAAACGTTAACTAACGATTACATTAGTTTTCTGATATTTTTTGTTGAAAAATATGAGAAGCTTTTGCACTGCAAAAGCTTCTCACATTTTTTCAACAAAAATATTAGGGTATTTGAGATTGGACCGCTTCGTACATTTGCTTCAAATTTTGTATAGTTATGTAATTTAACATTGCCCAGCCACTGGTATGCAGAACTTCTTATTGCACAACCCGCAGGTTTGCACTATAATCACTGTGTGAGTCCGTCCGTCCGTCCATCCGTTATCAGTTAGCGAAAACCGTTATCAGTTAGCAAAAACGCTTATAACTCTTGAACCGCATGGGATATTTTGATAAAATTTTGCATACTTATACATGTCAACATTGTCTAATGACTCGCCCGCATAACAACCTTATTCTATGGACGAGGCTTTGCCGAGCACAAGTTGAAAATTTACGGCCAAATACTGAAAATGCTCATAACTCTTGAACACCGTGGTAAATATGGTTCAAATTTTGTATGCTTATATATTTTAACTTAGTCCAGCCACTGGCATGCAAAACAGTGACGAGGCTTCACCGAGCACTGCAAAAGCTTCTCATATTTTTTCAACAAAAATATTAGGGTATTTGAGCTTTCAATATCAGAAATTTTAACGAAACGTTAACTAACGATGACATTAGTTTTCTGATATTTTTGTGCAAAAGCTTCTCACATATTTTTTCAACAAAAATATTAGGGTTATACAGATTTCAACATCAGAAATTTTAACGAATCGTTAACTAACGATGACATTAGTTTTCTGGTATATTTTGTTGAAAAATATGAGAAGCGCAAAAGCTTCTCACATTTTTTTCAACAAAAATATTAGGGTATTACAGATTTCAACATCAGAAATTTCAACGAAACGTTAACTAACGATTACATTAGTTTTCTGATATTTTTTGTAGAAAAACTATGGGAAATGCAAAAGTTTCTTACATTTTTTTTTCAACAAAAATATTAGGGTATTTGAGATTTCAACATCAGAAATTTTAACGAAACGTTAACTAACGATTACATTAGTTTTCTGATATTTTTTGTTGAAAAATATGAGAAGCTTTGGCAGTGCAAAAGCTTCTCACATTTTTTTCAACAAAAATATTAGGGTATTTGAGATTGGACCGCTTGGTACATTTGCTTCAAATTTTGTATACTTATGTAATTTAACATTGCCCAGCCACTGGTATGCAGAACTTCTTATTGCACAACCCGCAGGTTTGCACTATAATCACTGTGTGAGTCCGTCCGTCCGTCCCTCCGTTATCACATAGCAAACCGTAATCAGTTAGCGAAAACGCTTATAACTCTTGAACCGCATGGGATATTTTGATAAAATTTTGCATACTTCTACATGTCAACATTGTCTAATGACTCGCCCGCATAACAACCTTATTCTATGGACGAGGCTTTGCCGAGCACAAGTTGAAAATTTACGGCCAAATACTGAAAATGCTCATAACTCTTGAACACCGTGGTAAATATGGTTCAAATTTTGTATGCTTATATATTTTAACTTAGTCCAGCCACTGGCATGCAAAACAGTGACGAGGCTTCACCGAGCACTGCAAAAGCTTCTCACATTTTTTCGACAAAAATATTAGGGTATTTGAGCTTTCAACATCAGAAATTTGAACGAAACCTTAACTAACGATGACATTAGTTTTCTGATATTTTTTGTGCAAAAGCTTCTCACATTTTTTTTCAACAAAAATATAAGGGTATTACAGATTTCAACATCAGAAATTTTAACGAAACGTTAACTAACGATGACATTAGTTTTCTGGTATTTTTTGTTGAAAAATATGAGAAGCACAAAAGCTTCTCACATGTTTTTTTCAACAAAAATATTAGGGTATTACAGATTTCAACATCAGAAATTTTAACGAAACGTTAACTAACGATTACATTAGTTTTCTGATATTTTTTGTTGAAAAAATATGAGAAATGCAAAAGCTTCTCACATTTTTTTTCAACAAAAATATAAGGGTATTTGAGATTTCAACATCAGAAATTTTAACGAAACGTTAACTAACAATTACATTATTTTTCTGATATTTTTTGTTGAAAAATATGAGAAGCTTCTCACATTTTTTTCAACAAAAATATTAGGGTATTTGAGATTGGACCGCTTGGTACATTTGCTTCAAATTTTGTATACTTATGTAATTTAACATTGCCCAGCCACTGGTATGCAGAACTTCTTATTGCACAACCCGCAGGTTTGCACTATAATCACTGTGTGAGTCCGTCCGTCCGTCCTTTATCAGTTAGCGAAAACCGTAATCAGTTAGCAAAAAAGCTTATAACTCTTGAACCACATGGGATATTTTGATAAAATTTTGGATACTTCTACATGTCAACATTGTCTAATGACTCGCCCGCATAACAACCTTATTCTATGGACGAGGCTTTGCCGAGCACAAGTTGAAAATTTACGGCCAAATACTGAAAATGCTCATAACTCTTGAACACCGTGGTAAATATGGTTCAAATTTTGTATGCTTATATATTTTAACTTAGTCCAGCCACTGGCATGCAAAACAGTGACGAGGCTTCACCGAGCACTGCAAAAGCTTCTCACATTTTTTCAACAAAATATTAGGGTATTTAAGGTTTCAACATCAGAAATTTGAACGAAACGTTAACTAACGATTACATTAGTTTTCTGATATTTTTTGTTGAAAAATATGAGAAGCTTTTGCACTGCAAAAGCTTCTCACATTTTTTTCAACAAAAATATTAGGGTATTTGAGATTGGACCGCTTCGTACATTTGCTTCAAATTTTGTATACTTATGTAATTTAACATTGCCCAGCCACTGGTATGCAGAACTTCTTATTGCACAACCCGCAGGTTTGCACTATAATCACTGTGTGAGTCCGTCCGTCCGTCCATCCGTTATCAGTTAGCGAAAACCGTAATCAGTTAGCAAAAACGCTTATAAGTCTTGAACCGCATGGGATATTTTGATAAAATTTTGCATACTTATACATGTCAACATTGTCTAATGACTCGCCCGCATAACAACCTTATTCTATGGACGAGGCTTTGCCGAGCACAAGTTGAAAATTTACGGCCAAATACTGAAAATGCTCATAACTCTTGAACACCGTGGTAAATATGGTTCAAATTTTGTACGCTTATATATTTTAACTTAGTCCAGCCACTGGCATGCAAAACAGTGACGAGGCTTCACCGAGCACTGCAAAAGCTTCTCATATTTTTTCAACAAAAATATTAGGGTATTTGAGCTTTCAACATCAGAAATTTTAACGAAACGTTAACTAACGATGACATTAGTTTTCTGATATTTTTGTGCAAAAGCTTCTGACATATTTTTTCAACAAAAATATTAGGGTTATACAGATTTCAACATCAGAAATTTTAACGAATCGTTAACTAACGATGACATTAGTTTTCTGGTATATTTTGTTGAAAAATATGAGAAGCGCAAAAGCTTCTCACATTTTTTTCAACAAAAATATTAGGGTATTAAAGATTTCAACATCAGAAATTTTAACGAAACGTTAACTAACGATTACATTAGTTTTCTGATATTTTTTGTAGAAAAACTATGGGAAATGCAAAAGTTTCTCACATTTTTTTTTCAACAAAAATATTAGGGTATTTGAGATTTCAACATCAGAAATTTTAACGAAACGTTAACTAACGATTACATTAGTTTTCTGATATTTTTTGTTGAAAAATATGAGAAGCTTTGGCAGTGCAAAAGCTTCTCACATTTTTTTCAACAAAAATATTAGGGTATTTGAGATTGGACCGCTTGGTACATTTGCTTCAAATTTTGTATACTTATGTAATTTAACATTGCCCAGCCACTGGTATGCAGAACTTCTTATTGCACAACCCGCAGGTTTGCACTATAATCACTGTGTGAGTCCGTCCGTCCGTCCCTCCGTTATCACATAGCAAACCGTAATCAGTTAGCGAAAACGCTTATAACTCTTGAACCGCATGGGATATTTTGATAAAATTTTGCATACTTATACATGTCAACATTGTCTAATGACTCGCCCGCATAACAACCTTATTCTATGGACGAGGCTTTGCCGAGCACAAGTTGAAAATTTACCGCCAAATACTGAAAATGCTCATTACTCTTGAACACCGTGGTAAATATGGTTCAAATTCTGTATGCTTATATATTTTAACTTAGTCCAGCCACTGGCATGCAAAACAGTGACGAGGCTTCACCGAGCCCTGCAAAAGCTTCTCACATTTTTTCAACAAAAATATTAGGGTATTTGAGCTTTCAACATCAGAAATTTTAACGAAACGTTAACTAACGATGACATTAGTTTTCTGATATTTTGGTGCAAAAGCTTCTCACATTTTTTTCAACAAAAATATTAGGGTATTACAGATTTCAACATCAGAAATTTTAACGAAACGTTAACTAACGATGACATTAGTTTTCTGGTATTTTTTGTTGAAAAATATGAGAAGCGCAAAAGCTTCTCACATTTTTTTCAACAAAAATATTAGGGTATTATAGATTTCAACATCAGAAATTTTAACGAAACGTTAACTAACGATTACATTAGTTTTCTGATATTTTTTGTTGAAAAAGTATGAGAAATGCAAAAGCTTCTCACATTTTTTTTCATCAAAAATATTAGGGTATTTGAGATTTCAACATCAGAAATTTTAACGAAACGTTAACTAACGATTACATTAGTTTTCTGATATTTTTTGTTGAAAAATATGAGAAGCTTTTGCAGTGCAAAAGCTTCTCACATTTTTTCAACAAAAATATTAGGGTATTTGAGATTGGACCGCTTGGTACATTTGCTTCAAATTTTGTATACTTATGTAATTTAACATTGCCCAGCCACTGGTATGCAGAACTTCTTATTGCACAACCCGCAGGTTTGCACTATAATCACTGTGTGAGTCCGTCCGTCCGTCCTTTATCAGTTAGCGAAAACCGTAATCAGTTAGCAAAAAAGCTTATAACTCTTGAACCACATGGGATATTTTGATAAAATTTTGCATACTTCTACATGTCAACATTGTCTAATGACTCGCCCGCATAACAACCTTATTCTATGGACGAGGCTTTGCCGAGCACAAGTTGAAAATTTACGGCCAAATACTGAAAATGCTCATAACTCTTGAACACCGTGGTAAATATGTTTCAAATTTTGTATGCTTATATATTTTAACTTAGTCCAGCCACTGGCATGCAAAACAGTGACGAGGCTTCACCGAGCACTGCAAAAGCTTCTCACATTTTTTCAACAAAATATTAGGGTATTTAAGGTTTCAACATCAGAAATTTTAACGAAACGTTAACTAACGATTACATTAGTTTTCTGATATTTTTTGTTGAAAAATATGAGAAGCTTTTGCACTGCAAAAGCTTCTTACATTTTTTCAACAAAAATATTAGGGTATTTGAGATTGGACCGCTTCGTACATTTGCTTAAAATTTTGTATACTTATGTAATTTAACATTGCCCAGCCACTGGTATGCAGATTTCTTATTGCACAACCCGCAGGTTTGCACTATAATCACTGTGTGAGTCCGTCCGTCCGTCCATCCGATTTCAGTTAGCGAAAACCGTAATCAGTTAGTGAAAACGCTTATAACTCTTGAACCGCATGGGATATTTTGATAAAATTTTGCATACTTATACATGTCAACATTGTCTAATGACTCGCCCGCATAACAACCTTATTCTATGGACGAGGCTTTGCCGAGCACAAGTTGAAAGTTTACGCCAAATACTGAAAATGCTCATAACTCTTGAACACCGTGGTAAATATGGTTCAAATTTTGTATGCTTATATATTTTAACTTAGTCCAGCCACTGGCATGCAAAATAGTGACGAGGCTTCACCGAGCACTGCAAAAGCTTCTCATATTTTTTCAACAAAAATATTAGGGTATTTGAGCTTTCAATATCAGAAATTTTAACGAAACGTTAACTAACGATGACATTAGTTTTCTGATATTTTTGTGCAAAAGCTTCTCACATATTTTCTCAACAAAAATATTAGGGTATTACAGATTTCAACATCAGAAATTTTAACAAATCGTTAACTAACGATGACATTAGTTTTCTGGTATATTTTGTTGAAAAATATGAGAAGCGCAAAAGCTTCTCACATTTTTTTAAACAAAAATATTAGGGTATTACAGATTTCAACATCAGAAATTTTAACGAAACGTTAACTAACGATTACATTAGTTTTCTGATATTTTTTGTAGAAAAACTATGGGAAATGCAAAAGCTTCTCACATTTTTTTTCAACAAAAATATTAGGGTATTTGATATTTCAACATCAGAAATTTTAACGAAACGTTAACTTACGATAACATTAGTTTTCTGATATTTTTTGTTGAAAAATATGAGAAGCTTTGGCAGTGCAAAAGCTTCTCACATTTTTTTCAACAAAAATATTAGGGTATTTGAGATTGGACCGCTTGGTACATTTGCTTCAAATTTTGTATACTTATGTAATTTAACATTGCCCAGCCACTGGTATGCAGAACTTCTTATTGCACAACCCGCAGGTTTGCACTATAATCACTGTGTGAGTCCGTCCGTCCGTCCCTCCGTTATCACATAGCAAACCGTAATCAGTTAGCGAAAACGCTTATAACTCTTGAACCGCATGGGATATTTTGATAAAATTTTGCATACTTATACATGTCAACATTGTCTAATGACTCGCCCGCATAACAACCTTATTCTATGGACGAGGCTTTGCCGAGCACAAGTTGAAAATTTACGGCCAAATACTGAAAATGCTCATAACTCTTGAACACCGTGGTAAATATGGTTCAAATTTTGTATGCTTATATATTTTAACTTAGTCCAGCCACTGGCATGCAAAACAGTGACGAGGCTTCACCGAGCACTGCAAAAGCTTCTCACATTTTTTCTACAAAAATATTAGGGTATTTGAGCTTTCAACATCAGAAATTTGAACGAAACGTTAACTAACGATGACATTAGTTTTCTGATATTTTTTGTGCAAAAGCTTCTCACATTTTTTTTCAACAAAAATATAAGGGTATTACAGATTTCAACATCAGAAATTTTAACGAAACGTTAACTAACGATGACATTAGTTTTCTGGTATTTTTTGTTGAAAAATATGAGAAGCGCAAAAGCTTTTCACATGTTTTTTTCAACAAAAATATTAGGGTATTACAGATTTCAACATCAGAAATTTTAACGAAACGTTAACTAACGATTACATTAGTTTTCTGATATTTTTTGTTGAAAAAATATGAGAAATGCAAAAGCTTCTCACATTTTTTTTCAACAAAAATATAAGGGTATTTGAGATTTCAACATCAGAAATTTTAACGAAACGTTAACTAACAATTACATTATTTTTCTGATATTTTTTGTTGAAAAATATGAGAAGCTTCTCACATTTTTTTCAACAAAAATATTAGGGTATTTGAGATTGGACCGCTTGGTACATTTGCTTCAAATTTTGTATACTTATGTAATTTAACATTGCCCAGCCACTGGTATGCAGAACTTCCTATTGCACAACCCGCAGGTTTGCACTATAATCACTGTGTGAGTCCGTCCGTCCGTCCTTTATCAGTTAGCGAAAACCGTAATCAGTTAGCGAAAAAGCTTATAACTCTTGAACCACATGGGATATTTTGATAAAATTTTGCATACTTCTACATGTCAACATTGTCTAATGACTCGCCCGCATAACAACCTTATTCTATGGACGAGGCTTTGCCGAGCAGAAGTTGAAAATTTACGGCCAAATACTGAAAATGCTCATAACTCTTGAACACCGTGGTAAATATGGTTCAAATTTTGTATGCTTATATATTTTAACTTAGTCCAGCCACTGGCATGCAAAACAGTGACGAGGCTTCACCGAGCACTGCAAAAGCTTCTCACATTTTTTCAACAAAATATTAGGGTATTTAAGGTTTCAACATCAGAAATTTTAACGAAACGTTAACTAACGATTACATTAGTTTTCTGATATTTTTTGTTGAAAAATATGAGAAGCTTTTGCACTGCAAAAGCTTCTCACATTTTTTTCAACAAAAATATTAGGGTATTTGAGATTGGACCGCTTCGTACATTTGCTTAAAATTTTGTATACTTATGTAATTTAACATTGCCCAGCCACTGGTATGCAGATCTTCTTATTGCACAACCCGCAGGTTTGCACTATAATCACTGTGTTAGTCCGTCCGTCCGTCCTTTATCAGTTAGCGAAAACCGTAATCAGTTAGCGAAAAAGCTTATAACTCTTGAACCACATGGGATATTTTGATAAAATTTTGCATACTTCTACATGTCAACATTGTCTAATGACTCGCCCGCATAACAACCTTATTCTATGGACGAGGCTTTGCCGAGCAGAAGTTGAAAATTTACGGCCAAATACTGAAAATGCTCATAACTCTTGAACACCGTGGTAAATATGTTTCAAATTTTGTATGCTTATATATTTTAACTTAGTCCAGCCACTGGCATGCAAAACAGTGACGAGGCTTCACCGAGCACTGCAAAAGCTTCTCACATTTTTTCAACAAAATATTAGGGTATTTAAGGTTTCAACATCAGAAATTTTAACGAAACGTTAACTAACGATTACATTAGTTTTCTGATATTTTTTGTTGAAAAATATGAGAAGCTTTTGCACTGCAAAAGCTTCTTACATTTTTTCAACAAAAATATTAGGGTATTTGAGATTGTACCGCTTCGTACATTTGCTTAAAATTTTGTATACTTATGTAATTTAACATTGCCCAGCCACTGGTATGCAGATTTCTTATTGCACAACCCGCAGGTTTGCACTATAATCACTGTGTGAGTCCGTCCGTCCGTCCATCCGATTTCAGTTAGCGAAAACCGTAATCAGTTAGCGAAAACGCTTATAACTCTTGAACCGCATGGGATATTTTGATAAAATTTTGCATACTTATACATGTCAACATTGTCTAATGACTCGCCCGCATAACAACCTTATTCTATGGACGAGGCTTTGCCGAGCACAAGTTGAAAATTTACGCCAAATACTGAAAATGCTCATAACTCTTGAACACCGTGGTAAATATGGTTCAAATTTTGTATGCTTATATATTTTAACTTAGTCCAGCCACTGGCATGCAAAATAGTGACGAGGCTTCACCGAGCACTGCAAAAGCTTCTCATATTTTTTCAACAAAAATATTAGGGTATTTGAGCTTTCAATATCAGAAATTTTAACGAAACGTTAACTAACGATGACATTAGTTTTCTGATATTTTTGTGCAAAAGCTTCTCACATATTTTTTCAACAAAAATATTAGGGTATTTCAGATTTCAACATCAGAAATTTTAACGAATCGTTAACTAACGATGACATTAGTTTTCTGGTATATTTTGTTGAAAAATATGAGAAGCGCAAAAGCTTCTCACATTTTTTTAAACAAAAATATTAGGGTATTACAGATTTCAACATCAGAAATTTTAACGAAACGTTAACTAACGATTACATTAGTTTTCTGATATTTTTTGTAGAAAAACTATGGGAAATGCAAAAGCTTCTCACATTTTTTTTCAACAAAAATATTAGGGTATTTGATATTTCAACATCAGAAATTTTAACGAAACGTTAACTTACGATAACATTAGTTTTCTGATATTTTTTGTTGAAAAATATGAGAAGCTTTGGCAGTGCAAAAGCTTCTCACATTTTTTTCAACAAAAATATTAGGGTATTTGAGATTGGACCGCTTGGTACATTTGCTTCAAATTTTGTATACTTATGTAATTTAACATTGCCCAGCCACTGGTATGCAGAACTTCTTATTGCACAACCCGCAGGTTTGCACTATAATCACTGTGTGAGTCCGTCCGTCCGTCCCTCCGTTATCACATAGCAAACCGTAATCAGTTAGCGAAAACGCTTATAACTCTTGAACCGCATGGGATATTTTGATAAAATTTTGCATACTTATACATGTCAACATTGTCTAATGACTCGCCCGCATAACAACCTTATTCTATGGACGAGGCTTTGCCGAGCACAAGTTGAAAATTTACGGCCAAATACTGAAAATGCTCATAACTCTTGAACACCGTGGTAAATATGGTTCAAATTTTGTATGCTTATATATTTTAACTTAGTCCAGCCACTGGCATGCAAAACAGTGACGAGGCTTCACCGAGCACTGCAAAAGCTTCTCACATTTTTTCTACAAAAATATTAGGGTATTTGAGCTTTCAACATCAGAAATTTGAACGAAACGTTAACTAACGATGACATTAGTTTTCTGATATTTTTTGTGCAAAAGCTTCTCACATTTTTTTTCAACAAAAATATAAGGGTATTACAGATTTCAACATCAGAAATTTTGACGAAACGTTAACTAACGATGACATTAGTTTTCTGGTATTTTTTGTTGAAAAATATGAGAAGCGCAAAAGCTTCTCACATGTTTTTTTCAACAAAAATATTAGGGTATTACAGATTTCAACATCAGAAATTTTAACGAAACGTTAACTAACGATTACATTAGTTTTCTGATATTTTTTGTTGAAAAAATATGAGAAATGCAAAAGCTTCTCACATTTTTTTTCAACAAAAATATAAGGGTATTTGAGATTTCAACATCAGAAATTTTAACGAAACGTTAACTAACAATTACATTATTTTTCTGATATTTTTTGTTGAAAAATATGAGAAGCTTCTCACATTTTTTTCAACAAAAATATTAGGGTATTTGAGATTGGACCGCTTCGTACATTTGCTTCAAATTTTGTATACTTATGTAATTTAACATTGCCCAGCCACTGGTATGCAGAACTTCCTATTGCACAACCCGCAGGTTTGCACTATAATCACTGTGTGAGTCCGTCCGTCCGTCCGTACATCAGTTAGCGAAAACCGTAATCAGTTAGCGAAAAAGCTTATAACTCTTGAACCACATGGGATATTTTGATAAAATTTTGCATACTTCTACATGTCAAGATTGTCTAATGACTCGCCCGCATAACAACCTTATTCTATGGACGAGGCTTTGCCGAGCAGAAGTTGAAAATTTACGGCCAAATACTGAAAATGCTCATAACTCTTGAACACCGTGGTAAATATGGTTCAAATTTTGTATGCTTATATATTTTAACTTAGTCCAGCCACTGGCATGCAAAACAGTGACGAGGCTTCACCGAGCACTGCAAAAGCTTCTCACATTTTTTCAACAAAATATTAGGGTATTTAAGGTTTCAACATCAGAAATTTTAACGAAACGTTAACTAACGATTACATTAGTTTTCTGATATTTTTTGTTGAAAAATATGAGAAGCTTTTGCACTGCAAAAGCTTCTCACATTTTTTTCAACAAAAATATTAGGGTATTTGAGATTGGACCGCTTCGTACATTTGCTTCAAATTTTGTATACTTATGTAATTTAACATTGCCCAGCCACTGGTATGCAGAACTTCTTATTGCACAACCCGCAGGTTTGCACTATAATCACTGTGTGAGTCCGTCCGTCCGTCCATCCGTTATCAGTTAGCGAAAACCGTTATCAGTTAGCAAAAACGCTTATAACTCTTGAACCGCATGGGATATTTTGATAAAATTTTGCATACTTATACATGTCAACATTGTCTAATGACTCGCCCGCATAACAACCTTATTCTATGGACGAGGCTTTGCCGAGCACAAGTTGAAAATTTACGGCCAAATACTGAAAATGCTCATAACTCTTGAACACCGTGGTAAATATGGTTCAAATTTTGTATGCTTATATATTTTAACTTAGTCCAGCCACTGGCATGCAAAATAGTGACGAGGCTTCACCGAGCACTGCAAAAGCTTCTCATATTTTTTCAACAAAAATATTAGGGTATTTGAGCTTTCAATATCAGAAATTTTAACGAAACGTTAACTAACGATGACATTAGTTTTCTGATATTTTTGTGCAAAAGCTTCTCACATATTTTTTCAACAAAAATATTAGGGTATTACAGATTTCAACATCAGAAATTTTAACGAATCGTTAACTAACGATGACATTAGTTTTCTGGTATATTTTGTTGAAAAATATGAGAAGCGCAAAAGCTTCTCACATTTTTTTCAACAAAAATATTAGGGTATTACAGATTTCAACATCAGAAATTTTAACGAAACGTTAACTAACGATTACATTAGTTTTCTGATATTTTTTGTAGAAAAACTATGGGAAATGCAAAAGTTTCTCACATTTTTTTTTCAACAAAAATATTAGGGTATTTGAGATTTCAACATCAGAAATTTTAACGAAACGTTAACTAACGATTACATTAGTTTTGTGATATTTTTTGTTGAAAAATATGAGAAGCTTTGGCAGTGCAAAAGCTTCTCAGATTTTTTTCAACAAAAATATTAGGGTATTTTAAATTGGACCGCTTGGTACATTTGCTTCAAATTTTGTATACTTATGTAATTTAACATTGCCCAGCCACTGGTATGCAGAACTTCTTATTGCACAACCCGCAGGTTTGCACTATAATCACTGTGTGAGTCCGTCCGTCCGTCCTTTATCAGTTAGCGAAAACCGTAATCAGTTAGCAAAAAAGCTTATAACTCTTGAACCACATGGGATATTTTGATAAAATTTTGCATACTTCTACATGTCAACATTGTCTAATGACTCGCCCGCATAACAACCTTATTCTATGGACGAGGCTTTGCCGAGCACAAGTTGAAAATTTACGGCCAAATACTGAAAATGCTCATAACTCTTGAACACCGTGGTAAATATGTTTCAAATTTTGTATGCTTATATATTTTAACTTAGTCCAGCCACTGGCATGCAAAACAGTGACGAGGCTTCACCGAGCACTGCAAAAGCTTCTCACATTTTTTCAACAAAATACTAGGGTATTTAAGGTTTCAACATCAGAAATTTTAACGAAACGTTAACTAACGATTACATTAGTTTTCTGATATTTTTTGTTGAAAAATATGAGAAGCTTTTGCACTGCAAAAGCTTCTCACATTTTTTCAACAAAAATATTAGGGTATTTGAGATTGGACCGCTTCGTACATTTGCTTAAAATTTTGTATACTTATGTAATTTAACATTGCCCAGCCACTGGTATGCAGATTTCTTATTGCACAACCCGCAGGTTTGCACTATAATCACTGTGTGAGTCCGTCCGTCCGTCCATCCGATTTCAGTTAGCGAAAACCGTAATCAGTTAGCGAAAACGCTTATAACTCTTGAACCGCATGGGATATTTTGATAAAATTTTGCATACTTATACATGTCAACATTGTCTAATGACTCGCCCGCATAACAACCTTATTCTATGGACGAGGCTTTGCCGAGCACAAGTTGAAAATTTACGCCAAATACTGAAAATGCTCATAACTCTTGAACACCGTGGTAAATATGGTTCAAATTTTGTATGCTTATATATTTTAACTTAGTCCAGCCACTGGCATGCAAAATAGTGACGAGGCTTCACCGAGCACTGCAAAAGCTTCTCATATTTTTTCAACAAAAATATTAGGGTATTTGAGCTTTCAATATCAGAAATTTTAACGAAACGTTAACTAACGATGACATTAGTTTTCTGATATTTTTGTGCAAAAGCTTCTCACATATTTTTTCAACAAAAATATTAGGGTATTACAGATTTCAACATCAGAAATTTTAACGAATCGTTAACTAACGATGACATTAGTTTTCTGGTATATTTTGTTGAAAAATATGAGAAGCGCAAAAGCTTCTCACATTTTTTTCAACAAAAATATTAGGGTATTACAGATTTCAACATCAGAAATTTTAACGAAACGTTAACTAACGATTACATTAGTTTTCTGATATTTTTTGTAGAAAAACTATGGGAAATGCAAAAGCTTCTCACATTTTTTTTCAACAAAAATATTAGGGTATTTGATATTTCAACATCAGAAATTTTAACGAAACGTTAACTAACGATAACATTAGTTTTCTGATATTTTTTGTTGAAAAATATGAGAAGCTTTGGCAGTGCAAAAGCTTCTCACATTTTTTCAACAAAAATATTAGGGTATTTGAGATTGGACCGCTTGGTACATTTGCTTCAAATTTTGTATACTTATGTAATTTAACATTGCCCAGCCACTGGTATGCAGAACTTCTTATTGCACAACCCGCAGGTTTGCACTATAATCACTGTGTAAGTCCGTCCGTCCGTCCCTCCGTTATCACATAGCAAACCGTAATCAGTTAGCGAAAACGCTTATAACTCTTGAACCGCATGGGATATTTTGATAAACTTTTGCATACTTCTACATGTCAACATTGTCTAATGACTCGCCCGCATAACAACCTTATTCTATGGACGAGGCTTTGCCGAGCACAAGTTGAAAATTTACGGCCAAATACTGAAAATGCTCATAACTCTTGAACACCGTGGTAAATATGGTTCAAATTTTTTATTGCTTATATATTTTAACTTAGTCCAGCCACTGGCATGCAAAACAGTGACGAGGCTTCACCGAGCACTGCAAAAGCTTCTCACATTTTTTCTACAAAAATATTAGGGTATTTGAGCTTTCAACATCAGAAATTTGAACGAAACGTTAACTAACGATGATATTAGTTTTCTGATATTTTTTGTGCAAAAGCTTCTCACATTTTTTTTCAACAAAAATATAAGGGTATTACAGATTTCAACATCAGAAATTTTAACGAAACGTTAACTAACGATGACATTAGTTTTCTGGTATTTTTTGTTGAAAAATATGAGAAGCGCAAAAGCTTCTCACATGTTTTTTTCAACAAAAATATTAGGGTATTACAGATTTCAACATCAGAAATTTTAACGAAACGTTAACTAACGATTACATTAGTTTTCTGATATTTTTTGTTGAAAAAATATGAGAAATGCAAAAGCTTCTCACATTTTTTTTCAACAAAAATATAAGGGTATTTGAGATTTCAACATCAGAAATTTTAACGAAACGTTAACTAACAATTACATTATTTTTCTGATATTTTTTGTTGAAAAATATGAGAAGCTTCTCACATTTTTTTCAACAAAAATATTAGGGTATTTGAGATTGGACCGCTTGGTACATTTGCTTCAAATTTTGTATACTTATGTAATTTAACATTGCCCAGCCACTGGTATGCAGAACTTCCTATTGCACAACCCGCAGGTTTGCACTATAATCACTGTGTGAGTCCGTCCGTCCGTCCTTTATCAGTTAGCGAAAACCGTAATCAGTTAGCGAAAAAGCTTATAACTCTTGAACCACATGGGATATTTTGATAAAATTTTGCATACTTCTACATGTCAACATTGTCTAATGACTCGCCCGCATAACAACCTTATTCTATGGACGAGGCTTTGCCGAGCAGAAGTTGAAAATTTACGGCCAAATACTGAAAATGCTCATAACTCTTGAACACCGTGGTAAATATGGTTCAAATTTTGTATGCTTATATATTTTAACTTAGTCCAGCCACTGGCATGCAAAACAGTGACGAGGCTTCACCGAGCACTGCAAAAGCTTCTCACATTTTTTCAACAAAATATTAGGATATTTAAGGTTTCAACATCAGAAATTTTAACGAAACGTTAACTAACGATTACATTAGTTATCTGATATTTTTTGTTGAAAAATATGAGAAGCTTTTGCACTGCAAAAGCTTCTCATATTTTTTTCAACAAAAATATTAGGGTATTTGAGATTGGACCGCTTCGTACATTTGCTTCAAATTTTGTATACTTATGTAATTTAACATTGCCCAGCCACTGGTATGCAGAACTTCTTATTGCACAACCCGCAGGTTTGCACTATAATCACTGTGTGAGTCCGTCCGTCCGTCCATCCGTTATCAGTTAGCGAAAACGGTTATCAGTTAGCAAAAACGCTTATAACTCTTGAACCGCATGGGATATTTTGATAAAATTTTGCATACTTATACATGTCAACATTGTCTAATGACTCGCCCGCATAACAACCTTATTCTATGGACGAGGCTTTGCCGAGCACAAGTTGAAAATTTACGGCCAAATACTGAAAATGCTCATAACTCTTGAACACCGTGGTAAATATGGTTCAAATTTTGTATGCTTATATATTTTAACTTAGTCCAGCCACTGGCATGCAAAACAGTGACGAGGCTTCACCGAGCACTGCAAAAGCTTCTCATATTTTTTCAACAAAAATATTAGGGTATTTGAGCTTTCAATATCAGAAATTTTAACGAAACGTTAACTAACGATGACATTAGTTTTCTGATATTTTTGTGCAAAAGCTTCTCACATATTTTTTCAACAAAAATATTAGGGTATTACAGATTTCAACATCAGAAATTTTAACGAATCGTTAACTAACGATGACATTAGTTTTCTGGTATATTTTGTTGAAAAATATGAGAAGCGCAAAAGCTTCTCACATGTTTTTTTCAACAAAAATATTAGGGTATTACAGATTTCAACATCAGAAATTCTAACGAAACGTTAACTAACGATTACATTAGTTTTCTGATATTTTTTGTTGAAAAAATATGAGAAATGCAAAAGCTTCTCACATTTTTTTTCAACAAAAATATAAGGGTATTTGAGATTTCAACATCAGAAATTTTAACGAAACGTTAACTAACAATTACATTATTTTTCTGATATTTTTTGTTGAAAAATATGAGAAGCTTCTCACATTTTTTTCAACAAAAATATTAGGGTATTTGAGATTGGACCGCTTGGTACATTTGCTTCAAATTTTGTATACTTATGTAATTTAACATTGCCCAGCCACTGGTATGCAGAACTTCTTATTGCACAACCCGCAGGTTTGCACTATAATCACTGTGTGAGTCCGTCCGTCCGTCCTTTATCAGTTAGCCAAAACCGTAATCAGTTAGCAAAAAAGCTTATAACTCTTGAACCACATGGGATATTTTGATAAAATTTTGCATACTTCTACATGTCAACATTGTCTAATGACTCGCCCGCATAACAACCTTATTCTATGGACGAGGCTTTGCCGAGCACAAGTTGAAAATTTACGGCCAAATACTGAAAATGCTCATAACTCTTGAACACCGTGGTAAATATGGTTCAAATTTTGTATGCTTATATATTTTAACTTAGTCCAGCCACTGGCATGCAAAACAGTGACGAGGCTTCACCGAGCACTGCAAAAGCTTCTCACATTTTTTCAACAAAATATTAGGGTATTTAAGGTTTCAACATCAGAAATTTGAATGAAACGTTAACTAACGATTACATTAGTTTTCTGATATTTTTTGTTGAAAAATATGACAAGCTTTTGCACTGCAAAAGCTTCTCACATTTTTTTTCAACAAAAATATTAGGGTATTTGAGATTGGACCGCTTCGTACATTTGCTTCAAATTTTGTATACTTATGTAATTTAACATTGCCCAGCCACTGGTATGCAGAACTTCTTATTGCACAACCCGCAGGTTTGCACTATAATCACTGTGTGAGTCCGTCCGTCCGTCCATCCGTTATCAGTTAGCGAAAACCGTAATCAGTTAGCAAAAACGCTTATAAGTCTTGAACCGCATGGGATATTTTGATAAAATTTTGCATACTTATACATGTCAACATTGTCTAATGACTCGCCCGCATAACAACCTTATTCTATGGACGAGGCTTTGCCGAGCACAAGTTGAAAATTTACGGCCAAATACTGAAAATGCTCATAACTCTTGAACACCGTGAAGTGAATCCAAAATAAAAAGGACATCTCCACGAGATGTCCTTTTATGCACTGAAAATGCAGGTTTTTAGACTGTAAAAAGTGCTAAATAGCAAGTGCAAAATTGAGCATCATTGAAAATAGTTAGCTACAAGCCTTGTTTTGGGGTGGCCGAAATCACACTTTACCAGCCCTGGTTTTGCTATGGCTCAACTGATATCATCAAATTGTAGGAATATTCCTACAATTTCATTCATTCATGAACCATCAACTTTTTTAAAAATGAACAACTATTACTATATTGATTCATCATCATTTTTTTTAACTGCAGAAAAAATGCAAATAGGACATAACTGCTTTAACTCTATATTACAAATCATAGGAATATTCCTACAATTTGGAAATTGCTCATTTGTAAAAATAAAAAATAAGACACAACTGAGCTCAATTCAAATTCTTCCCACATTTTCCGGATTGTAGGAATATTCCTACATTTTTGAGATTACGACCAATTTTGTTCATTCATATTTCAACATAGACCTTTCAGATTGTAGGAATATTCCTACATTTTTTGGAGAGGGTATTTTTTCAATAAATGAAAGATCTGACCAAATGCATGTTTTTAATAAATGAGAGATCCAAACAAATTGTAGGAATATTCCTACATTTTTTGGAGATGGTATATTTTCAATAAATAAAAGATCTTACCAAATCCATATTTTCAATAAATGAAAGATCCAAACAAATCGTAGGAATATTCCTACATTTTGAAGAATACCTTTTTTCATGGAATAAGGTTAAGTTTAATAATAATTCAACCCACATCTGTCAGATTGTAGGAATATTCCTACAATTTATTCTTCGTTCCATCATTGATTTTTTTTCAAACTGCAGAAAATGCAATGAGGGAATAATGTTTCTACTTATATTTTACAAAACGTAGGAATATTCCTACATTTTGGTAATTGCTCATTTTCCAAGGTTAAAAACATACGACCAAATTTGAGTTCAATCCACATACATTCCACATCATTTAGATTGTAGGAGGAGCGGCTGTAGTGTAGTGAATAACACTCCGGACTACCAATCCAGGGGTCGCAAGATCGATCCCCCGCTTCTCCGGTCTTTCGGATGAGACTTTAAACCGAGGTCCCGTCTCCATATGACCTCGTTGTTGGTAGGACGTTAAACCCGAGTTCACTCACTTAGATTGTAGGAATATTCCTACATTCTTGAGATTACGCCCAATTTAGTTCAATCCAATTTCAACACAGATCTTTCAGATTGTAGGAATATTATACATTTGATCGAAGATGACATCTTTTGAATAAGTGAAAGATCAGGCCAAATCGGTGGAATATTCCTACAATTTAATTCGTGTTCCATCATTGGTCTCAAGGGAGGAAATGACAGTACAAAGTTACACTACAGGCAGCATTAAAGCTTCCCAGTCGAGTGCACCGCTACCGCCACGTAAATGGAATGGTACCGCCCTAGTAATGCCCTTTGAATGACGCGGGAACGCCGTGGAACGCACCGATATTTCAGACCATTCCATTCCAATTATCATCGTTAAATGGAATGGTAACTTGTAAAAGCGGAGCGACAGTTATTGGACGAATTTATTTATTTATTTTTCTGTCGTATTTTATATCCTATTCATCTATGTGTCATTAGTTTCAAGAGTTTGTCTTTTATCTATATTTTATTTTATCTTTTTTCAGCTTAATCGATTTTCTTCTATTTTTCTTCTGCTACTTTCTTGAAAATTTATATTTGTTGTTTGATATCTTTTCCATATAATTATTCATCAGGATATTTTATCTATGTCGGTTCAATTTGCAGGATGTGGCTGTTAAATCAGTTTTAGGGTTTTACAGAATCCAGTCGATAATCGGATTTAATCACCTGACCCCTCGCGACAACATGCACCTTTTTATTTTTCTATAAAGATCTTATTATGAAATTATTATCATATCATTATTATTGTTATTGTTATTGTTGTTGGTGGTGGTGTTGTCGCTGATACATCTTTTTCTCGTTTTTCAATTTACCAAACAGGCAAAATTATCATAAAAAAAATAATTATTTTTCTATCTTTATCAAACAGAGACAGTGCTCCATTATCATTATTATGATTATTATTTTTATTATTATTACATTAGCTTTTTCTTTTGTAAATTTACCAAAATGGGCATAATTATCATAGAAACTAATCAAGTTTTTTTCTGTCTTTATGACAAGATACAATGCTTCACGATCCAGAGAATCCAGAATAGCCCAGTCAGGCATTGCCCTACTCTCTCTCTCTCTCTCTCTCTCTCTCTCATTGCATCATAATCTGTCAGAAAGTTGTCCTCGCTCCTTTTCCAGGGAAATGGCTATTCGAAAAAAGAGACGCCAATGCAGTGGAATATTCCGATCTCAGAGAGCCACTACGCACCCCAACCCGCCCCATCGCTCCCAGTCATGAATTGCGATTTACGACATTTCAGTCATGTAAGACCATAGGGGGATGAAAATGACAGACCGTGTGCAGTTGGTCTCCGTTTACGGTTGGAAAATTTCCATCTCCAGCGGGTCTCGAACCCAGGATCGCTAGATCAGCAGGCTAGCGCCCAACCTACTCCCCGGAAGTCAGTAATCTGAGTACTTAATTATATGGTGCAATATATAGCTTTAAAATACACATACGCACATACGCACGCTCGCAATTTGGGAAGTATACAACAACGTTCTAATGCACACGTATGTATGAAATAAATGACATATTTCTTTAAGGCTTACGAGTAGCAAGAATTTCAAATGAAGATAAAGTTTGGCACTTTTTTGTCGATCGTTACCCTTGCAGTCTCTTTCTGCCATTTCTGCCATATCAACGCCAATACAGATGCTAGTCGTATGGATGGATGGATGACTTGCGATTTTACGTCCTTTTCGACTGTATTTCAGTCATATCAGGACGATGGGAGGATGTTAATATAAGGTTGTGTGCGATGGAGCCCCGTTTACGAAGAGATTCTCACCTCAAGCGGGTATCGAAACCGCGACTGCTAGGTCAGCAGGCCAGCGCTTAACCTACTGAGCTACCGGAGCTCCTGAGACTGGTTGTAGAATGCGGAGTCCACATATGCCTCAGGCAGTTTTAACATTGTGCAGAACCTCTGACCTGCCGTGAGAAGAACGCATGTTAGGCAACACACGCCCTGACCAGCCTATACAAATGTACAGATCGGCTCAGATGTGAGATCCAGATCAGACTGTGCCTGAATGACCAGCCTGGGTGAGTAGGCGTTTTTTTTTTTCTTAAAAAAAAAAAAAATACACGCGCACATAAAACGTGATATAATTTTTAGAGAAAATGACCCAATATTTAGAGGAAGTGTTGGTCACCGGTAACCGTCTATTGAGTTGCATTTTTTGAAATTGAGGCCCCAGTTGGGGAAACTGCATTCCATTAGATACTGTGTACGCAATCCATTTGCCATAAAAGTGTGTGCGTTTGGGGGGTGTGGAAGGAGGGTTCTTCAAGCCAGCTACGCCCACAGGGGGCGGCGGGTGGGGGTGGAAGGAGAGGTCTTCAGGGGTGGGAGGCTAGGCGTAGCTGGCTTGATAATCATAGTTCATGAGGGAGAGGGGGAAGGGAGCTGGCGTTTATGGCATTTTCAGGGTCGTTGTGGCCCAGCATATTGGCAATTAGTTCTTTAACCAACAATATACAAAAATACAAAACTATGCTACGCATCCCGTCGCATTTGGTCTAGTTTTACACTGCAGAACCATTTAAGTGATCCAATTTTATAGAAATGTTTCGAAGGAGGCTCAAGGGACAAATCCATACGTCATAACATACACCCATGGTACACAAGTCTTTCCATGTAGAGGTTTCCCTTAGCTTTTTATTCTTAAATCGTTTTTTGCAACAAAGATGTATTACGCTAATTGGGTACATTTTTACGGGAAGATAACTACCATTACTAACTCTAAGGAAAGAGTTTGCTCCCTAAGGAAAAGGGAGCCTTCCTTCGGGAGTAAAAAAAAATGAAAACAGGAAGACTCGAAAGTTGCTCCCTTGTATGAACATGGTGGAAAACATAAAGCTGTACTCATAAAGACCTTAATTAATGCGTTTATACCTCACTTTCTTGCCACTTAAATGTCTACCACAAGCCATGACGCTACGTTTTTTTCAAAATTGTTAGTTTGTTATTAAGTCTTAGCATTGTTGACTGGGATTCAAATCTTTGCATTCCTTCAGACGGTCTTCTTGGATGCTACAAAACTATTTAAATAGCCCGTGAAGGCTAAGATCACTTGAACAGGATACCCGGGCAAGCTGCAAATTGCACATGACCTGATCAGACAGTGCGCACTAAGCTTGGAATAAACAGTTTACCCTTACTGATTGACATTTTCTACAGCCGATTTCAGTCATGGCCAAAACGTATGCGCTGACCAGACTGCATGTGCAGATCAAATTTTACATGCGCTGAATGGACTGCGCATGGCTGGCTAGGCTGCATGCTATTTGTCGACAACCGAAGACTGCGCATGCGTTGATCGTACAGCGCATGCGCGGATTGGAAGGGGCATGCACTGACTCCTGAAGAGACTACACTTACGCTGGCCAGGACGCGTCAATCTCCAAGAAAAGTGTTATTAAACATTTTCTACTTCCAATTTGTCATGGCCTGAATAGACTGCGCATGCGCTGATCAGACTGCATGTGCGCACCGAAATGCGCATGCGCTGAATGGACTGCGCATGCACCGGCCTGATTCATGTCGTTTATCGACTAAAGACAGCGCATGCGTTGACCGTCCTACGCATGCGCGGACAGCATGGTACAAATTCATTTGTTTCTTCATTTTGTTATAGTATTTCTTATAGATCTGCAACCCAGCAGACACACAGCGTTTAAGCGTGTAAACGTTGTATCCACGTTAGTTTAACCACATGAAGCAGGCCCGGATCCAGGGGGTGGTCTTTGGGGCTTGAGCCCCGCCACCTTGGCCAAGTTAAATTGAAATATATGTTGTGATATCTCATTAGAATCGCCTCAGCGAGGCGATTCTAATGAGATATCACACCATATATTTGCAAAAATTCTCATCAAATTGAACCTTAACTAGGTCATATATATCTTCAAACTGTCCTCCCTCCCCATCCCAATACATCTCGGCACCTCCCAGCCCCACCAGTTATCCAGAGCCCCACCAGTGCGTGGTTGTCTGGATCCGGGCCTGTGAAGGTAAATCAAAGTTGATACAAAAATAACAACGTTGGATAAAAGTTGTTTCAACATTAGATCTCACACATCACCTACCGACTCACGCACACCCCCAAGCCTCTCAAAGTTGTTTCAACATTGGATGTCCCACTACACCTCTCCACTCACGCACCCTTCCACCCCCCCCCCCCTCCTCCCCGCTTAGCCTATATCTCCATACACCTTAGGTAGAGACCTTGAGACCTTTTGGTTGTCCTAAGAAACCAACACTAACAATCTGTTCAATAGGCAACCCAATGGATACTCTTCTAATGTCAATAAAACTTAAATGTTCATAACTCCTCTTGTTGCCATGGCAGCATAGAATTTCGTGTATCTGTGTATATGGGAACTTTTTGACACAGTATATTAACACTGATAGGGGTGACTAGCTTAAAAATGTTGGGACACCAATTATCGATTTACGTAATTATTTCGAAATTCGGACATTCGCCGATTTATCAAAACAGTGTGTAAACATTTATCAGACTGCTCCTACAAAATTTGGTATGCGCTTTTGATTTATCACTTCTGTCAAGAAATTTAGGGTATTACGGCGCATTAATAATAAGCTGATTAGTTGGCGCAACTGCGCTGTGTGATCAGAATTTTCTCGTGAAACTCAAATGCAGTTCTGACCCGAAGTAATTCTGCCGTTGTTGCAAGGACCGTCAATGCATTTAATACCAAAACAAATTGGCTTCATTGTATGTAGCCCCTTTTTCCACCCCCTTCCCGACCCCAACACACATACACACACACACACACACACACACACACAAGCGGCCCCTTAACCCCGCCCCTCCCCTTCAGCAATACTGTTATTAATAGCTCTATTTCAACGCTGTCGTGTTGACTGTTGGCCGAGGGGTATAAAAGCTGTCCTCATGATTTACAGGTAACGGGTTCGATTCCCATGGACCTGGGTTTTTCTTACATAATCTCCATTTTACTTATTCTCTCCCACCGGCCAGAAAGTGAGCATGTCTGAGCTATTCATGCCTTCGAATTCGGATAACTGGGGGTCAAACGTTCAAGTCCCGCTGGAGGCGAGATTCTGTTAGAATCTAAAGGACGCTTCTTCATAAGCACTCTGCCATCGTCTGGAAATGACTGAAAAACTGATTAAAAGGACGTTAAAACCGCCTGCGTAACACTAGAAAATCGTTATGAAATGCAGGGAATTGTGAGTTGTACAAGCCCAGACCGACCTGTGCATATGTGCTATCAGGGTTAGAGCTTTAGGATACACAGGAGAACTTCAAAATTGAGCAGTTGTCAGTTTTATTATGATCTTTTTTCCATTATGAATGGATGAGTGGATGGCTTGCCATTTTACGTTCTTTCAACCGTATTTTAGTCATACCAGGACGATGAGAGAGTGATTATGAAAGGCTGTGTGCAGTGGAACCCGATTTACGGCTGGAAAGATTTCCGCCACCAGCGGGGCTCCAACCCGGGACTGCTAGAGACTGCTAGAATATAAAAGAATAAAATAAATATTATAAATCTTTAGTTATACATGTATTTGTATTGTCATATTTGACAATACAAAAAAAAACATGACTGGAACCTAGGCCATATGTATGCACAAAACACAGCGAAAAACAATTTAGACTGGTCAAAAAGGAAGGGCCGGATCAGGGTCTACAATGCTTGTCAGTCACCTAGCATATATTTCTGGAACGTCTTTAATTTGCACGATTTTTTAGGCGAGGCACGGTATCGGACAGGGTAAGCGTCGACCTGGTGATCTACCGGTCCCGGGCTCGAATCTGGCTGGATGCGGGATTCTGACTGTCCGTACATGGAATCCATTGCATACATTTTTTTTATTATAAGCCTCACGTAGTTCCGATATGACTGGAATACTGTTACAAAAAAACAAAAACATGTCAGATTTAGGGTAAATATGTCCTAGTGTTTACAGTACGTTTTGACACTAGATAATCAAGTGAATTTGTGACAGAAATGAGCCACGCCACGCGAAAGCCAACACAGTGGCATGTGCGCTCAGCGAAGACTCCGATTAGCCTGGGCATCCGTCCAGTCTGATCATAGCCTTCGCTGTCGGCATTGAGGTAGCTTAGACCCATAGCTGCCCTTGAATAAGCACACGCGAAGTCTCTGAGCAGACTGAGCGGACATCCGGGCTGATCTGGGTCCTCCTTGGGTGAACATACCACTTTGTTTGTTTTCTCGTGTCAAGCTCACTGGCCGCTTTGTATATTATTGTCTTTTAGTCAATGGAGCTCCATTTGGTGAACAGTCTGTTATTCAGTGGGGCTCTATTTGGGGAAATGTGTAGTTATGCGCAGGATACAGTGGGAGCCTTGATTGTATGGTTGGTTGGTTCGGGTTGGTTGATTGGTTTGGGTGTAATGGCCCTTTGAGACAAGATTTCGGTCTATATCGGACCGTCTCCCAGAGAGAGGGAGAAAGAAAAGAGAAATGATAGACGAGAAAAAAAAATGTCTAAACAACCCCCTGCCCGCACCTACTGAAAGGACAGTGGCCCTTGTCCTACTTTTATCCAAATAAGCAGGACGCTCCGGTATTAGAAGTTATAACCAGCGTCATCGCCCCATCTACCACCCCGGAAAAATGGATAGGAAGGACGTCGATATAGTGGAGTGTCCGGACCTCATAGAGCCACTTTTCCCCCATAGTCCCCCCACTGCACAGCTACAGCTATATAACCTAGCTAGAGTCTCGGCATTGTTTATATAGAAACTAGGGGAAGAAACTCTGTCACTCTTCCATCTTTAAAATGGCGCAAACTGCTGAAGAAGTCCCCATAGGAGAGTTGGGAGAGAGAGGGGAGGCGGAGAGGGCGAAAATGTTTTACCTCTTTTCTCTGACCCAGTCTATAAAAATATAATCTGCTCCTCCTATTATAGAGTAGACTAGCTGTATGAGTCTAATGAAAAATAACCTGGATTTTTTGCCTTTGGTCTGGGCTAATGTGTAGAACAGTGATACACGGGCTCAATTAACAGTCCTCTTGGCAAAAACTATTTGTATAAGCACGGCTCTATTCGAATAGCATGCGAATGTATCCTGCTGCCTGAGCAAAGAGCATAGATTTAGATCAACATCAATTATCGGTCCGTCCAGTCGGTCTGCGGTTTTTTTTTCTTTTTTGAAGATTCCGACCAGGAAGGGCATGTGCCAACGTTGTTGTTCATTTATTTATTTTATTTTTGTTCACACGCATAAAGCACTATTTACGTGAATTATAAAATCTTGATTTGAGCCGCGACACGAGAAAACCAACAATGTGGTTGTGCGCCCAGCGCAGGCTCAGATCAGCCTGGGTATACACCCAGGCTGATCAGACTCTTCGCTAAGCGCTTAAAGGGTAGCCAACGTACTAGGCTATCTTCATGCGGACAGCGAAGACTCTGATCAGACTGGGCCGATGCCCAGGCTGATCTGAGTCTGCGCTGGGTGCACAACCACATTGTTGGTTTTCTCGTGTCGCGGCTCATTTCCTGATCACCTTGTGGACTCAGTGCTCGCCTTTCACGCGATGTGGATTCGACTCCTTATGGGCGCACATGTCCGATCTTCAGTCCAGAAGATCCCTCGCTGAACAAGCACGACTGAACAAACATTATCAGTTGAAAAAGATCAGTTAGTCAAGAGGAATGTTCAATTTGCCTCCCTTTCTTTGCACAAAAGAACAGCGAAGACTGGTTAGCATTCGAATTTTAGCAGTCCTCTTTACGCACGTTGGTAACAGTCGCTATTATAAAATATCATTTCGCAACGGCATTACATTTTAAAAGCCAACCGCTAATGAATAGGAAAAGTTGTGTTTTGGATTTTTCTATAGATTAAAAAAATGTGACTTCATTTGTCAGAAATGGTGTAAAACATTTCGATTATCACAGAAACGTTTACTAAATAACAAAATGAGGGTTTGACAATTTAATGAGCGCCAATATTTTTCGAACACATAAAGTTCTGAGATTTTTTTTTATTCAGTAAGAATATAATAATAATAATAATAATAATAATAATAATAGATGTAAATTATAATAATAACTATAATAATAATTATAATAATAATAGAAGAAAAGAAAACAAGAAGAAGAAAAAGAAAAAAAAAGATCGAGATAAGACTACTACTACTAATAATAATAATAATAACAATGGTTCGAAAATGTCAACAAATTTATGTTTGAATAATTGTATAAATTTCGTAAAAATTATATTTATCCACTCACAATTATTCCGTACACACATAATTGATAACACTGTCATGTTTGCGAGATCCCGCAAATCCGTTGTTTATTGGATAAAACAGATAGCCGAAAACAGATGGCCACCTGTTACGTAATCTCGGAAGTCTGGTGCGATTGATTACGACGCGGAAGCAGTAGTCATAGCTACCAGAATATTTATAATGACGAAGTGATATTTGTCGATTGTTTTCAATGGATTTTAACGGGGTAAGGAAGAAAAATATAATGATAAAAAAAAAAAAAATAATAATTGAATAAATAAATTTAAATAAAAACGAAAAAGCGATAAGCCTAATATTAACGCAGATCATGTTGACTCCAGATTCAGATTTTCCATTCTATGAATGAAATATTTAATATTATGATGAGAATATGGGCTGAAAACGAAAGTATTCGGTTTTAAACAACTTTAGGACGAGCCTATGGCGTTGATTCAGGCGAGAAAGTATGCCCGAAATGTTGAGGCGCCTGAAACAATTTGATTCTGATAAACTCGAAAAGTCAAGCGTTGTGTAATAAAATGCCGAGCAGAGCAGATTCAGAGTAGCAGGGCCAAAAGAGTACGGAAGTTGGGACATCTTTTATCTATTAGTATGAGCAGTGTGCTGTAAAATTTTCTATCCGGGTTGCCAATAAAATAAAATTATAAATAAAATGAAATACTGAAATGAAAACGATGGGATACTAAGCAAATTGTGCAGACCCCGCTGAAATAAAGTTTTATGGGTTCTTTGTGTAATAGTTTATGGCTGTTATAGGTTTTATTTATTTATTTATTTATGTCAACCTTAACTTTCAGGTCGGAAGTGTCACTCTAGCAAAATCCGATCATATTAAGAATTACAAATTTGGCGTGATCCTACGAACACTGCGAAAGAAAAAAAGTTTTTGTAAGCGTTTATTTTCACATGAAATTTACGACCCTTAAATGAAGGTGGTGTGATTTTGAAACTGGGCCCAGAAAAGTGACTTGTATGTCTGTTTATTCGCGCGGTGTGAACGATGTATTTTAAACTCGCTTGTGTTTAAATCACTCGAATACAAAATGCGCATGCTATACCAATCTGCGCATGCTGTTTAGTGTTATAAAATGTGCCGTTTTCATAATGCCCCGAAGACATTAATCTGCTTGTCTTTTTTTTTCGAGTTTTCATACTTCCAATGACCGTAAATGATTCAGAGTCGGTCAGGAATGGCTTGAAGACTTACGATTCGACGTCCTTTTCACTTAGGATTTTATGTCCTTTTGAACAGTATTTTAGTCATTTAAAGGCAATGTAAAGCTGTGTGCAGTGGACTTCCGTTTACGGTTGGAAATATTTCCGCCGTATGGAATCGAACCAAGAACCGCTAGATCAGTTGGCCAGCGCTTAACCTACTAATATAATATGCGACGTTAAATAAAGCTTCTCTTTTTATTGTAAATGTCCTAAATATTTGGTCACCTACAATTATAGCTGTAACTTTCCTAAATATTAACAGTTTAATTTTTCCAATGCAGTTATGCGGCTAAAACTACAGATGAAATGAAAACATAGTATGCCATGATCAAACTGCTCATTCAGGCTGAAGGAGCAGTCTTATCTTGGCCTACACTTTTTGCTCAGACATAGCTGTCCAAATATTTAGGATTTTATGGTACTTAACAGCTATCCAGGACAAGTCTGGGAAATGCCTTACAGAAGAACAAGAGATTCTCAGCAGATGGACAGAATATTGCTCAGAATTATACAACCATGAAACTGATGGTGACAATACGGTTCTGGACTGCAGTCAGCCCCTAGATGAAGATCAACAACCGATCCTTCGTGAGGAAGTAGAGATAGCAGTAGCAGCACTGAAGAAGGGAAAGTCTGCCGGAGTTGATAATATACCAGCAGAACTTGTTCAAGCTGGAGGGGAGACCATGATTGATGTTTTAACAGATATCTGTAACAGGATCTGGAGAACAGGAGAATGGCCTACCCCATGGACTCAGTCGCTGATTATTACTCTCCCTAAAAAAGGCAACCTACAGCTTTGCCAGAACTACAGAACCATCAGCCTCATCAGTCATTCAAGCAAAGTCATGCTGAAAGTTATCTTGAACAGGCTTAAGCCACAAGCCGAAGAGATAATCGCTGAGGAACAGGCTGGGTTCCGAGCAGGAAGGAGCACCACAGAACAGATCTTCAACCTTAGAATCCTGTGTGAAAAGTATCTCCAACATCAGCAGAATCTGTACCATGTCTTCATTGATTTCAAAAAAGCCTTTGACAGGGTATGGCATGCAGCCTTATGGGCCACCATGAGGAAGTACAATATCAATGCAAACCTAGTTCGCACCATTGAGCAGCTATATGAAAAGGCTACAAGTGCAGTCCTGATAAATGGCAGCACAGGAGAATGGTTCAGAACAACAGTTGGAGTAAGACAAGGATGTCTTCTGTCACCCACCCTCTTCAACATTTTTCTCGAACGGATCATGTCCGATGCTCTGGAAGAGCATGACGGAAAGGTTAGCATAGGCGGCAGAAATATTACCAACCTGCGGTTTGCCGATGACATAGACGCTCTTGCTGAGGAAGAGCAGGAACTAGAAGCTCTAGTTGAAAGTCTCGACCAGACCTGCACAAGGTATAAGATGGAGATCAGTGCTGAGAAGACCAAACTGATGACAAACAGCGCAGATGGCATCCAGAGGGAGATCAAGGTAAAGGGGCAGAAGCTGGGTACTGTAAGCAGCTTCAAATACCTTGGAGCAGTTGTCTCAGATGATGGCTCAAAACAGGAGGTTCTCTCAAGGATAGCACAAGCCACTTCAGCTCTTGCCAAGCTGAAACCAATTTGGAGAGATAACAACATATCTCTTGGATCAAAGGTGACACTTATGCGCTCCCTTGTCATTTCCATATTTCTGTATGCCTGTGAATCATGGACCTTGACAGCAGAATTAGAGAAAAGAACGCAGGCCTTTGAGATGAGATGCTACCGAAGGTTACTGAACATTTCGTACAAGGACCATATAACCAATGAGGAGGTTCGCAGGAAGATCCAAGCAGCCATTGGAGACTATGATGAACTCCTGACGCTGGTCAAGAAACGGAAACTAAGGTGGTTTGGCCACGTCTCAAGGTCTTCTGGTTTAGCAAAGACAATTCTTCAGGGCACAGTGAAAGGAAAAAGAAGAAGAGGTAGACAGAAGAAGAGGTGGGAAGACAATATCAAGGAGTGGACCGGAATGGATTTTGCCAGCTCAACTAGGGCAGCTGAAGACAGGACAAGATGGAAAGGGATTGTTTTGAAGTCATCTGTGGTGCCCCAACGACCTAGTAAGGTTATGGGATAGAATAGAGAATAGAACATACTGTGTACCTTTTATTCATAAATGCGTCGGTGTTGGTTGTATCATGCCTGGTGATGACTGGATTTGTACACAAATCATTTTTCGGCACCCTTTGTGTAATGTTACGATATATAATAAAAATCTTTTACACACTTCATGCCCGTCCGATTTAGAGATCGACATGTAGACAGTGCGAAAATCAATATATCATGTAATAGTACGATCAGTATTACTGTTCAGGGCCGTCGGAAGGATTTTGACAATGGGGAGGCGGATTTTTCACTGAGAATCACTGATCAGCCTGTGCCGACATACAAGCTTTCTTGTCATGCCGTAAGATACCTTTGATCTATTTGGGCAAATTATTTAAAAGGCTAATTAAAATTACACTTGCGTATATATTTGTATTAATCATTAATTCCTTTTTAGATTTACAACTGCGCATGCCCAGGATAGCCTGCGCACATGCGCAGTGTGTATGGGACATTTTTGCACTGATCAGCCTCTGCCGAGACACAGGCTTTCCATGTCACGCCGTAAGATACTCCGATCTATTAGGGCAAATTACGTTAAGGTAAATTTCATCGAGAATTTTCTAGTAACTTTTCTTTTTTCTTATTAAATTACCTTGTGTGAATAATTTTATTTGTATTAACCATGATATCGGTTTTAAATATATTCTATCAACTGCGCATGCCCCGGATTGCTTGCGCACATGCGCATTGTGGTTGGGGCATTCACAGCCCGTCCGGCGCATGCATAGGTTGCATCCGTACGGGCTGGTGAAGGACAAACATACGCCTGAGAATGATGGCGAAATACATGCAGACAATAAAAAGGGGCATGATGACTGTGGGTCATGTTCCCAAAGAGATATCGTTGCTGGTAAATACTTTATCAGAAGTTGAGAGGCGGCTAAGAGGTGCCATGCCATTATATAAAAAAAGGTAAAGGTTTCCCATAGCCTATAGCCGTAGGGGCAGTGGGGGTTAGAGACCCACTGTATCTTGGGCACAGCTGATGAAAGGCGGAGCCCATCCCTCTCCTTTCGCTGCCTTATCCTTCCCTGATTCGAAAAAGGTACCCATTTACTGCTGGGTTGACAGAGAGAGTTTTCCAGTCATCGTATGGCGACAGTGAGCCGCGAACTCACGACCTTACGGTGACTTTCTGCACAATAGCCGAGCCGCTCTAACCACTCGACTACGGCGCCTCTCTGCCATTATAAATGGAAAAGACGTAAAAGCAGACTGAAAAAAAAAAAAAAAAAACGTTTCTAAATGCGGCAGACGGTTCTGCTACATACCAAACAGCCCTTTTTTTCAGGGCAACCTCGCACTTTTGAAAGAAAATCTTTATGTTATGCATGTTGGGTGCAAGATATTTTTCCCCTGATCTGTTGTGAGTGGCACACGACTGCTTCTGTCCTTCTATTGAACATGTAACGGTCTGCTGATTATTTAATAAACGGTCAGATTTAATTAGGCCACATTAGACTGACATGATTTTCTTTCATTTTGGGATTACACCTGCTGTGAAGATAGGTACTTGTTAACAAGGTTCCCACTGTGACCTGCCCGTAGATATGCATATGATTTATTCTCGCATAGTGCATTGTGACATAACCCGTTCCTGCTGAGTCCTAAATACCACGGTAATGCACAAACTCTAAAATTTCGAGCACTGACAAAAATGCGAAATCGTAATTTCTAAAATTTCGGACAGCAAATAAAATAATTATTTTTGTCTGTTCGAAATTTTAGAAGAACTACCGTACCAAGCTTCTGCCCTTTTACCTTGATCTCCCTCTGGATGCAATCTGCGCTGTTCGTCATCAGTTTGGTCTTCTCAGCACTGATCTCCATCTTATACCTTGAGCAGGTTTGGTCGAGACTTTCAACTAGAGCTTCTAGTTCCTGCTCTTCCTCAGCTAGAGCGTCTATGTCATTGGCAAACCGCAGATTGGTAATGTTTCTGCCGCCTATGCTAACATTTCCTTCATGTTCTTCCAGAGCATCAGACATGATCCGTTCGAGAAAAAATGTTGAAGAGGGTGGGTGACAGAAGACATCCTTGTCTTACTCAAACTGTTGTTCTGAACCATTCTCCTGTGCTGCCATTTATCAGGACTGCACTTGTAGCCTTGTCGTATAGCTGCTCAATTGTGCGAACTAGATATGCACTGATATTGTACTTCCGCATGGTGGCCTATAAGGCTGCATGCCATGCCCTGTCAAAGGCTTTTTTTAAATAAATGAAGACATGGCACAGATTCTGCTGATGTTGGAGATACTTTTCACACATGATTCTGAGGTTGAAGATTTGTTCTGTGGTGCTCCTTCCTGCTCGGAACCTTGCCTGTTCCTCAACGATTATCTCCTCGGCTTGTGGTTTAAGCCTGTTCAAGATGACTTTCAGCATGACTTTGCTTGAATGACTGATGAGGCTGATGGTTCTGTAGTTCTGGCAGAGCTGTAGGTTGCCTTTTTTAGGGAGCGTAATAATCAGCGACTGAGTCAATGGGGTAGGCCATTCTCCTGTTCTCCAGATCCTGTTACAAATATCTGTTAGAACATCAATCATGGTCTCCCCGCCAGCTTGAACAAGTTCTGCTGGTATATTATCAGCTCCGGCAGATTTTCCCTTCTTTAGTGCTGCTACTGCAATCTCAACTTCCTCACGAAGGATCGGTTTTTGATCTTCTTCTGGGGGCTGGCTGCAGTCGAGAACCGCATTGTCACCGTAAGTCTCATGGTTGTATAGTTCTGAGCAATATTCTGTCCATCGGCTGAGAATCTCTTGTTCCTCTGTAAGGCATTTCCCAGATTTGTTCTGGATAGTTGTGGATGTTCTGGATAGTTGTGGATTTGCACATTGTAAGTAAAATTTGCATATAAGCAACCTTACTCAGAGACGCAAATTTGTCCATGTGTACGGGGCTTATGTTAATTTGAAACTTATCTTTCCTTTTATAAATTTTAATTCACTAGTTTCCCATTAGACCTCAAATCCAGCGATACTGAACCTGGGTATACTGTTTTCTCGTGTCCGTCAGTTCGCTTTCTCAATTAAAACACAACGCGAAGCAAAAAAAAAAAAACAACTTTAAATCTGGTCGGAACGCACCCCTGGTTCGATCCAGCCTGGTCTACTACAAAATAAACCCTACCATTTAATTTTCCCACAATCAAGAAGATGTGGCTTGAATTTGTATTTGATCCAACTGGGTTGTTACTTTCTTTCCTTGCAAAAGAGGAATTTTTCCTAATGTAAGAATATTCCTACAATTTGTTTTATATGGATGGAAACGAGAAGATAAATTGTAGGAATATTCCTACAATCTGAAAGATGCGGCTTGAGGTGCAATTAAGCTAAATCTGGTTGTTACTTTCTTGTAAATGACCAATTTCCAAAACGTAGGAATATTCCTATAATCCAGAAGATGTGGCTTGAGTTTTGATTTAATCAAACCAAAATCTTACTTTCATTCCTCACAAATGAGAAATTTCCAAGATGGTTTGAATTGCGATTTAATTTACCTTCATTCCTTGAAAATGGGTCATCTTCAAATAGGAATATTCCTACGATTCGTAAAATAAAGATAAAGCAATCATTTTTCCTTTGTATTTTTCTGCAGTTTAGAAAATGATGGTGGAACAAAAAGTAAATTGTAGGAATATTCCTACAATCTGAGAGATGTGGTTTGAACTATGATTAAATTAACCTTCCTGTCTCGAAAATGGATATTCTTCAGAATGTAGGAATATTTCGACAAATTGTAAAATATAGATTATAATTCCCTCCCATTAAAGCGATTATGGAGTGTAAATAAAAAATGTTGGAATATTCCTAGAATTTCAGATTTTTTTATTTATCAAAAATTTGCCATCATCCAAATTGTAGGAATATTCCTACAATCTGAAAGTTCTGCGTTGAAATAGGGTTTTTAACAAAATTGGTTGTAATCTCTAGAATATAGCAATATCCCTACAATCTGCAACATGTTGGATGAATTCGGATTGAACCCAGTTTTGTTGTATATGTCACAAAGAAGCCATTTCCAAATTGTAGGAATATTCCTACGATTTGTAAAATATAGATAAAGTAATCATTTCCTCTTTGCATTTTTCTGCAGTTACAAAAATGATGATGGAACAAAGGGGAAATCGTAGGAATATTCCTACGATTTGATGGGATCTTTCAGTTATTGAAAATATACCATCTCAGAAAATGTAGGAATATTCCTACAATCTGAAAGATCTGTGTTGAAATTGGACTGAATTAAGTTCTTCAACATATAGGAATAGCTGTTCATTTTAAAAGAAGTTGATGGTTCATGAATGAATCAAATCGTAGGAATATTCCTACAATTTGATGATATCAGTTGAGCCATAGCAAAACCATGGCTGGTGAAGTGTGATTTTGACCACCCCAAAACAAGGCTTCTAGGTAACCATTTTCAGTGATACTCAATTTTGCACTTAATATTTTACACTTTTCACGGTCTAAAAACCTACATTTTCAGTGCATAAAAGGACATCTCGTGGAGATGTCCTTTTTATTTTGGATTCACTTAGTGGTAAATATGGTTCAAATTTTGTACGCTTATATATTTTAACTTAGTCCAGCCACTGGCATGCAAAACAGTGACGAGGCTTCACCGAGCACTGCAAAAGCTTCTCATATTTTTTCAACAAAAATATTAGGGTATTTGAGCTTTCAATATCAGAAATTTTAACGAAACGTTAACTAACGATGACATTAGTTTTCTGATATTTTTGTGCAAAAGCTTCTCACATATTTTTTCAACAAAAATATTAGGGTTATACAGATTTCAACATCAGAAATTTTAACGAATCGTTAACTAACGATGACATTAGTTTTCTGGTATATTTTGTTGAAAAATATGAGAAGCGCAAAAGCTTCTCACATTTTTTTCAACAAAAATATTAGGGTATTAAAGATTTCAACATCAGAAATTTTAACGAAACGTTAACTAACGATTACATTAGTTTTCTGATATTTTTTGTAGAAAAAACTATGGGAAATGCAAAAGTTTCTCACATTTTTTTTTCAACAAAAATATTAGGGTATTTGAGATTTCAACATCAGAAATTTTAACGAAACGTTAACTAACGATTACATTAGTTATCTGATATTTTTGTTGAAAAATATGAGAAGCTTTGGCAGTGCAAAAGCTTCTCACATTTTTTTCAACAAAAATATTAGGGTATTTGAGATTGGACCGCTTGGTACATTTGCTTCAAAGTTTGTATACTTATGTAATTTAACATTGCCCAGCCACTGGTATGCAGAACTTCTTATTGCACAACCCGCAGGTTTGCACTATAATCACTGTGTGAGTCCGTCCGTCCGTCCATCCGTTATCAGTTAGCGAAAACCGTAATCAGTTAGCAAAAACGCTTATAAGTCTTGAACCGCATGGGATATTTTGATAAAATTTTGCATACTTATACATGTCAACATTGTCTAATGACTCGCCCGCATAACAACCTTATTCTATGGAGGAGGCTTTGCCGAGCACAAGTTGAAAATTTACGGCCAAATACTGAAAATGCTCATAACACTTGAACACCGTGGTAAATATGGTTCAAATTTTGTACGCTTATATATTTTAACTTAGTCCAGCCACTGGCATGCAAAACAGAGACCAGGCTTCACCGAGCACTGCAAAAGCTTCTCACATTTTTTCGACAAAAATATTAGGGTATTTGAGCTTTCAACATCAGAAATTTGAACGAAACGTTAACTAACGATGACATTAGTTTTCTGATATTTTTTGTGCAAAAGCTTCTCACATTTTTTTCAACAAAAATATTAGGGTATTACAGATTTCAACATCAGAAATTTTAACGAAACGTTAACTAACGATGACATTAGTTTTCTGGTATTTTTTGTTGAAAAATATGAGAAGCGCAAAAGCTTCTCACATGTTTTTTTCAACAAAAATATTAGGGTATTACAGATTTCAACATCAGAAATTTTAACGAAACGTTAACTAACGATTACATTAGTTTTCTGATATTTTTTGTTGAAAAAATATGAGAAATGCAAAAGCTTCTCACATTTTTTTTCAAAAAAAATATAAGGGTATTTGAGATTTCAACATCAGAAATTTTAACGAAACGTTAACTAACAATTACATTATTTTTCTGATATTTTTTGTTGAAAAATATGAGAAGCTTCTCACATTTTTTTCAACAAAAATATTAGGGTATTTGAGATTGGACCGCTTGGTACATTTGCTTTAAATTTTGTATACTTATGTAATTTAACATTGCCCAGCCACTGGTATGCAGAACTTCTTATTGCACAACCCGCAGGTTTGCACTATAATCACTGTGTGAGTCCGTCCGTCCGTCCTTTATCAGTTAGCGAAAACCGTAATCAGTTAGCGAAAAAGCTTATAACTCTTGAACCACATGGGATATTTTGATAAAATTTTGCATACTTCTACATGTCAACATTGTCTAATGGATCGCCCGCATAACAACCTTATTCTATGGACGAGGCTTTGCCGAGCACAAGTTGAAAATTTACGGCCAAATACTGAAAATGCTCATAACTCTTGAACACCGTGGTAAATATGGTTCAAATTTTGTATGCTTATATATTTTAACTTAGTCCAGCCACTGGCATGCAAAACAGTGACGAGGCTTCACCGAGCACTGCAAAAGCTTCTCACATTTTTTCAACAAAATATTAGGGTATTTAAGGTTTCAACATCAGAAATTTTAACGAAACGTTAACTAACGATTACATTAGTTTTCTGATATTTTTTGTTGAAAAATATGAGAAGCTTTTGCCCCAGCAAAAGCTTCTCACATTTTTTTCAACAAAAATATTAGGGTATTTGAGATTGGACCGCTTCGTACATTTGCTTCAAATTTTGTATACTTATGTAATTTAACATTGCCCAGCCACTGGTATGCAGAACTTCTTATTGCACAACCCGCAGGTTTGCACTATAATCACTGTGTGAGTCCGTCCGTCCGTCCATCCGTTATCAGTTAGCGAAAACCGTAATCAGTTAGCGAAAACGCTTATAACTCTTGAACCGCATGGGATATTTTGATAAAATTTTGCATACTTATACATTTCAAATTGTCTAATGACTCGCCCGCATAACAACCTTATTCTATGGAGGAGGCTTTGCCGAGCACAAGTTGAAAATTTACGGCCAAATACTGAAAATGCTCATAACTCTTGAACACCGTGGTAAATATGGTTCAAATTTTGTATGCTTATATATTTTAACTTAGTCCAGCCACTGGCATGCAAAACAGTGACAAGGCTTCACCGAGCACTGCAAAAGCTTCTCATATTTTTTCAACAAAATATTAGGGTATTTGAGCTTTCAATATCAGAAATTTTAACGAAACGTTAACTAACGATGACATTAGTTTTCTGATATTTTTGTGCAAAAGCTTCTCACATATTTTTTCAACAAAAATATTAGGGTATTACAGATTTCAACATCAGAAATTTTAACGAATCGTTAACTAACGATGACATTAGTTTTCTGGTATATTTTGTTGAAAAATATGAGAAGCGCAAAAGCTTCTCACATTTTTTTCAACAAAAATATTAGGGTATTACAGATTTCAACATCAGAAATTTTAACGAAACGTTAACTAACGATTACATTAGTTTTCTGATATTTTTTGTAGAAAAACTATGGGAAATGCAAAAGCTTCTCACATTTTTTTTTCAACAAAAATATTAGGGTATTTGAGATTTCAACATCAGAAATTTTAACGAAACGTTAACTAACGATTGCATTAGTTTTCTGATATTTTTTGTTGAAAAATATGAGAAGCTTTGGCAGTGCAAAAGCTTCTCACATTTTTTTCAACAAAAATATTAGGGTATTTGAGATTGGACCGCTTCGTACATTTGCTTCAAATTTTGTATACTTATGTAATTTAACATTGCCCAGCCACTGGTATGCAGAACTTCTTATTGCACAACCCGCAGGTTTGCACTATAATCACTGTGTGAGTCCGTCCGTCCGTCCCTCCGTTATCACATAGCAAACCGTAATCAGTTAGCGAAAACGCTTATAACTCTTGAACCGCATGGGATATTTTGATAAAATTTTGCATACTTATACATGTCAACATTGTCTAATTACTCGCCCGCATAACAACCTTATTCTATGGACGAGGCTTTGCCGAGCACAAGTTGAAAATTTACGGCCAAATACTGAAAATGCTCATAACTCTTGAACACCGTGGTAAATATTGTTCAAATTTTGTATGCTTATATATTTTAACTTAGTCCAGCCACTGGCATGCAAAACAGTGACCAGGCTTCACCGAGCACTGCAAAAGCTTCTCACATTTTTTCGACAAAAATATTAGGGTATTTGAGCTTTCAACATCAGAAATTTGAACGAAACGTTAACTAACGATGACATTAGTTTTCTGATATTTTTTGTGCAAAAGCTTCTCACATTTTTTTCAACAAAAATATAAGGGTATTACAGATTTCAACATCAGAAATTTTAACGAAACGTTAACTAACGATGACATTAGTTTTCTGGTATTTTTTGTTGAAAAATATGAGAAGCGCAAAAGCTTCTCACATGTTTTTTTCAACAAAAATATTAGGGTATTACAGATTTCAACATCAGAAATTTTAACGAAACGTTAACTAACGATTACATTAGTTTTCTGATATTTTTTGTTGAAAAAATATGAGAAATGCAAAAGCTTCCCACATTTTTTTCAACAAAAATATAAGGGTATTTGAGATTTCAACATCAGAAATTTTAACGAAACGTTAACTAACAATTACATTATTTTTCTGATATTTTTTGTTGAAAAATATGAGAAGCTTCTCACATTTTATTCAACAAAAATATTAGGGTATTTGAGATTGGACCGCTTGGTACATTTGCTTCAAATTTTGTATACTTATGTAATTTAACATTGCCCAGCCACTGGTATGCAGAACTTCTTATTGCACAACCCGCAGGTTTGCACTATAATCACTGTGTGAGTCCGTCCGTCCGTCCATCCGTTATCAGTTAGCGAAAACCGTAATCAGTTAGCGAAAACGCTTATAACTCTTGAACCGCATGGGATATTTTGATAAAATTTTGCATACTTAACATGTTTACATACTCTAACGACTCGCCCGCATAACAACCTTATTCGATGGACGAGGCTTTGCCGAACACAAGTTGAAAATTTACGGCCAACTACTGAAAATGCTCATAACTCTTGAACACCGTGGTAAATATGGTTCAAATTTTGTATGCTTATATATTTTAACTTAGTCCAGCCACTGGCATGCAAAACAGTGACGAGGCTTCACCGAGCACTGCAAAAGCTTCTCACATTTTTTCAACAAAATATTAGGGTATTTGAGCTTTCAATATCAGAAATTGTAACGAAACGTTAACTAACGATGACATTAGTTTTCTGATATTTTTTGTGCAAAAGCTTCTCATATTTTTTTTCAACAAAAATATTAGGGTATTACAGATTTCAACATCAGAAATTTTAACGACGATGACATTAGTTTTCTGGTATTTTTTGTTGAAAAATATGAGAAGCGCAAAAGCTTCTCACATTTTTTTTTTCAACAAAAATATTAGGGTATTACAGATTTCAACATCAGAAATTTTAACGAAACGCTCTTAAGATAAGCGAACTGTGCATATCAGCTTTCGCAGTCTGCTCAGTAAGTGTACGGAGTCAGGGTATCAAAACACGCAACATCTTATCAATTTCAGTACGTAATATAATTTTTCCGACTAGAATCCGCATTTACGCAAACTAGTCTAAGCAGTGCCGGTTCTCTCCTAAAAGGTTCTGAACGAAAGATTTTCACACCTATAAAACAGCTCATAATTTTTAAAGATTTGCTTTATGTACACACAGATAATCAGCAAGGTTATGCTACATGATTTTTTACAACGCATCTATAATTAGAAACTGAAAGTACAAACGGTTTGAAGAATTAAGTGCGTATTTTAAAACATCATTTATTAAGAAAATAAAATCGGTTCTAAGCCTGAAAAAGCCGAAAGATGCACTTAGTTTGTTACTCCCCTTTCAATTTTATTTAGAACAAAAAAGGAAGGGACCCAATTTGGAGAAACGAAAATTCCACAGCTTTTTATTCGTTAATACCCCTCACCTGCCTTGAAAGGCCATTTCCCGCCCTCCCCCTCCTTCCACACACACCCACAAACGTCAATTATGCACTTGTTTCATGGTGTGCCACCATGGGCAACATTTTTCCTCAGCCCCGTATAATCTACCTGTAAACGACGATATCGCGCGAGCTTGAAATAGCATTAAAATACATAGGGCATTGATTTTTGTCTTCCTTGAATAAAAAATGAAAAATGTTGTGTTCGGTCAATATAGTGCACTTTTTTAGCTGCACATAGATTTTTATTTTCAAACTTTTAAGTTTACATTTAATGCGGTCATTTTGCTCTGATTAATACGGCCATCATTTCCTAATAGTAGATAAAGAAAAAAGAGAAAATGAGCAAAAGGTTACTCAGTTTTCTACGTTTTTCTTAAAGCACGGACCTAAAGTCAAAAATGTTGTGTTATCCTAGTATTCTACAATATCTGACAAATCTTTTGATATATTTTGTAGGAAAATCAAAGAAATATTAGTGCGGTCATTTTTTACAAACTTAATACTACCCTATATCCAAAAACTGAATTTACAGTACCGTGCGTGACTATATCGAGGTGAGGACAATTGTTGGGGACGGCTGTGCAAGTTCATCAGTTTGTTTGTCCTTCCGCTGTAGTCAGTGAGTGAAATTGCTCATAACTCTTAACCACATGGTGTAGTTTGATATAAATATGCATCATTCTACAAGAAATGACCAATTTCATTTCCATACATTCCTTCTGGTACCAGAAACTGATTATTCTACATTCACCACGGGTTGTGCACATTACCATCAGTTGATTCTTTACAATAATTGAGCCGTGACACACAAAACCAACAAAGTGGTTGTGCGCCCAGCGGAGACTCAGGTCAGCCTGGGAATCCATCCGGTCTGTTCAGACTCTTAACCAAGCGCTTAAGGGGTAGCTAAGGGTCTGAGCTACCTCCATGCGGACAGCGAAGACTGTAATCAGACCGGGCGGATGCCCAGGCTAATCTGAGTCTGCGCTGGGTGCTCAATCACTTTGTTGGTTTTCTCGTGTCCCGGCTCATATAATCCTTGCTTCAAAAGGATCTGTTCAGAGCTTGTTGATTTTCAGATAGAAGAGGAGATAAAATGGAAAGAGCATAATTGCTTCCCTTGACAGTCTAGAAAGCAGCAAAGGAAAGGAAATTTTCTTACTGATCTGCTGGGTTAAAGCAGGCTGATATATGGTTTTCTATAAGAACCTGATATTACTTACCATCTGTGGGTTAAGTACTTGCAAATCTACACACACACACACACACAGAAAAACACGGGCACTTCATTGGTTGATCCACGACACGCAAAAAGGGTGCTTCCTTCACGTATATGCGAGCAGCAAAGGCTCAGGTCAACCTGCGCAACCGAACTGTCAGATTTGAATCTTTGCTGTTCGCGCACACCTTTAATGGACCCTGAGGGGAATCTGCATGCACAAAACGAAAGCTACATCGCACGAATTCGCTAATGCACAGACCCCGATCAAAGTGTCTCTTTAGGGCAGACTTATCTGGGTCTGCTTGTTTTGCTTAACAAGACTGTCTGCGCAGTGTGGAAGGTAGATGTTGCTGACGCTTAACAGCCCCGGATCCAGGGGCAAGCTTTGGGGCTTCAGCCCCGCCACTTGGGTATGGGTAGATTAAAATTTATGTTGTAACATCTCATTAGAATCGCCTCACAACATATATTTCAAGGCAAAAAAAGACTTTATCAAAAAATCTCATCACATTTATCCTTTATTATGTCATTTTCAACCCCTCTCCCCCCACCCCTCCCTTCCCAAATACATATCAACACCCCAGCCCCACCAGTATGTGGTGGTCTGGATCCGGGCCTGCCGCTAATCAGCAGACTTATTAAAGAATAAAAATGGAGTCTCACCTTTGAGGGTTTAATTTCATGCAGTCTAATTCACAAAAATACAGTCAGATAGACGGATGGATGGTCGGACAGACGGACGGACGGCTAGATAAATAGATAGATAGATAGATTAATAGATCGATAAAGCAAATCTACCATATGCATTAGAGAATAAGAATAAAAAGAAAAATCTTTAAAAAAGATAATCGGCGCAGATTAAATGGAAGTGTGTTTTGTTATATGTCTCTATATAGTTGAAGATTTGAAATAACTTTCATGAATAAGTAAGCTATGTCGATAGGCACCCAAAACACTGGGTAGCGACAAGGACCTATCTCAACATAGAGCTGTCCAATTTGGAATTCCAAAATGGACCGCAGTCAATCTGGAATTTAACCTGATTTCAAAAGTTGTCAATATGTTGCACTGTTTGTTTGTTTGTGTGTATTTAAACCGAAAGTAGAAATCGAAAGTAGATCTACGACGCCAAACAAAAAAGAAAGTTTGGAATATCTGAGTATTTCGATAACATTTCTATTGTAAAATTACAAACAAGAGAAATATTTTGAATTAGTAAAAGACAGAGTGCTAGTATTCACAGTGCAGTGCGAGGGGAAAAACTAAGATTAAATATTCATTGACCTTTGATATTATTGGCTAAATTTTGACATACGCGTTATTTGACCAATGGAATCTTGTGAAATGTGGATTATACGAGGCTGCACTGTGATTATACGAGGTTGCACTGTGAATACTGACTAGCACTCTGTCTTTAATTAATTCAAAATGTTTCTTTTGTTTGTAATTTTACAATAGAAATGTTTTCGAAAACAGACGTAGAATTTTAAAACTTTTTTTTGTCGTCGATCTACATTCGGTTTCTACTTTCAAAAAAACAGTGCAACATGTTGATAACTTTTTTAAAATCAGGTCAATTTCAAGATTGACCGTGTCCATTTTTGAATTCCAAATTGAACAGCTCAATTTTGAGATAGGTCGTTGTCGCCACCCAGTGTCAAAATTGCGGTTGTGGGTGCCTACCGACATAGCTTACTTATTCATGAAAGTTATTGTCAAATCTTCAACCAGAGACATATAACAAAATACACTTCCATTTAATCTGCGCCAATTATCTTTTTATAAAGATTTTTCTTGTTTAATTTTTGGACAGAAACGGTAATTGTTGAAATGTCCCAGTACTTAGGATAATGACTTTAAATAAACATTTTGTATCTTTCGTCTTATCTGGTATATCTCATCAGACAAACGACATTTAATCAACATTGAACCGAAGTTGCTTGAGTGTCATTACGTTTGATCAACGTTGATTCAGCGTTGATTCAGTGTTATGTGCCCGATATGGTGTGAGCTCGTCATGGTGAGACCAGCATGCGTGCATGGACATTGTAGAAGAGTGACTGGTTCATTGTTTTTATATCCTGTCCAGCCAACAACGTGCGCAGGCTGGTTCACGGGGGTATTTACCAATTTGTCTACCCGTGCTTTCGACCGAGTCTGTACTATACCAAGTGGCTTTCGACCGAGACTACGATCGTAAGTATTATCAATAACGGTAAATGGTACTATTGTTAATGGCAGTCGACCGAGCTGATACTGCTGTTGATTGTCTCGGTCGACAGCCACTTTTGCATGTATGGTAATTGACTGACTCGGTCGAAAGTACAGGTAGGCACATTGGTATTACCCGCGTGTGGTTGGTTGTTTTGAGTTTGTTTATTGATTGATTGATTGATTAATTTGGGTTTAACGGCCCTTTGAGACGGTATTTCAGTCTATATCGGACCGTCTTCCAGAGAGAGGGAGAGAGAAGAGAGGATAGATAGACCAGAGAAAAATGTCCAAACTGCCACTCGCACCTACTGCAAGCACAGCAGGCCCTTGCCCTACCATTATCCGAATCAGTAGGGCGCCCCGGCACTGGCAGTACCATCGCACCACCCCTGTTTTGAGCTCAACGGCCCTTTGAGAAATTATTTTAGTCTGTATCCAGCCGTCTCCCAGAGAGCGGGAGCCAAAAAAAAAAATCAAAGGCGACAGAGAAAAATGTCCAAACAAGCCCCACCTGCAAACACCACAAGTACAGCAAACCCTTGCACTGCTGCTAGCCAAATTAGTATGATGTGTGCTCTATAAGTTGAACACCTTTTGAAATATTTTCATGATACTTCACAGATATGTAGAACAGGTCATGACGATGTGTCGTGAACAAGAATGACAACTATTGCTTTCTTTTTGAGTTATTTCCCTTTGATGATTTTAGGTGTCCGCTCCATAACTTGAATACATTTTAAAATATTTTCATGATACTTCACAGATATGCAGAACAGGTCATGGCGATTTGTCTCATACATGAATGACAACTCTTGCAATAATATTTTTTGAGTTATTTCCCTTTGGTAGTTTGAGCTGCTGTTTGAGTCTCTGCTCCATATCTGTATAACCCTGGCCTGCTCCACAATTTTAATAACCTTATACCTTTTAGAATATTGATGATCATACTGTGATATCTTATCAGTCAGTGCTCCTAACTCTCTCTGACCCCGCCCTCCTCCCCATCACACACACAACAAATATTTTTTTTTCAAGATTTGGATTCTTTGTCCAAATTCACTTACTAGAGAGCTCAAAATTAGATTTGTAGGGCTTGTCCTTTAGAAGTTATTCGCACATTTTGGAAGTTGAGTGTATCATATGCTAAACATTTGTGTACATGGTGGCTGTTTGAGATATTACCTCTTTTCCTCTTTTTAGCAATCTGGCATACTGTTTTAGATAATCATGCATCTGTTAAACAGATAATGCCAATCAGAAGCATTAAAGAATGACAATATATTACTTATATGTGTTTTGAAGCGCACCCTTTTTACCAAGGCCCATGGGGGCTTCTGTCGGGGGATTTACATTCTCCTCTGATAGTTATTTTTATGTACATTTAAAGGGACCCGATTTTCTTTTTCATGATCACCCAGAAATCGAGGCGCGTTCATGAATTTCGTTTTCGGTAAAGGCAGGCTACAGGACTGGGCTTCCATATTTAAATTCCGTTATACCATAACATTCTAGGTATTGGGGCAGATAGGTATGGGCGGACAGTACATACTCGGATTAGGCTGTTCCTAGATGAGCAGTCTGATCAGGGTGTACACTGTTTGTTATTCCATCTGCATCTTTTAGTTACCGCATTGTAAAACCAGACTGTTCCATGTTTGAGACAACTACGGTGATTATTTTGGGTGCCGCAATATTTAAAATCTTATGGTAGTACTGATTGCTACTAATGTCTTTTCTTTTCTTGAGAGAGGGAGTGATGGTGATCAGGCCTGTTGTATTTTTTCTATTTGATATATGTTTCTGACTTGTATATGTTTTGTTAAGTGGGCCTTAAGGAAGAGTAGTGTGTAGCTGATTGTGTCACCCACTGAAAAAAAGTCTTTATTATTAATAATAGGCCTGTATTAATGACCTAACTTTTGAATTTCGGTTGTTTGATTTACGAATGAGAAAACTGAATAACCGTCAAAATGGCGAGTTGGAGGATCTAAGAGGTCGGGGCGAGGGAAGGCATGGTTACCCCTCTGGGGCTATGTACTGTATGCCAAGGTAAGAGGTTTTAATATGCAAATACGCAGCGCCGGGTAATGCCACTAAAGGTTCACATTTGAGAACATTTCTCCACGGGCCAGCTACGGAAACAAGATGCCTGGCCATAATGTTGAACTTCTGGATCTGCAGCAGACCCATTACTACAATATTTGCCAAGTCTTAAATCAATTAAACAACCCAAAAAAATTATTTCGCGAAAGGATAGCAACAAGCGACAGTCACATAGTCCAACTATATAAGATGGATAACTCTTACAATGATAACTATAGTTGCAGCTGTAACGTTCCCAGTAGTGACTATACGTGCAAACCTGTGAATGTTCCCAGTCGCGATCTGTTGCGTGTTGCAATTATACACTTACGGATTGAACACCTCTTTCCGAAACAGGTGGTCACTCTGCTACCCTAACTTTAAACAGCAGCAACATCTATCATGTTCAATTACAAAACAAAACAGAAAGCAAAATGTGCAGCTATTCAGGTGACCATGTTGCTAGATGACCATAGACAAGCGGACATAACGGCATATAAAATTGAGGAACCACAACAGAAGTACCGCCATGGAAGGGTTAGTAAAAGATTACTGGGGGTGAGGGGTCGGGGACCTACTGTTCTTTTCTGGATCCAAACCCTTGCCCTCTGTTGTAATTGGGAAAGGATTCAAATTCAATAAAAGCACCGTATTTTTCATGAACTAGTCGCCCTTTCAAAACCAATGTGTTCATTCACATTGAATATCACTCTGAAAAAAGCGATTCGACTCTTCTGCTCTCGAACATATACAGCTTGAACTTTTGCTTTCACTTAGAACGGGCTTAGAACTTTAGCAGAAACAATTTTGATAAATCATAGATTCGCCGTAAATAACTCCGGCAAAGCTATAGCTACACTCCACCGTAGATAACTCCGGCAAAGCTGTAGCTACACTCCACCCTAGATACTCTGACAAAGCTATAGCTACAGCTGCAAACTGGCTGCGACATTGTGAGCCTCTGTAGCGAATCAGTGGAGCTTGAAACATTTGTCCTCATCGTTTCTTATTTCTGACAGTTAAAGGCAGTGCTTTTGTTTTCGTTTGTCGATGTTTTTTTTGTCCGCTTATTTGTAGCCACAAGGCGTGGCCGCGTACCGCAGTCGGTAGAGATCCTGGGTTCGATACCCGGTCTGGCCACATACTTTTGTTTCTCCTTCTGCTGATTCAAAAAGGGCAGTTGTCAGTTCCTGGCGAAAGTATGTACACTTGGTACTGGCTAACCGCTTAGGAAGTCTAAGCCTGCCCAGGAATAGTGTGGTTAGGTTACCTGACCGTCCCGACATGACCATAGCGACCATAGCTGTTTACCGTGGACGTGAAGCAACACATCAATCAATTAGTTGTAGTCACAAAGCTGTGCACATTCGGGTTATTTTGTATGTTTTTGTAAAAGCTAATGGTCGCCAGCTTTTTTAAAAAGCTAATACTTTTTTGGATTGGGGTTATGCACGGAAGTCTCTAAGATGTGTGACTCTTGAGAAAACGTTTTCGAATTATATCTGCAGCTGCAAAATCATGTCGGAAAAGCCTGGCTTGGCTAAAAAGAAGACCAATTTATGTATATGTATGTTTGTTTTTCCATGTGTGCGATTATCTTTATGTTTACGCATCTTCTTGCAAGCTTGCATGCGTATATATGTTGGTGAAAGTATAAATAGCGAATCTCAAAAAAACGGTTTATTTTCTAAGACCCAAGCATATTTTCGTGTTTCTGTCGGTACGTATCCGTCTTTCTAGGAAGAAATATGAATGAAGAAATAATCAAATGTCTTTGCTGGTTATTTTTGCATTATCAGCCACTTCCAAGCTAAAGGAAATGATGAGATGTCATTGTCTCCACACCAAGTATTGCGCGATAAACGCATTTACATCATAGAAACAGCAAAATTGCAGTTGCAGATATACTATACATCGAGTAAATTCGAGTGACGCATTTAATCCGGGTTCCTGGACGAGAACCCGAAAAAATAGTCCGCACAAATGTTTGATGCAGATCTACACTATTTAGGATATCCTTAACCATAATCTAAATGATGCCACGTTGGCATCATTGGGGAAATTCTAAATATGCATATTCTGAGAACTTACTGGAATTGCTCATTGAGTCAGTTCCAAGGTGTACTTGCAACATAAGAATAACATCACGCATAATTTTCAGGACAAACATTTTTGAGCAAAGACAGGAATAGTCACCAAAATCTTTAGGAACCCATGGGAAATTTTACTCATGGGAAAAAATTCCCCATGAGAAAAAAACCCATGCCCAAAAATCCCCATGGGGATAATGTCAATTTGCTTTGATTATTATTTTTTTACTTTTAAACTTAATACAGATATATTCAAACTGAACTGGTTATTTTTAATAATTGTAAAACTTATATTTTTTCAGAATACTGTTGAATTTTTCCCCATGGGAAAAATATTCAACATACTTTTTTTCCCCATGGGGAAATTTCCCTGCGGGAAAATTTTGATTCTAACAAAATAATCAGAAATCAATCCATAACGAATTATTTAAGATAAAAAATCCATGTCAAATTTAAAATTTGACAAATTTGTGGATTTAAATTTCTTGAAAAACCCCATGGGGAATTTTGTCCAAAATTTTCCCGCGGGGAGAAAACCCCATGGGGAAAATATCAAGGTTTTGTTGGGTGGCTAATATTGGGTAGCAGGTTTAATATTTGTCTTTGCTGATACTCTAAGTGTGAATATTAAATAAATATTCCTTCATTACATTTACCCATGGGGAATTTTTCCCCTTGAAAAAATATGGGGAATATTCCCCGTGGGGAGAGTCATAATTCCCCATGGGGATTTCTTTTCCCCGCGGGGTTTTCAAAAACCCCATGGGATTTTGACCTTTTTTGCTAAATTTTATTTAGATCTTTTATTATTTTTGGACCAGAAGGTACAGGATTTACCTAGAAACCTCTATTTCATACAACACAAGTCATATGAGGTCTCTTAGTCAAGTAAAATTACAAGGTGAGTTTGCCAAAAACTGGTTTGGCAAAAATTTTCTTGTGAAAATACGAAACCAGAAGAATGGTAATTATTTTATACAGATTATCAATTAAGACAACCAATGTCTCTCTCTCTCTCTCTCTCTCTCTCTCTCTCTCTCTCTCTCTCTCTCTCTCTTAGTTCAAACTTAATATTAGCCGTCGGTTTAGGGCATAATATTGCGACAGAATATATGTAAAACAAAACAAAAAAAAAAAATAAGCATCTGGAAGAAATCGTGTCACTGGTTCGAATGCGGTAATAATCACGCGCGAATGAGAAGATTATGTTGGTATCATCCCATGATTGAGGAATCTAATAACAATTTCCTTACTGGCTGATGATTTTGTAAATTTGCATAATCTATTAATGAATTTTTACCAAGAATTTAATTATGATGATATAATGTCTAACGAAATTTAGTACAAGAAAAATGTTAGGAAATTGTTAAATGACCAGGAAGTTTATCTTTTAACTTTTATGCACCAGTCATTTGCAACCACGGCCTCTATGGGACCGGGAATAGCGGAGGGGCAGAGCGGGGCTTAAGTACCGTGTTTTTACTTAAGAGGTGTCCCTGCAGTGCCGTGAATACGCCGGGCTTTTGATTCCCACCAAAATAAAATAGGGAAAATACTGTTTTTGACGAAATTTATTGCGACACATTGTCAGAATATGGATTTCTAGAGCGCCTTTGCGAATGCAAAGGAGAGCTTATGCTAAATACCCCCGGCGTCGTAATCCATGTACGCGTCAGCGTTTGCGTGAGCGTTAGCGTCCTTGTCAGCGTCTGTGATCAGGTTATTAACCAATGTTAAAAATTGCGTTAACCTGTCGCATGTACAAATTTCGAAGACTCAGATCGGCCTTTGCAGCCACACAATCTTGGGTAGACCCTCCATCTTCGCAAAATCAGTCTTTGATATGAAGCAGGGTAAACCCTGGTCAGTCTGAATTAATGCGCAAAATAATTCAAACAAATACCTTAAGCATGTCCATGAAACATACGTATTTATGGGTGCGAAAGCAAAGCATCCTAAACATGTGCACTATGGCTTAAAAATCCAGAAAATTATTGTCAAAAGGCTTTTCTAAAAAGGATCACATTTAATGTCATAGCGGCTGATAGATAGATAGATAGATAGATAGATAGATAGATAGATAGATAGATAGATTCAGCCCAACAATGCGATTGCGATATAGTCAATGCTAGAACTTGTAGCCCGACCCATTAGCTTGTATTTGGCTTTATGAGCAATTAAATATGTTTAAACCTACTAGACGTGCGACAGGTTATATGTTTTAGAGACCAAATAACAAAAACGTATGCCGTGGAATTCTGCGATGATAGCCATTACTAGTTTGTAGCCTTTAGATACCTAACCAATTCGTTTATTTATTTGTTTATTTTTTTTTCAAAACATTAATTCATCAGGCAGCCGAATAGGATTTCAAAACAACGATTTCGATCCCTGTGCAATTTACTGACCAAACAGGTAAACTGGCAGTGGGTTGCACAAGAGGTGATTCCTTATAAGACTAGTCAGTTGCACTATTGTCCAAGTGTCGTTGATAAGAAAGATAACTAGTTGTTGCAGACTATTTCAGTTTATGGTCGCCCGCTTACCAGGGTCCGAAAAGTCTTGGGACCGAAACGTCCCTGGGTCCGAAACGTCTTGGGTCCGAAAAGGTCTGGGTCCGAAACGTCCAAAATATTTGGGTCCGAAACGTCTTGGGTCCGAAACGTCCGGCTACCGCTTATAGTATAGGGAGACATCCGTCGTCCGTCCGTCGTCCGTCAACATTTTCAAACGACATCTCCTCTGGAACTACAAGGCCGATTGTTACCAAATTTCATATACAGCATCTATAGGCAGGGGAACCAATATTGTTTTTTTTTTTTTTTATCTAGATCACTTCTTAGATTCCGTTGCTATGGCATCTAAAAGTTTTCATTTGACTTGTATGGGGGAAATTGAAAATTTGCATTTACTGCTATGTCACTGCAGATATTTTGACAAAACTTTTACAGGAATGTTCATAGAATAGTCCTCTACAGACCAGGTTATTTTTTACTTGTTTCCCTTGTTTTTTACCCCACAAAACAGAATTAAAATGGTTCAATTGAATTCTGTTGTGACGGGTCATAAAAGGGAAATAATCCAAACTTGAATATAGAGATAAATTTATTGCTTCTCTTGCCAAATAAGTAGAAATTGGCATTTATTTCTGTGTTATTGCAGATATTTTGAGTAACGTTTTACAGAAATGTTCCTTGTGTATTCTTATACCAACCATATGAATTTTGTCAAAGCATTGCCTTCGATTGGTTGCCATGACAACTAGTGGCTAATATTTTTCTAATTGCAGCTTTATGAACTTGCAGGATAGGCATAAAATCTCTGAAGAATTTGAATTTGGGCCAGATCAGATTATTCAGTTCGGAGTTACTTGCTCTTAAAGGCCGAAAATATTTCCTGTAGACTTACAGTGGGGAAAATGTTGTCCTGGGCATAGCAACTTTATTGTTTACTGTGACAACCAAATTTCCTGATAACCAGAACATGCATAAACTCTCTGACAAGTGAGAAATGTGGCTATATTGTATATTTCGTCTTGGAGTTACTTGCCCTTGAGTGTTTAAATAGCTCAAGTTTGACCTCAATCTTGGCATAGTGACTTTGTTTTGATATAACTTCATCAAACTTGCTGATGTTTAACAAAGACAAGCATAACAACTCAGATGAAATTGAAATTAGGCCATATTGTATAATTTACTTTAGAGTTACTTACCCTTGTGCTGAAGGTGAATGAACTCAAGTGAGCTACAGGACCAATGGTCCTCTGGTTTGTTTAGAGTATGATAAATGATAATACAAGCAGGCACATGACGCCAAAATTACATTGTGCAGACGTCAATGCGACGTCAATACGTCGCATCGACGTCAGTTCAGTTCACCATCGTTACGATGTCGTGTGCTTACTAGAAATGATTATCTTTTTTTGTCAGTGCTATGATCAAACTATCATTGTGGACTATAACGTTAAGGTTTAGGTTGGGTCATTATTCACTGCATTATTCATTTCAAACTTATTCTTTTACAGACCCGACATTGCTTAGACACAGCTGAATGGGATTCAACGCCTGAACTCCATTCATTTATACATCACTATTATTTTGCTCATTCAATAATTTCTGAATAGTTAGATTCTTTGGAAGCAAAGAGTATATCAAAGAAAAGAAAATAGCAAACTCGGTTTTATTGAGTCTGTTCATGACCACTAATGTCATAGGAAACACTGGTCACTACTCCTAGCACCGGCTAAAGCAGAACTCTATTTTCGTAACGACTCAAAATGAACTCAAAACTCCGTAATGATCAGAAAATATCATCTGAACTGATGTTGTACGGAAGTACCACAGTACCAGCTGCAGTGAAGAAAAAAAGTTCTGAATAGTTAGATCCTTTGGAAGCAAAGAATACAGCACAGAAATTAAAATAAATCAGTTATCGCTTCTCAACAAGCATGTTTTATTCAATGAAGAGGAAGTCTAGTTTGATATTTAAGCTATTTCACACTGTCATGCATGTTCATCTATGCAGATGTGTATTCATATAATATGTGTAATCATAATGCATGCCATGTGCAAAAACACAGATGCGTAATAGAATTTTCATAGAGTTATTTCTTGCGCATCTTCGTATTTGCGTACTAACAGCTAGACCTTTGGTATATAGTAAAATTAAAAATATTTTCCATAGAAAGTGTTTATTTGAGGCGCGACACGACAAAACCAACAACGTGGTTGTGCGCCCAGTCTGATCAAAGTCTTCGCTGTCCGCATGGAGGTAGCTAAGATCCGTAGCTACATTTTAAGCGCTCAGCAAAGAGTCTGATCAGACTGGGTGAATACCCAGGATGATCTGAGTCTGTGCTGGGCGCACAACCACTTAGTTGGTTTTCTCGTGTTACAGTTCCTTTTTTTTCTTACAGGAACGCACATCATGGCTTCTGTGGATGGTTCCAGGACTTTGAAAGCAGCTTCAGATGAATTATACGATATAGTCTGCGGGCCATGTCAAACAGATACATGTAAATAAGACAAGAAAGCCAATCATTATTGTAACGAATGCAGAGAATATCTATGTAACTCGTGCAAGGACGTTCATCGCAAACTGAAAAGTCATACCATTTTGTCTGGTAAACAGATACCAGCTCGTGCCCTGAGCAGTCAAAGGTCTGACTTTGTAGTCTACTGCGGCTGCAACAAGAACCAAGAAGTTGAGTTTTACTGTGAAGACCATCAAGATGTTATCTGTGATACTTGCAAGAAAGTAAATCATCGGAAATGTAAAACACGTTATGTCCAAGAAAAATGTGCTGATTACACACCTACAAGGCTGAATTCAGTTTTGACGAAAACAAAATCTCTGATGCATGAATTTGACAGCATGCAAAAGCAACGCGAATCCGATCGTAAAGAACTGAAACGTCTTACAGAGAAATGCAGAAAGAAAATCAAAGAGTTTCGAGCAAGTATTGATGCCTACCTAGACAAGTTGGAGCGAAATTTCTTTCAAGAACTAGACGAATTTGACCAACAACAAGCACAATACATTGACCAACATATTTCCGAGCTGACAACAGGATTACAAATGTTGAATACAGATAATCAGAAGCTTGAAGACGCTAGACATAATGCAAATAAAATTAAAATGTTCACAACAGATGTGCAAGTCTCAAAAAGCCTCCAAAAGTACAAAGCTATTCTAGCCGAAATGAAAACTGATGTGTCCGAACTCACTTTATCTTTTGAAGCAAACAAGAAACTAGCTGATTTTCAAACAGAAATAATCTCCCTTGGTAGTTTGAAAGGAACAGGCCGGGACCTAGGTTTGAGGCATACAGGTGGAAAAAAGAGTGATAAGAAAATACTTTTGGGTAAGAAAGCAGTGCTACAGAAAAAGGTGAATGTAAGATCATCGGATGATGAAGAGGACTGCTGGATATCTGGCTGTACGTTTATGCCTAGTGGATATGCTTTGTTATGCGACAATAAGAATATCAGTGTCAAATTGCTTGACAAGGATTTGGTACTACGCGATTACTTGAAACTTAGTTCCGATCCATGGGATGTATCAGTTGTCGACGACAATAATGTCGTAATTACCCTGCCTTACACCAAGCAGCTCCAGTACATACAAGTGTTTCCACAGCTGAAGACGTGTCGTACCATCCAGCTGGACAAGAAACGTCGTGGTATTGCTGTGTTTGGTGATGAAATATATACAACACAGCTTCATGATTCAGGTCAAGGAGAAGTTCAGGTCTTAGATCTGAATGGCAACAGGAAGAGGAAGTTGCAAACAGATGCCAGGTTCTACTATCCATACAACATCACTGGCAGTAGCTCTGGTAAGATCTTTGTTTCTGGTGGATTGGATGATACCGCTACAGTAACATGTATGACAACTGATGGGAACCTGGTTTATCAGTATAAAGATAATGAAATGAGAGATCCTTGTGGAATGTATGTTGATACTGAAAACAACATCTTGGTCTGTGATTGTTGATCTTATACTGTAAAGGTGCTTACGGCAAATGGTAAAAAGTACGAAAATCTCTTGTCATCTAGTGACGGAATCCGCAAACCTTGTTCCATAGCTTACCGAGAGACTGATGATACACTGTTAGTGGGATGCGAGAATCAAGACCATGTTTTCATTTATAAGCTGGTATAGACAAGGACAACTTCCGCATTTGGTAATAACCCTCTACATTCCGACATTTTGCAGGTTTTCTAACGATTATATAGCCATCTTTATACGTGCTAGGATTTAGAGAAGGTCGTTTTTAAATTAAGATCAATGGGTCATTTATATGTTTTAGTTTCATTCTGTCAAAGGAGCGGCGGTAGTGAAGTGAATCACACGCTGAACTACCAATCCAGGGATCGCAAGATCGATCCCCCGCTTCCGTCTCCGTATGACCTAGTTATTAGTGGTACGTTAAACCCGAGATCACGCACTCATTCATTTTGTCAAAGGGAGACAACTTTTTCAGACTTCCTAATTTGTCACTGGCATCAAAGTCCTCCCAGTCGGGGTCTTAATTTCAAGGTAAAATTTAACCCAAATTCAGAACGGGGCAAAAAGTAAATTCTAAAGTTTGTTCCCCTGAAAGTATTTTCATTCACATTTTAACGATTCGTTTCCATTTAAGCAATGGTTTGGTTGGCAAACAGCTGATATTCTGAATTTAGAAATAGTCTGCTATGTTATCTTAGACATTCCCACTTAATAGGTCTTCTGAGCCCGGTTGTTCAAAGCTAACGACGTCGTTATTTAACGTTCCATTAAAATTTCAAACGTTGATATCTCAATAACGTCAATATTTTTGTTGAAAAAATGTGAGAATCTTTTTTACTCACATTTTTCAGCAAAAAAAGCAGTATCTCTGATTATAAAGTTGTAAAACACTTAACGAGTTGACCTCTTAACAGGCTCTTTAGGCGAACGATGCTTTGAATAACTGGGCCCTGGTTTGCGTCAGAGTTTTCAGTTTGTTTTACTTAGGTTTAATTTTGACAACCCGTCCTACTGACAGATGATCCCCGTAAAAAAAACTGTAAATACATGCACTGTCTTTAAAATAATGGTGACTCTTTATGACCAGGAAACTTTATACTCTACAGGTACAATAGCAACTTTTTATGCACAAAACACTATATGTGGATGCATATCGCATAAAGTTCAAAAGTTTTGTGTTAATCAAACTAATGACGTTACCGAGCAGGCACGTGGCGTTGAAATGAAGTCGTACTGACGTCGATGCGACGTGATGTCCCATCGACGTCAGAACGACGTCATTATGACGTCATGTGCCCGTTAGGTAATTTGATAGATTTTGAAGTTACAGTTTACAAATTGACGATTTGGATCCTACTAGCGCCCCCAAATACCTCGTATTGGTAGACGATACATCAGTCAGTCATACAAGTAACAATACATACACCTTTTGGTTAAGGTGAATAGGTACACCGCCATGTTTTCTGTCATTTTTAGACAGGGAAACAACTTCTGTGACGTCTTATCTGCTCTCCTTACTTTCACCCATTAGGGTCCATTGGTTCCTATTGGTAGATGATAAGCCAATCATTCGTACAATTAACAAGTAACGATACATACAGTTCTAGCTTTGGTTAAGGTAGATGGAAACACCTCCATGTGTTCTGCCATTTTAGAAAGGATCAGAGAAACAACTTCTGTGACTTCTTCTTTGCTTTTTTAAACAATGAGGCCCTTTCAGAATGGCGGGAGGGGGTGTACTTTAAAAACAAATCCTTCTTAAATAAGTAAATTCCCTTGTTTAACAGAAGTTCCAAATTTTCTGGGAAACAATTTCTTCTTTGAAAGAATTACCTTCCCTGGATATGTATCTGTTTACCTTAAGACATTATGTCTGTCAGGTCGTAAGCGAGTTGCTAGATCTTTAAGCGCCGGGAAAGATCAATGACTTCTATGCTTGAGGCGTGAATTTTCCCCATGATTAAAAAGTAATACGAATCACTGACTTCTGCTTTGCATTTATGACTATGACATGTAAATTGCATGACAAATGAATTTTCAAGTGTTTGTGTCTATGTAAAGTACGTTAAACATACGTTGACGTTGACGTTATTGTTGAGATAAAATGTAAATTATCCGCAAACTGATCGTTTAAATAATGATTTACTGTATATATTTCACTCTTTTTTGACTTGCATTACTTACATAACAGACAACACTGGATAGTTTTGATTATATGTATGTGACCTTGACCTCATTTCAAGGTCATAGTACACAAGATAATCTTTGAAGATCACAGTGCTACTGTTCACCATTCTTCTTCTTTGGCTTACTGAGTATCGCCCCCCCCCCCCCTGTAACCCAGCTTCCCACTCATGTATATTGCGTACTTGCATTGCATACGTCTGCTACATGAAGGAAAAGTTGGGTCACGTGGTGGGGGGAAGTACTTTTATTTTAGTTATAGTGAAGCGTTCTCTTTCGGCCGCTTTGACCGGAAGTATAACTGTGGTTTTGTATGTTTAAATGCCGATCAGGCGTTACAAGAAGAAAATCATTGATTTGTACTGTGACATGCATGTATTTAGCATGCATTTATGACAAAAAATGGAGTGAATGACTAATTTCAATATTTTTATCACCTCAAAAAAAAAAATGAAGTATGCGAAAACCTTGAACTAAGGTTAGGTAGGGTCAGACTGGATTATCTCCCCTTGTCTTTGGTTCTGAATCACAAATGATCTGATTTCATACGGTTTACATATTTGTGGAAACTCTGTTATGAAAAACTTGCACACTTTCTACTTTTGAAAATTCGGACCTGTCGCGCCGGTCTAATGGGGAAAATCCTCGCCTTAAGCATAGACGTCCTTTAACTATGTAAATCAGCAAATTTTACTAACCGTTCAAACAATATTCTTTTAGTCAAATTTACCTTTTAATTAGCAAAATTCACTTGCCGGCTTTAGTAAAGTTGTACTTTTTGAAGATTTTAATACGCATTTATTTACGTATTGTCTTACTGATATTCTTGAAGATTATCAGTTATAAACACTGTTGCTTGTGTTGCTTGTTATCATATATAAGTAAAACAACAAAACAGAACTGAAATGCATGATACAGTGCTTAAGAATGTGGCAGTTTCCATATCAACCCTCGACCCATACAAGCCCCCGGGCCCTCGGCCTCCGACTGATACTGCACCAGTAGTTCACTTTCCCAGCAGACGGCGCTTAAGTTCTATAAATTCAGGTATCAAATACAAATGGTTACCGCAGCTTCATCGAACTATGTAAGGATGGATATAGGAATCTCGGATTGATATGGGTAATGGTCTGAAAACTACCATATGATAAATTCAATCTAACGCATATGCAAAATCTAGGTCTTGTCGTTAAAGCAAATAAAGATGAAATTATTTATTGTTTCGTCTCGCGTGAAGCTGACTGCTGACATTGTCGCGGAAGGAATGATGTAAGACAACATTTTAGACGCTTCAAGGTGCGCTGTCTTATTTCTTGATTTAAAAAAGTTCAAAAACTGCGTAGACGCTTATTACAGTCAATATTGCTCGCGGGACGTTTTGCCTTAGAAAAATGAAGGAATAAAAAAAATGAATATGTGCTTTTGTTTTCCATTTTTTGTTGTTGTTTTTGGTTTGTGCTAGAATTGAAATAGATTAGATTTTACAGTGATTGGTTGTGTAATATGTATGCTGTTTACCGTTCAAGTGTATGAGGGATGATTGATAAGTCCTGAGCCGCATCATGTTTTGAAACCTTTAGAGTGGATTTGAGTAATTTATTTTGAACACCCATTCTACAGAGCAACATTCGTCAAATTTCGGGAATTCATCTTAAATATTAATTGGATGACACTTCACCTTTTACAGTTACCCCCACGAGTGCACTGTATAACTCTTTGACCGACCATAACTTTAGCAGAGTCAAACATTTTGCAATTGTTTTCGTAAATATATGCCCTGCAGCACCCCGGTAATTCATGATATATGCAAACATAATTTTTTTCCATTCCAGAATAAAAAGCAAAATTTTAATGTTCAGTAAGTGTCATTTTTGAGAGTTTCTGCAGATATTGCATAATCCGAGTTGCGTGCTCTGCGTGCACAGAAGTGGATATCTTTTAACTTTTTTGACGAAAATCATGTAAGATGTCAGTGTTCATTTGTGACTCATTGTTTGGTTTTGCCCACAATGTTCCTAACAAACACGAAATTAGGATATGGGTCTCTAAATTTTGGGGTTGCAATATTTAATTGATTGATTTATTGCTTAACGTCCACGGTAAACAACTATGGTCATGTTGGGACGATAACCACACTATTCCTGGGCAGGCTTAGACCTCCTAAGCGGTTAACCAGTACTAAGTGCACATACTTTCGCCAGTAACTGACAACTGCCATCTTGAATCAGCGGAAGGAGAAACGAAAGTATGTGGCCAGACCGGGTCTCGAACCCAGGACCTCTGACTTATGAGTCAGGTGCTCTACCGATTGCGCTACGCGGTCCGGCTGGTAACAATATTTAAGGGTTGACGGTAAAGCTACATGTACCAGAGGCCAAAGGGTTGACGGTAAAGCTACATGTACCAGAGGCCAAAATACTTTGCATTTTCATCAAACCATTGGCCACTCATTATACTTGCATGTATTAAAACAAGAACCGTTTAAATATTGTAGAATATGAAGAATGGTTTTTCAAAGAAATGCAAGGCAAATAGATTGTAATTGTTATTTGAAAAACATGCTACCCCTCTTGTGTTTAAGGTGCTGTAAAAAGAAACATTTTGCCAAAAATGTTTGAAACTTCCACCGAAAGCTAGTGAATGACAATTAATTACATTCGCGGTAAGCACCTATGCGCAGATTCAGTTCAAGGATCTTAGGCTAAGAATTTATCAATCAACACTCGTATATAAAAATATATAACTCGCCCTCCGCGCTCATGACACAACCTTCTCTGCTAATGGCATCCAGACAGTAATATACTACTGAACGAATCATTGTTTGAGCTGATTCATTTCGTAAGTACATGTGTAATATGGTATTATTTGGACGAAGGCTATCGCCGATTTTTTTGTTAGTTTATTTTTCATTTTAAATACTACATCTTTTATATTTATTCAATATAATGAGAATCACAGTAACTGTAGCTTAACCTATCCAGAGAGAGAAAGAGAGAGACAGAGAGACAAAGAGAGATCTTTATTGATCTATATTTATCTAGCCATAGAAGAATAAGTACTTGATACCAAAACTGTGTAGATTTCTAGATGTTACTAGCATTTAAAAGCTATTAACATGCAGCGTTCGTTTCTTGTAAAATACGAAAAGAGAATTGTCTGGACATGAGAGTTCTTTTTTTCTAACCTGACGACTCCATTGCCAGTACCCAGGAAATATTCACAGATCAGACTGCTCCTTTATGATCAGGGCCTACCCTATTTGCTATTCCATCTGCATCTTTTGGACGTTATACTGCAATAAAACCCTCAAATTTCTATTTTTATGACAATGTCTGATATTATTTTACTTGTCCCAGTTTTTTTAATTATTATTATTTGACGTTTAAACCCCCTCACATGCTCAATTATGTCTAACCAAGAGATATGTTACATATCGTTAGATTCTTTTCAAAGTGACCCCTAATTTGAATAAATCGCCCTCATTTTTTATGTACAGTTTTCTTAACTCTACATTTGGTAAGCTCGTATTTGGTAATCTCGAACATAAAACCCCACAATGACGCTTTTGTTCTGTTTTTATGTTGTTGAAATAATATAATGCGGTGGATTGCAAATGAAAGATCAACGTGCAACGGCCGATTTCGTAAAACGTGCCAAGGACAAAGCTGTTTACGTTGCTGTTTTCATCAGTGAGCCCCGACACGACAAAACCAACAATGTGGTTGTGTGCCCAGCGCAGACTCAAATCAGCCTAGGCATCAGCACAGTGCGATCAGACTCTTCGCTTAGCGCTTAAAGGGTAGCTTAGGGTCTAAGCTATTTCCATGCGGACAGCGAAGACTCTAGTCAGACTTGGCGGATGCCCAGGCTTATCTGAGTCTGCGCTGGGCGCACAACCACATTGTTGGTTTTGTCGGGTCGCGGCTCAAATTATTCAGTTTGGAACTGTTCAATAGTGATTACGACCGTCTAGTAATAAGTTACCCATATTTTCTCAATATTTCAAAAATGCAATGATGCAAAGCAAAATTTGCTCTTACGTGCTAGTTCTTGAATTCAACGTGTTAATGTATACACATTTTGACGTCCGTATATATATAGGGACGATGAGTATTTTCTTGCATTGCATATCAAAGCTTAATGCTAATCTTCCCCAGCGAGATTCGAACTTGCGACCATAAACCCGACGATTTACCTCCCTGAAATGACAATTTTCAATATACATGTAGTTATCCCGTTATCCCGATTCTAATGCACATTTACACATTTTCACCTTTCACGGTGTACTTCTTTGCACCCATTGCAAGCGCTTTCAGCAACGTAAAATCAAAATGCTGCCAATGTGATGCGACGTTATATAATGACGTCGGGATTGCGGCAGTATATCGCAGAATATACCATCGCAAATTTTGAAGCTATCTAATCAGATGTCACATTATATTTGTAAGTGCATAAGAATTGAAATTTAATTTTACAAATGTTCACATGATCGATTTTTAGTTTTGAACATAGCTGCAAATAAGATACAGTTTTGACGTTAATATTAATATTGATCTGGTTGCTCGTTTGAAATTCAGCTCTAAAATGAAGAGTTCTCGTTGCGCACAGAGTGATAGTTAAAACTTAAGAAAAAAGAAAGGTTGAGATTTCAAACTTCGCAGATCCAGGTGAGGCGGCTCATTAGATCTACACATTTGTCCTCTATTCTTTAAAGTCTATATATGATATGCATGTAGCTTGGAACAAACAAATTCTGTCATTTTTATTATTATTCTGCAGAGTCTAAGGGAAATTTTCTCTGCTACTTTTTGTCACCCTATGGGTTAGCATAAAGGACTGAAAAAGTTTAGCTATCCAGTCAGGATATCTTTCAAACGTAAACGGGTTCCATTGCAGACAGCCTTTATTCCCATCCTTTCATCGTCCTGATATGACTGAAATACTTTTCGAAAGGGCGTGGAATCGTAAGTCATTCATCCCTCCATCAACTATCCAGTGAGTACTCATAAACTTATCGTTCATATATAGGAGTTTTATATTAAATATTATGCTGAAGTCGCGCCAATAATAAATAATTTATTTTAATTGTAGCAAACACTAGATTTTCCCTCTCAAATAATTTCATTCTTACATATTTTATGGATATGCACTGGGTCATTAGACAAGCCTGAACTATTAATTGGACACAATATAGTGCAGTACGTGTATGTCTATAAGTATTTGCGTGTGTTTACATGTAGTTTAGCAGGTGAAGCCTCGGTAGTTCTATGGATTAAGCGCCGGTCTGCAAAGCTAGCGGTCCGTGTCCGCTTTCTGCCGGAAGATGGAAACTATCTCATCCGTCAGCGTGGTTCCAGTGCACACGGGCTTTCATTATCACCCTCCCATCCTTCCGATGTGACTGAAATGATGGTGACGAAGACGCAGGGTCGCATGTAGTTGTTTCTACTTGAGGATATTCGTCGGTGGTAGTCTGACACGTTCCATCATTATCTTATTATCATTATTATTTGCGAGTATTTTTAGCCTCTATTTGCATATGCTGACTGATCGCCATGTGTTCTCCACTTTAGCCAAGATTTGAATGATTAAGTTCAAAATTTCAAGTTTGAAAGAAGTTATTTAAATTTAAAAGCCTGTGTAATAATAATAATAATGCAAGCCAGGTTGTAACTTTAGATTGGAAAGCTCGTTCCGGTTTGAGACCGCTCATGTTTTTCTTCACATATGCGAACGTTTCATCGCAACAAGCGGAGAACTCGTCCGACTTAGTCTATTTATATCCATAGCTGGTTTACCGCATCTGCTAAAAACAGCTGGAATTTTATTCTATTTTTGGTCGTATTGCTGCCAACGGTCGGCACTTCCCGTACACATGACGCTTATCACACAAGTATTAGCTTTTCCAAAAAGCTTGCTGTTTTTAGCATACAGAGGCGTTTGGGCGAAAAAGGGCCTTAGGGAATTGTGTAATGTAACTACGTAGAGCAGCCACCACGCTCGATGCTGATGCATCCGTGCAGACTGATCAGGGTCTTTCTTTTTCGGTATTCATATTCTCCATGATCCAGGAATACGTCATGCTGAGGATGGATTGATCAGACTGCGCTGATGCGTGTGGAGATTTGTATATCTGGAAAACCTGTCAAAGAAGAAAAAATCAATTTTCAAATTTATTGTTTAAATAAGCGAGTTCGGAGTTCCAAATTTCCGGTTGGACTGGGCGAAAAAGGTCAAAGGTCAAGTGTGGAAAAATCCGATAGGTCATCATTACGGTTACCTGGTCAGTTGATATAAAACACTTTTTCTCATGATTAAAAATCATTGATATGATTGAAAATTGTTTCCACCCAGAGCAAATGAATAGTTACATTATCTTAGCAAGATTTATAGACAGTGAATGTTTATAAATTGAAATATTAGTCAATATGTTGGTGTGTAGCGGCTTTGCGTATGCGTATCATATATATATAAACACCTTTTTCATGATTAAAAATCATTGGTATGATTGAAAATTGTTTTCAACTCAAAGAAAATGCATAGTTACATTATTTTAGCAAGATTTATAGACAGGGAATGTTTATAAATTGGAATATTAGTCTATATGTTGGTGTGTACCGCATTGCGTATGCGACTTTTGGCATCCGTGACCTCTGACCTCCGAGAGCAAAATCTGAGTGCGCGCATGGGCAGTGTGGAACTCCGAACTCGCTTATTCAACTAGCAGGCGCTTCTGGAGATTTTTCCTCAGCACTCATCACATTTTACCAAATAAAGTATCCCATCTATCTGTGTGTGTGTTGATAATATGCACAGTGACCGTGTTAATATATGCAAAATACGGTAACGCCGGTGTATAGGTAACGTGTATTCATTGTAAAGGCCATGTCGATGGCAAGCAGCGGTGTAATGTACACAATTCAACATCTAATACAATACCGTTTGACCATTCATAAATAGTCTGTCCTTGAAACCTCTTGTAGGGATACAGGTAACGAAAAGAGTGGACAATTTCAGAACCGTTGAGATTTTAATCTCTCTGAGGGATTCATTTACAGTTTTTAGACAATGGATAAGCCACTGGTCTATCACTCTCAGCCAGAACCGAACCAACACCCGAAACTATGGAGACATGCCACAACGTCTCGCCATGTCTCCAAAGAAGGCAATGGCTATGCCTTCGGCTGACAAAGTGATCGCTTCAGTCATTCGAGATTCATAAAGTGTTTGCATGTTAACCATCTGTTTAGGGACAGGTAAATAGTGGGGAATGCCAGGTCAATTACTGAAGCAGCTGAGACAGAAAATCAAGATCCATCGCCGAGTAAAGTTATCAAAGGCGTGTTGTCGCTGCATTTTTGTTGATTACTACCACCGTTTTCAAGAATTGGCTGGAAAGCAGTTTGCCAGTGATTATGATGTCATTTTGGTTGAACTGGAATTTCTTGACAAGCAAGAAGAACCTTTGTATGCAACTGGAATCCGAACACTGCAAAATCGCTGGCCTAAGAGGGGATTTAGTTAAAAAAAAAAATTGGAACGAGAAGTGTACGACAACAACTTCATAATTAGGCTAAATTCCTTTTGCTTAGTCCTCATACGCTAGTTCTCGTAGTTCCCGTTCCGTTGGAATTAACCTTGCGGGCACGTAACGTCAAAATGACGTCGATAATGTGCTCACATCGCAGAGCGACGTCAGTAAAAACTTGGCAAGCATTTCCTTTTAAAAGGAAACTTTATTTACATATAATGGTTACTCAGAAAGAAGTCTTACGTTTTCCCTTATGTAAATGTATTTTTCTATGGTTTATCAACTCATAATGAGAGGTTTATCTCAGAAGAAAATCTTCTCACTGTTATACTCAGCAGATACTCCCTGTTACCTGAACCATCATTTAATCTTAGCCTCTGTTTTGCTGAGCGAATGGGAATTTATTGAAAATTAAATATTTGCTGACTTATATTTTGGAACTCTTTGCTTTATTACCATCAATATCGCCACCATTAAATTACCAGCAAATATATGTGTTTAACAGTACTTTCTAAGCGATCAGGAAGTATTAGGTGGGCACGGAACCGTTTTTTAAAATCTTGACCATTACAATGTAAATGCTTTAAGAATCAACTTTAGTTTTACATCAACAGAGATGAACCCGTCTATAGAAGCGTTATCAGGTACTTCTTGCTAGGCCTTTTTCTCGCGATTCAAGGTTGGCCTTTGGCCTCAATGGCGGAGTCAGACACAAATTCCCATAATCAAAAACGTAATGTTATATATCCTTTGTTATAGTAATTCAAGCAAACATCACCACGTAGAAAAAATAATTGCAATACTCATGAAAAGATGACAATATAAATATTGCACATATTTACCTTTGTCATATTTCATAATAACACGATAAAATGAGCCCATGGTCTAGCCGTTCTTTCTGAGCTTAAAACAAAATTCAAAACTGACTTTTCAATATTGAAGTTCCAAGACTGATTCAATATTAAAGATTGATTCAATATTGAATCTTTCTTCATAGCTCAATGTAAATCATTTTTTCCACAATGCAACACCGCGCGCCATTATGGACCAACAGGCCTAAGATAAATCGTGAGGAGGTTCATTTTAACACTGATTGTGTACAATTCTTCCACTTATCAATTAAGGCAAGATTTAACTTTTAAACTTATGTTCATATTGCAAAACAGCATGATTTCGTAGATGCACCTATGTCGCGTCAAAGGAAATTCATAAACAATGTATACAGATAATCAAATTGTTTCAAAGCATGTCTTATTGTCTGATCGCATTAACTTTGGCAATTAGTCAACACACGGTATGGTAGTAAAGCACCTTTTTGCGATTTTGCATCTTATCAGCAAATTTCCCACGATTTTAACAGGCGGCATGGCTTAAAACATAGAATGGATGGACAGTTGAAATGTAAAAGAATGGGCAAGGTAAACTACATTCAAAAAGACTATAATTTGCCCCATACTGCCCATGATAGTATTTGCTCCCTCATAGGAAGTAAATTCTATCGTATAAATGTACTATACCAAGTAATTGGAATTAAGTTGAGGAGGTTATCTATTCCATTTCAATCCAGTCCATTCCACGTTTTAAACTGTGGCGAGTATTTTAATACCATATACTGATTGCGAGGAGATGAAGACAGCAGATTTTACATGTGCATACAAATTTAACAGACATACACATGCATGCATACATTATGCCGATCCTCGAACCTTTGTTATTTCAGCGAGGTGATGTCGAAACATCGATCCTCACACTGTCTGTTAGAGGGTAGGTGGCTAAGATACCAGACACACATGCACTAAGCCGCTTACACAGCATATTTCCACGTTTGTACCTTTTTGCGGACCACATGAACTGTAGGTGGAGTCTATATATCAATCTCTGCAAACCATGCCGCAGCATTTTGAAGCACTTTCAAATAATGATTTGTAAATATTTATTTTTTAGACACAATTGGTGAACACAGTCTGGTGCAAAACTATTTTGTTTTTGTTATCTTTGTTGTTAAATAAAGGCTATTTAATTTTGTTAAGGTTTTGTCTGTCAGTTTCATTTCATTGTAATCAGCTGGCATACCCACGTCGAATCAATGCCGATGTAATAAGCCATGGAACAATATGACAAGGAATCAACTTGATATAGAATTTGCATTGAACGTTGATCTCGGGGACGTGCTTAGAGTTTTGAAATTTCGTGGATTTGATCTCGAATGACAACAGTTGAATCAATATTGAGGTCCCAAGGTTGAATCAATTTTCATATTCACGTTTTAATTCAATATAGGGATCAAACATGTTTTTTTATGCATTAACGTTGAAGATGGCCTGCGGCCTGCGGCCTCGGTTGTCAACATCTCCCTCGGGACCTGGCAAACGTTTATGCATTGGAAACAAATGTTTGATCACTGTTATTGCATAAATTCAACGAAATATTCGTTAAAATTTGAGAAAAATATGGCACTATATTTTGTCACCGTTTGACATTGTTTATTAATATCCGTCTTCCAGGCCCGAGAGCTTCAAGCTTTTCAAAATGGCTGCCATCATCCTATTCAACCTCAGTATTTCTGAAAAGTGTCAAAGATGGTCATTGCAAATTCATCAACAAAAAGGAGATACCTTGATCAAAGCAATAATTTCCATGCAGAACAAGCATTGTCCATTCATGTACTATCCTCCAGTTCTTGATTGCTGAGAGCTTTGGAAACATGTTTTCTTTAACACTTATTTACTCTCCATTTGGCATCGTAAGAATCGATGAGAATGAAGACATCGCTTTGAAACCTGTGTCAGTACTTGTTGACGTAATAAGAGTACAAAGCATGATGACGTCATAAGAATACATAGGTAGCACACCACTAATTTTTGTAAATAAATAAACCGAAAGGCAAGAGGCAAGAGTGCATGGCAGACTTATTATAATGGCCCAGGCCCGAGCATATTGAAAGTTGCCTATCCGTGCATCAACAGCGCGTGAAATCCTTTGTTGATGTACGGCTTTTCGCTGGTTGATGCACGGCTGTTAATACCATACGGCACTGCTTTTTATGCAATAACACTGATTCAATAGTGAATGACAAAGGTTGATCAATATTGAGGTCTCATTGTTGAATCAATATTAAGGTCATAATGTTGAATCAATATTGACGTCTAACTGTTGAATCAAAATTTAGGTTTCAATGTTGACTCTATTCTTAAATTCTAGGGTATGGTTCAACACTGATTCAAGATATAGTCTCAACCTTGATTCAATATTGATTCAATTTTAAATGCTGCTGGATTTCTTTTTTTGATTTTTTGTTTATAAAAGTAGTAGTTTGGAGTCTCAAAAAGGTTCAGCGACTAATGTAACAAACAAGTCGCCGGGCCACGTAGCCCAGTCGGTAGCGTATCTGACTCAAGAGCCAGTGGTTCCGGGTTCGATACCCGGTCCGGCTACTTATTTTTGTGAAGATTGAATCTTTCCCTTCCGCTGATTAATGAAGGGCAGCCGTCAGTAATGGGCGAAAATATGTGCACTTAGTACTTGTTAACCACTAAGGAGGTCGAAGCCTGCAAAGGAATAATGTGACTTTATTTTAACGAGCACTGCGAGATGGCTGCGAAGCAGCCATCGAGCAGAGCTCGTATCTGGGTATCGCAAATACCATAAAGTATAAATCTATGGAATCGAATTTGCGACGACCACCTTACTGGGTTCTGAGTTTTTGCAGTCGTGCAATTGAAATTAGTGCAAAAATGGGGAACCAGTGTCTTCTCCACAGGATTTAACGACTGGTTTACATTTAAACATTTGGGATATGCTTTTAGCTCGCAATAACTCGCGATGCAGTCTGTCATTTGCGAACGCTGATTGTCACATGAGTGATACAGCCAATCAGAGCCCTCTCAAGAAGTCGCTGGCGTGAATTGTAAACAAGGCGGCAGAAAGTTTTATTTTGAAACCAACCAACAAACCGCCTCGGAATCAATGTATAAACCTGTATATTATATGCCCACGTTCAAGACTTGAAACGGCCACCAAATTGACCAATATCATGACACAACTAGGCCAGTTCAGTGGTTTATTGAGCGTCTGGAAACCTCAATCTTCACAACATCATGAGATTTCGCGCACAAGCGGTCCGTGTCATGGCTCATGCCATATTGCAGCTCTCCGTTCCACAATGGTCACAACCTGGCTAAAGAGCAAGGTACAGCAAAATAGCGGTGACTGTATTTACCGAAACGTACCGAAATACCGAAACGAACTGGAAATACCGAAACGAACAATTAAATATATAGGGAAAATGGCATTTCGGTAATTGATTGTTTATACAGGCACAGAATAGGTGTTAATGATTGTTTGTACAGGTATAGAAAAGGTGTTGAAGATGTTTTCACAAGTATAATATACAGGTTGATGTGATTAAAGGGGCTCTTTGTGTTTAAAATATTACTTTAAAATAGAGATAGATTTTAATACATAGCGGAGCTCTCATGGGTCAGGTTTAGTATATGGCTTACCTCTCATGGGTGGACTGACGGACAGATTGGCCAGAAGATCCCTGGATAGATAGATAGATAGATAGATAGATAGATAGATAGATAGATAGATAGATAGATAGATAGATAGATTCAGTGTGTTTAGGTAGATATACACCACCACCAAGATTTTTTTCAAAGGGGATTCAAATGAAAAATACAGCTTCAAATCCGCAAGACTCAGAATCGGGAGCTGAACATATCTTCGAACTGCGGAGATTCAAACCAGTCTGTGAATCCGTCTATATATGGTGTGTGCGAGCGGCAAAAGCTCTGGCCAGAATGCGTGGATGCGTAGGCTGATCTGAGCCTCAGCTTTTCGCACATACGTTAAGCACCCTTTTGGAATAGCGTTCTATAAATGCGTATAGAATCTCATATAATTTTTTGGATCACTACTGTATAAATAAAAACGCTGGAACAACGTTGAATCATTATCATGAGGTAAGGGTTCCACTACAGTATATAAAAAAGTTGAATCAATGTTGTACAGATAAAATTTGGAAGAGCGTTGTATCATCATAATGGCGTAAGAGTTCGCTGCTGCTTAAAAAATGCGTTTGAACAACGATGTATCATGTCATAATGACGTAAGGATTCATATATAGTATGTGCGAACAACAAAAGCTTTGACCAGACTGCTTGAATGCGCTTTCTGGTTTGAACCTTTGCTGCTTGCATACGGGTTCAGCACCTTTTTTGAGAATGGGACTCGTATATTGTTTGGGAAACACTATGCAAAATGAGAGAGAGAAGAAAAACAACAACGTTGGAACAACGTCGTATCGTCGTCATACCGTAAGGGTTCATGCTTGCCGAGTGTGAACAACAAAAGCTCTGACCAGATTGCTTGGATGCGCAGTCCAGTCTCAGTCTTTGTTTTCCTAGGGTGCAAATATGTGGCGCGTTGTTATGTCCCTTTCAACAGTATTTTAGTCTGTCAATCTGGCAAACGAAAGAGTGATACTGAAAGGCTGTGTGCAATGAAGCCATGACCACTGTAACAAAGAGTTCCGGTTTCGAAACCCGACTGCTAGCTTAGCAGGTCCGAGCTTAACCCACGGAGCTACTGCGGCTCCGCTGGTTTATCGCCAGATGTAAGATTTTAGAATCAGTAGCCACAAATGCACTTTCTTTCAGGATGTGCCGTAGGGAGAGTCGCAATATTATGTATCTGACTAATGCTTTTTATGAATATATGTCTTTAAACTTGTATGCCAAATAAATGGTTGAAGAAACTTTATCATATTTGATAGTCCATTCTGAAGCTTATTTTCCAACTCGTGCATCATGCACAGAATAATAATCATAATAAAAACTTTCATTGACTTTGACTCAGGCAACGAATGATTCTAGTTCCACTGACCTTCCAGCAGCCACATTACGTCGATGCGACGTCATTACGTCGCACAGATGTCAGTGAGACGTCATTTTGATGTCCTGTGCCTGCTTGGCTTTAATATGTTGAGTGACACCAACGTTTGTTGTTTGAATATTAGGTTTATATTGCATATTTCGCCCAAATTCATTTTTTTCTTTTGAAGTTTATTCTAAATTATTGATAATCTTATTTTCTTTTTAATTGTACAGATTATCATCTTAAATTTTAGTGGAATTGAAATCTTTCTAGTCTATCCCATAAACTTGTGAGGTCGTCGGGCCATCACAGATGACTCTACAACAAACCCTCTCCACCAACTCCTTCTAAAATCTATATGGTTCAGAAATAGACATGAAACTGTAGCTAGAAGCAGAAATATCTCAAAACGATACCGTTATCCAGTTGTGATATTTAACCATATTCCCGGCTTGAGATAAAACAGTAATCTCTGGTACTTAATTTTGTGATATCATTGGCAAGGTGATTCTTTTGAGATGATGTATGTTCTATGGAGAGAAGGCTTTTTAAGACATAAGTAGTGTCCCATATTCATTATGCCTAATCGGCAATATTTCAGTTACCCCTTAATAGTTTTAGCTTATAACGCGTCTCTACAATCCTACATTTTCCCCAGTTTAGCTTACACACTGTGGAAGTAAACAAACACATTCGTCTGTAAATCACCATTATTGGTATTTGAGGTCAAAGGTTATGTTTATGCTGGGGAAAGTGAAGTAAGTTGTCTAGTTGATGGTGTGCATTGGTAAGTGCGAGAACCATTTCTAATAAAACATGCTTTGTAATGCGGCGGTTCCGTTCTGAGATATAAGACCTCGTCAGTAGGCTAAAGGAGGAATAAGTTGTGTTTTTTCTCCAGAATTATCACCTCATAATCTCTCTCACACACGCACGCACGCGAAGGTTAAATTAAGGACTCTGAATGGACTATTTGCATAGAATTATATCTGCAATTATTGTATACTTTATGCAATGGTGAATATGCAACAATGCGTTAGGAGATAATTATTATACAGCCCTTTAATCTCTCTAATCTTTTTAACCTATGTATTGCACTTGTGAAAACATTCTTTAACACCTATTCTATACCTGTATAAACAATCAATTACCGAAATGCCATTTCCCTATATATTTAATTGTTCGTTTCGGTATTTCCAGTTCGTTTCGGTATTTCGGTACGTTTCGGTAAATACAGCTACCCGCAAAATAGACGGTGAAAAAAGAAACGCAATGCATTGGTCTCTCGAAAAGAGAGAAAAAGAATCAAAGTTCTGTTAAAATTAACAGTGGCGACCCACTGGCGCTTGAGTTTCTAAGTGTGCATCACTGTCATTACATTCATAAGTATGGTTGGAGGTTGTAAAATCGTGGGAGTTGTAAATTCGTGGGTGTTAGTAATTTGCATAATATTCATGCGCAAAAGAAGTTCCACTAAGTGTTTATTCTTCCAACATTTAACCATGCATAAAGGTCTTATTTCATAACAAAAGCAAATGCCTAGAGCCTAAATAGGGAATTTAATTCTAAAAACAGTTTGACCAGTTGCTTCTATGCCTTCTTTTGCTATTTCTTTTTTGCATACCTGAAAAGCGGTCATTTTCTAATCTCGGATATCAGCCTGAGAAAATATTGCAATGATTACTGATTTTATACCTTCCGGTGAACAATTGGTCCAAGTACGGGGGCCAAACTTAATTGCAAAATTTTTCTCTTATTTAATTATTATACCGGGGGTCCTTATTTGCGTTTTCTTGAAAAATGAAAGTGTTATGTTTAGAGAGTAGGGCTAAATCCAGGCTCGTATTTTTTTTTCAGAGAAAACAGTCTGTGTATACTGTTATTTTGTATTGAGGCGGATATATCGAAGCAATGATACAGTGAATTTCAACTCGTTCTGTTTAAGGACTATGACTCTACAGTTATAAATGTGGACGTTGCAGGAAAGTCAATGTTGAGCTTTATGAATCCTGTTTGAATGGATGGGTATCTGCCTTTAATCATTGATATCTGCTATAGATTGGATTATCTTAAATCTGTTTAAGACTAAAAAGTTTCCAAAAGCATCTATGCTACAGAAAATAATAAACAAGTGACCTGACGTGGGTACGTCGATTTTTTATCACGGGGCGGAACAAATCCACGAATTTACAACCCAGTGACATGTATTATAAATAGATCACCCACTCACATGCGGATGAATTTTCTAACATTGAAACGATATTGCTTTGCATCGAAACTGTATCAGTTTATTCATCTAGTGGTGTGGTCTAATAATGTCATAAGAAAATATCAAGAAATTGTTTGACATGTGACTGTCACGTGAGAATCCGGGTCAACTCGGCCTGGGGTCAACTCGGCCTGAGTCAACTCGGCCGGGTCAACTCGGCCCGCTGCATATGTATGTATGTATGTATGTATGTATGTATGTATGTATGTATGTATGTATGTATGTATGAAAGTGCACTGTGCAAGTAATTATTGCCGACACACCTGATTAATCACCGTTTAAACTAAACCCGCTTTGATTAGTATATCGATACATGAGTTATTTAGTGGGGATCTTTAATTATTTAACACATTCCCAGCAAACATTCATTGGCGTGACGAATTACTCGCAAATATTCTTTAACTTGAAACAATTTAAATGTTTGGTCATCCGAGTTAATCGATTGTTGAGAGCGTTTTCGATTGCCGCCCACCCGGTGTGAATATTGTAAAATATCAGGCCGAGTTGACCCGGCCGAGTTGACCTGAGGCCGAGTTGACTCAGGGGCCGAGTTGGTTACAGTCTGAGTTGACCCGTGACCACGTGATTTAGCTCTTATATCCACGATTATACCACCTTCAAGGCTACTAGACTACCCCTGCTCTTTCCAAGCCAATGGTCTCTGGTAAAATTAAAATCACTAATCCGATAATGCTGGTATTTTCTGATATGCGGTGAACCAGTGACCTATAAATACAGTGACTCGCGTCTTCACCTTTCGGTCCAAAGAGGCGTGTCGCGCATGCGACTGTAGCGCCTCCTACCGGAGCGCCATATTTAATACAAGCTGAAAAAGCTTGAATTTATGTCAAAAGTTAACGGCGTGCATCGCCCGTTTTATCGCTGTTTTCATAGTGGAATTATTATGAAACGATAAGGTAAGCTTTGAATTTTATAATGACGTATTAGAATATAAGTTATGTGATGATTTTGCTTGGTTTTGGAGTTCATTTTTAACGATGTAAATTGAGAAACTTTCGTCACTCGAAAGAAAATGGCGACGACGCCATAAAAACCACCACTTCTTTTACGATATACTCCGTCGTTAATAAGGTTTGAGGTAATATTTTAGCATTAGAAAACGAAAGGGGAAGGACCAAAATGTTGTTTAATATCATTTTCATGACAATTATTTACTATTTTGATGGTCTTATGACAGTATAGAAATAGGCTTATTTAGGAAAGTAGCGAAAACCGGCAAATCAGGATGTTCAAAACCCCACTCCCCCGTTTTTGAATAAGGCTCCCAAAATAACTATTTTTGAGCCTCGCAATGATATTTTTCATAAAGTTGAATGCCTAACAAATTGTTTGAGTTTTATTTTATGCAATTTCGTGCCGATTTAATGGGTCAAAATAATCTTAAATAAAACTTGTTTTTCACAGTTTTCGCCATACAACAATGATTTCAGAGGGTTGGTTAGTTATGCATTGAAGAATTTGTCAGGGACCAAAGTTTCTTATTTCACATCAATAAAAATTAACTCCAAAACCAAGCAAAATAATCACAAAACTTACTAATACATCATCATAAATTTCAAAGCTTTCCTTAACGTTGAATAATAATTTGATTACGTAAACATTAATGAAATGGGCGATTCACGTCGGCCCATTCACGTCGATAACTTCTGATAGAAATTTCAACCCACTCAGCTTAATTAAAACCTATGTCACTGACTTACTTTAATTTTCAATGGATGCATATTTTCCTAAGTAAGAGAGAGCCAAGATCAAAATCCTCATCCAAATGCATAATAAAAATTATATTGAAAAGCCCTCCAGCCCGTTTTTTTCGTGTTGTTTTTTTTAACTTCGTCAAGTAAAACTACCGTATAAAAAAATGGCAAGTTTGGTATCAAATTTTCGGAAATTAAGTACACAATTTAATGCAAACCTTTGTAAGAACACATTATTTATACAGATTAAATAAAACAATGAAAATATCAAAATATTTCTAGATGCGAAATAAGCGGTCGATAGAATTATCGATTTTTTTCAGCCACTCACCTGTCCAGCGGCACGACAAGCGTCCATTGGAAAAATACCTATATTTAACTGGAGATGCGAGTCACTCTATATATAGGTCACTGGGTGAACCTTGAAAAGAAGGTGCAACTAGTCCTGTAACGATGACAGTGCAAATAGAAACAGAAAAATGTTGACCTGAAGTTGAACACATGTTGCTGCTGAATAGTTTCTATCCGTATCAGCCTTCGATGTTGGGCCTTCCAGTGCCCAGAGCCACAAAGAAAGGTAAAATCCAGCTATTCTACATACGCGCTGTGACAAAACAACGCCAATCGTTGAAAATCAGGGAAATTTGCCATTGTCACTAGTTTTCACGACCTGCAAAGTTTGGGTTCCCCAGTCCCTTAAAATCAGTGTCGAGGTATTATTATTATGGCTGCCACATCGCCGTCTCTTCGCTAAAAGGAGCGGCTGTAGCGTAGTGGATAACACGCCAGACTACCAATATAGGGGCCGACAAATTGATCCCCTGCTTCTCTGGTCTTTCGGATGAGACTTTGAACCAAGGTCCAGTCTCCATACGACCCTGTTGGTGGGACGTTAAATCCGAGTTCACTCGCTCACTTTCCGCTAAAAATGGACGTGGTAAACCAAATGCCGACCGTGAATCCAAGCGGCTTAAACTTGGTTTTCCTGTGATGACCAAGGAAATTACCAAACACTGACAGCATTTAAAAAGTCATACAAAAATGTGTTAACCACCATCATTTGACTGACAAAAAGTTCTAAAAACCTTTCTAAATCTCACTTTTTTTATATTCGTTGGCAACAGCCCGTTGTAGGTACTTAACAAGTGCTAAAGTGATCCGAATGGAATATTGGGAAACCAATTTGATGACGACACATACCAGGTGAATGTAAAATACAGATTTATTTTTCCAACTAGGCCGTATGTATTCTGGGCTAGCCGTCATACTGTTACAATGGAAAAAAAGTTTGTGTACATGTGCGTCTGTGTGTCATTTTCTTTTCTCATCTATTCTCGCCTCCTTTATCTATGCACATGACATCAAATTCTAAACAATGTCATATCGACATTGATTCACCGCCCTACTGTTGCATCAAAATCAGTCAGAAGACTTGTTTCTTCATTTTTTTCTGGTCCCACCATACCCCCTCCACCCCAGCTCAATCATATAATCATTGGGCTGCGTCACATGAAAACGTGCATATTGACCAATGCAACCAGTAAAGCTTCAGTCTTGCTGCACCTGCATGCAGTCTCTTTGCCCAGGCTCCATAGATCCATATTCATGGAAAACATGCCGATTAGACTTGATGGATGTGCAGGCTGATCTGAGTCTTCAGTAAATTTTATGTAATTGTCTGACAGGGCATTTTCTTATGACTCGGTAGTTTTGAAAAATGAAAGTAAATAATTTTCTCAAGAAATTCTCTTTTTCATTTCATGAACTAAAGAAATATGTATCGTTCAGATACAGCGAAAGTCCAAAAATATCACATTTTCATTGAAAGTATCATTGAGCTATCAAAAAAGATAGAAAAAAGAAAACAGGCTATAATAACTAATGTTTGACTAATCAACGGTTACAATGGGGATTGACTTATCAACGGTTACGATGGGGATTGCGTAAACCTTACTCTACAATTCAACGCTCATGTGCTTTCGAGATCAACAGGATGGCAGTAATGAAACTTCTGGATGAGTGCTTTGTTTTCACTGACTAAACAGATGTGAACGGAACAATATAAATAGTCTGAATGCTGGTAGTAATTGCTGAATCGCAGTGGTAAGCATAACAGTGTAACTCCATTGTAACCCTATGTATTTGATTTGCTATGCTTGATATTTTGGCATCTGTAGAACGTAATACAGCCAACTTAAAAGAAAAAAGATGTCCAATAACAACGAAAAATATGAATAGGGCCAATTATGTTCATCATTGTAGAACTATGGGTTCCATTGATAGACCGATCCCTTCAGTGTATTGATGTCAGAAGTCTGCAGGAATTGGACTGTGATATTAAGGTGCATTACCAGAGCAGGACATAGTGTAAATGTGTTTTGGTACAGTGATTTTTTCACTATTTTGGGAATGGTGCTGGTGCCCACGGAATTGGGAAAAAGCGCATCGTATTTTCCTATAATTTTAAAATTGTGGAAACCTTTTATTAAGTCTCAAGTGGTGGGATAGGGGACATGATACTGAATATATAGTATTTAGTTACTATTTACGTTCAATTATTGCTATATATCTGCTATTTCTCTAAGCAAGCAAGTAAATGTATGATGTAAGATGGTCCCTAGAACAATTTTTTCTGCAATTGGGAATTTTTATCCCCTCACACCACAAAGTGGTGAGGGGATATAGGTTTTGTCCCATACGTACGTACGTATGTTCACCTTTTGTCATCGCTCTAGCACTTACATTTCTCAACGGATTTTGAAATAACTTCACACAAGTGTAGGGCATGACAATATCTCGAGCAAGTTCGACTTTTAGGGTGCTGCGCCCAAGGTCAAGGTCACTGTGGCTATTTTTAGAAAAACTTTGTCAGCGCTCTGGCGCCTACATTTCTCAATGGATTTTGAAATAACTTCACACAAATGTAGGGCATGACAATATCTCAAGCAAGTTCGACTTTCAGGGTGCTGCGCCCGAGGTCAAGGTCACTGTGGCTATTTTTAGAAAAACTTTGTCATCGCTCTAGGGCCTACATTTCTCAAAGGATTTTAAAATAACTTTACACAAATGTAGGGCATGACAATATCTCGAGCAAGTTCTACTTTCAGGGTGCTGCGCCTAAGGTCAGGGTCACCGTGGCTATTTTTAGAAAAACTTTGTCATCGCTCTAGCGCCTACATTTCTCAAAGGATTTTAAAATAACTTTACACAAATGTAGGGCATGACAATATCTCGAGCAAGTTTGACTTTCAGGGTGCTTCCCCCAAGGTCAAGGTCACTGTGGCTATTTTTAGAAAAACTTTGTCATCACTCTAGCACCTACATTTCTCAACGGATTTTAAAGTAACTTCACGCAAATGTAGGGCATGACATTATCTCTAGCAAGTTTCACTTTAAGGGTTCTGTGCCCAAGGTCAAGGTCACTGTGGCTATTTTTAGAAAAACTTTGTCATCGCTCTAGCGCCTACATTTCTCAACGGATTTTAAAATAACTTGACACAAATGTAGGGCATGACAATATCTCGAGCGCGTTCGACTTTCAGGGTGCTGTGCCCAAGTTCAAGGTCACTGTGGCTATTTTTAGAAAAACTTTGTCAGCGATCTAGTGCCTATATTTCTCAATGGATTTTAAAATAACTTCACACAAATGTAGGGCAAGACAATATCTCGAGCAAGTTCGACTTTCAGGATGCTGCGCTTAAAAGGTCAAGGTCACTGTAGCTATTTTTAGAAAAACTTTGTCATCGCTCTAGCGCCTACATTTCTCCATGGATTTTAAACTAACTTCACACAAATGTAGGGCATGACAATATCTCGAGCAAGTAGTCTTGTGTGAGGGGATTTGTATCGCCTGCGATGCCTTGTTCAACTTGCAGTTGGGAAAAAAAAGATACATTTTGAATTGGGACTGGTACTTTTTATGGGCACCACTTCTGTAGAGAAAAAAATCAGTGTGGTACATATATATTTTCAACTTTTACAGCCTAGCTGTAGAAGCTGGCAGCATCTTTACGGAGATTCAGGTAGGGTGGTTGGCTCTTTCAAGAAATTAAGCAAAGGAGAAAGCGGTTAGTACCAGAATGGGTGACCTTCTTGACTTCGAGGACAGCTGAGCAAATGCTACAATCTAAAAAATAAATTTGTCTGTATTTTCACAATTTGTAAGATGTCTGGGTCATGAAGAAGAGACATACAGAAGGGTGACGACAGGTTAGAAGCAAGGGCGTTTATTAGAGCAGGGCCTTTATTAGGATTCACACGGTACAAAAAATGTCAGGAATGTCCAGAGGGTACTCAAAATTGTTTGTCAGCTGGAATGTCACATACTCAAAATTAGTTGTCAGATACCAACCCCCCCCCCCCCCCCCACCCACCCCCCCCCACCCCCACCCTCAAACTAGCTAGGAAACTTAAGGATAGTGTTTTGTAACAGAGAGACCTACTGTAGTTTAATTTGAAGTTTTATGTATTATTAATCCGGACCCAGTAATCTTATATCTTATATTTGCTCGGATTTTAATATGTTCTGCAGATGAAAAAGTGAATCACCGGCAGGAGACGGCCATGTAGTACAAGAGTTATGTAGTACAAGAGTTCTAAGGAATTACACAAAGCCATTTCAAACAGTTCTACGTACCAATATACCATATTTATCCTAGTAAATGCCCTTGCTATAATAAACTTCAAAACTGTTACAAGCATTTCTTGAATATGCATTAGATTCGGTAAAACTTTGATTCCTATTTAAAACGTTGAAGGTAGGATTGTCCATGAGAGTCACTTCTGAAACAAATTTCTCTGATGTCTGGAACAAGTTCATTCCTTATGACACTCAATGACAGTCTTTATTATTATATTAGTTCTATTGTGATGCTACATGAAAGTGCCATAGATAAACCTGGAGTGGAATGGTTGAGATAATTTACATTCTATTGGTTACAATTTCATCCCAGTGCCTGAAATGGTTGTCTTACAGGAAAAAATTTGCTCCCTCAGAGGAAGCAAATTCTTTCCTGTAAGAGGTCATCACAAAGCCATGGAATGGAGTGGAGATCATGCCTGCATGTTCATTCATTAAAATGTTTTCAACTGTGCTCATGAAACTAAGTTTTCATTATTGCAAATAAGTCAGTAATATATTCATAATTCTGCAATACTTCTTTTGCAGACAAGACAACACAGCTCATGTCGATTTTCTTTGGTTTCAAATTTAAACACCGGTGCCCCTCCAGTGTTTGTTGTTCCCTGGGGTATAGCAGATAAGTTAGATTAAGGGACTGTTGCTTGACGTATGAGATTCTTTGGCTTACTACTTTGGCTGATGGGGGGTTGTGGTTGTGGAGATTCTGGATATAGATATATGAGCATCATGGAGGTGAGCTATTATTTGCAATTTGTTTTGTCATTGATAAGACCTATTGCTTGTCTTAAGCACTTGCAAGTCTCAAATCTACAGGGGTGAGATGACAACTATCAAATCAGACTTTACATTATATAATTATATTAGCAAGGCCATAATTATACCCCCAGCAAACGAAGTATGAGGAGGGGTATATATCTTTTGTCCGATGTCCGTTTGTCTGTCCGTCTCTTTGTAAGTTAACATTTGCTTGAAAGTTTTTGAGATCTTATATTTGCAGGCGATCATGTGATTTTCTAGGGGATCACACATTTTGGCAACAAATTTGTACAACTGATTTAGTTGAAAATGACTGAAATAATCTTGACTGGCTGTACAATCCATATGAAAAACAAGCCTATCAGTTGATTGTCGAATTTCTGACAAAAGAAAGCTAAACATACAATTTCCATCTTTAAATGATATCAAGTACATTTACAACAGTACATTCATATACTTCGAGGATTTGGTGTCACTTAGAAGGCAATGCCTTAATTTCATATCAAGTCAGAAAAACATACATACTAATACTTTTTGCCCAGTTCATACTCAGTAAAGTTGCAACATGATGGTTCACGATCAGTCTCAATGAAAAATGCAGTTAAAGTCTGATTAGGTGGCCCAGTGTTCATACAACATGTAGTCAAATCTGTCTTGAGGGGTCATGAAGGGGCCTCACAAAAACTGGCTGCAGAGTCATGGCAGACAGGTGTACACTTAATAGAGGTTCGTTGTCCCCTGGGGCACAAAAAAGTAGCTACATGTGATAGGTGACCCTTAACAGAGTTACCCTTGAGACAGGTTAGACAGCATTATTTTTTATACAATTTCATTACAACAGCAGATATTAACAGTTACTTAAAAATTTGGAGAGGTAGGCACTGATTAAATTTGATATTCACATTTGATAATCAGGCAATCAGTCACTATCTGGGGTTTGTGTCAGTCTTATGTAACAGTCCTGCAGTTGGTGCTGTCTGTTTTTAAGACACTAGGTTCAAGTCCTAGAGGACTGCATGTTAGTACTGGCACATATAACACTAAACAGCAATATCCATTTACAGAATGCATTCTAAAATAAGAATGAAATAGGTTTAGAATATTCCAATCTTTAGCCATATGGTAAGATGTCTCATAGGAAAGAACATGAGAAGTAAATACTTAAGGGCTGTTAGGGAAATTACTTTTGATTTTTGATTTTGTACTAACAGTGTATCCCATTTGAAGATATTACATAAATATTTTTTTCTTCAGTTTGGTGGTTTCAAAACGTCGAAAATTGCAAGACCGCTAACATTTCTGCACTATCTGAATGGACATACCTGTAATTGCCTACATGTTAGTTATGAGAAAAAGTTGCCAGCAGTGCTCGTTTTATAGGTAGCGCCTATTTATTTCATATTATACTTTGAATAGTTTGAAAACTGCATGCATTATTCTGATAAGCCGGTATACAATATGTACATAATATTTTACGCTTACACACAATCTACGCATGCTCAGAGAAACCAAAATTCATGTACCTTATGTAGCAAATTTTCAATATAGTTTGGGGTGATATCAAATCATAAAACAAAAGATATCATTTTTGGAATATAAACTTGTTCAGTGTCCAAAAAGATTATTAAATTTTGTCATAGACAATAGATCACTTGATAGAAAAAATAATAAAAGGTAAGGCTCTTTGTTAGTTGTGTATTATTTGTATGAGCCCTTTAGATTCGACTAGAGATATCATTCAGCGCCCGTTGAATTGCAATAGAAGACTAATGACAACTTAACCTTCGTATGAAAACTATTGTTGTATTCAATATACTGCACATATTCAGGCAAACATACAGCAATCATAACTTACCAATATATACAAGTATACATAAGGGATACAGAGGTAAGATTTTTATACATTTAGAATCTTTCGAACAATAAAAATATTTTAAAAAAAGTAGGAAAAATTACAAATAAACCAAAATCTAACTTCCCTTATATAATAATTTTTATTGTTCGATTAGCAAACCGCAAATTTCAGTTTTATGGTCAGCGATGGACTACATTATGGTGCATGTTTTGTTTTTGTTAAAGGTCCGAAGTGTGGTCCTAAATAACTTGTGCGCGTTATCTAACGCAGAAAGTTACTTACTGCATTAAACGCAAATAACAACAAGTGATACTGTTACTTATCGCAGTAAATCTGATGATTTTTACCAATGCCGGCCTAAGTAGCTGATGGATACTGTTACTGTACAAATGTTCGCGGTGTACTAATGGTCGCAATATTTGCATTCAACAGAAATGCCCGAACTTTAATATCCGCGAACATGGTGACTTTACAAAGGAAAAACAAGAAAGCAGGACGAATTCGCGAACTTAAAAACCCGTGAATGTGTCTAAAATCTAAAATTGCAAAACCGCGAACGTTTGTCCTAGCAAACGTAATTAGAATTACAGTACATATGCCTGGATGAAAGTAAACTATAGAAAGGGCCACGATTTCCCGTAGTATTTTGGCAGTACATGAAGTAGGTTATTAGAGCCCCTTTTTCTCTTGGGCATAACATGCAAACCCCCGACCTTCTAATTTAGCTTACTCGTTTAGTTTTTACACCCAAGCCAAATTTGTATTAGGGCAGTGATGTTTGCTTGTACATAATAGTGTATTTAACAGAGGCTCGTCAGCGCGACTCTTCTGTCAGCTTTCCTGAACAGACTCATTTAAACCTATTCTACTGGATTATGGCCTTTTTAAGAACGTTAATGTCCCTTCTTGTTCCTCCAAAAGAATCATGTGAGAGCAACTTCATGTTTTCTTATTAGTAGATGAATCTGGTCTAGCCAGAGGCTGTTTTGTTTGACAAAACCAAAAGTAGACGTTTTATAGTTTGGACCCCTTTTTTTGGTTTATACTATTATTTGAATAGACCGACTATTTACAATTTACTAACTTACAGTATGATCTCCCCTGGCTTTCGTTGCTAGGCCATTACAAGGTCAGTGATAAGGTATTATTAGCCGAAATTACGTAATCTGATCCACCCTATGTCTTGTGAATATTTTCATTGTTCTGACAGGAACTCAATTATGATTTAAATATATAAACGCTGCAACTGGTGTTGTGCCGTGTGGCGGCCGTAAAACGTCTCCCCCGTACCATGATCATCGATAGTTTAGTTTATAGTTTTTGTCTGGTCCTTTATGCTCTCAGCGGAAATATTCTGAGAAATGGAAATTAATAATTTATTTAGACTCGTAGTCTAGACAGATTTCTTATCGTTCTGAGTCCTTTTTAGCTCGCCTGAACGAAAGTTCAGGAAGAGCTATTGTTGTCACCACGGCGTCCGCGTCCGCGTCCGCGTCGGCGTCCGGATTGGATGTTTTGGTTAAAGTTTTTTAAAGACCTATTTCTCCCTAACCCATGGATGGATTCTTTTGATACTTGCACTGTAGTTAGATATTGGACCAAAGTTTAACATGGTACCACCCCCACCCCACTCCTTGACCTTGATGTCAAGGTCATGGACTTAGAAAATTGGGAGTTTTTTGGGACTGGGTGTTTTGGTTAAAGTTTTCTACAGCCCAGTATCTCCTTAACCCATGGATGGATTCCTTTGATACTTGCACTGTAGTTAGATATTGGTCCGAAGTTTTCCAGGGTACTACCCCCACCCCCCTCAGTGACCTTGATGTCAAGGTCATGGACTTAGAAAATTGTTTTTTTATTAATTGGATGTTTGGTTAAAGTTTTTTAATGACACATATCTCCTGAACCCATAGATGAATTCTTTTTATATTTGCACTGTAGTGAGACATTAGTCCAAAGTTTTACAGAGTACTACCCCAGCCCTGCTCGGTGACCTTGATGTCAAGGTCAGGGACTTAGGAAATTTGGTCTTTATTAAAGTTTTTTAATTGCGTACTGATTCATAATGCTTAGCAGAGATTTAGTTTACACTTGAACTGATGTTAGACACTTTTTTGAGTTTTTACAAAACACTATATACTTACCCGACTGGATGACCTTGATGTCAAGGTCATGGACTTTGAGTTTTGTCTTAAAGATTTTGATTAGTTTTATATTAATGAAGACATAATTTCACAGTGCCACAATGGACTCAGTTGATACTAATACTTGGACTGATGTTAGATAACGGTTAAAGGCTTTGATACATCCTAGCCCTGCCCTCCTCCCCCCTACCCCTTAGTTCTTTGACCTCAAGCTCATGGACTTTGAAATTTCATGTGGATTTTTTTATTTTAAGACATTTCTGAGATAGCTTTTGTTTATAAATGTGTTGTCATTATGGACATGCTTGCCTGAAGTTTTATACATAGCAGTTCACACCACCATAGCGACTGTGTGATGGGCAAGCACCTATTCAGGCGAGCTATGCTGTCAGGCGACAGCTCTTGTTATATATACTAGTATTTTAATAGACCGAATGCTGGAAATTCAAAAAATTGCAATACGTTTCACCTGGCTTTCGTTGCTAGGGAATTATTGGATCACTGATGAGTCTCAAAGAGCCGGAACTTAGTAGTCTTATCCTCCTTCTTTTTATGAATGATTTCATTGCTCTTGAAAAACGCATTTATGATTTCTCGTGGTTTGGTCTGTTTGTTATTCTTAAAAGTTGAAGTGTAATCAGGGTCCGTTGTGTTTGCCGCTTCCAAACGGCTCAGTTTTTTTGTCTGTTCTAAATGACATTACCAAAAGGACATGCCTAGTCAAGGTCTGTTCTGTTTGCCGTTGAAAAATGGAGCTGTCTTACTGTGGTTAGCTTTGTTTGTTTTTGCTAAAAGGAGAAGTCTAATTAATGTAAGTTCGTTTTTGCGGTCTCCAAATGTAGCAGTCTTCTTAAGGAATGTTCAGCTTGCTGTTCCTAAAAGGAGCGGAAGATGTCCAAGTTTGCCGGTCCTAAAGAAATCTTATCAGTGTATGTTCAGTTTCCTATTTCTAACATAGAATTCTTTGTATGGTCTGTGCGGCTTTCTATTCCTAAAAGGAGCAGTCTAATCAGGGTCTCTACCGTTTGGTATTCCTAAAAGTTTAATCAGGTTCTATTCTGTATTCAATTCTTAAAAGTAGCAGTCTATTTTGGATCTGCTCTATTTGCTTTTGCGCCAGAAGAAACATACCATACTGGCATGCCGCCAGATTGTAAAATCGAAACATCGTATTATTTACGAGGATCGTCCAAACTGTTCTGTCACTGGACTCATAACTTTACTCACAGACGTTATAGCTGACAACAGTTTGCAACAATCTAAAGAGCAATCCTTTACCTTTATACTGATATCAGGTACATGGTAAAGATATGCCATTTGGTTGAGCTATACGCTCAGATACAGACCTAATATTTGACACTGGCCTATTTTTAGGGATCATTTTTAAAATTTTGATTGGGATCACATAGTCACGATCTACTGCAGTAAATGTATGCTCCAGAATTTGAACTGTTATTCATTTATGAAGTTTTCATAAATCCTTCTATCATAAAAATAGAAAATAGGTAAAAATAATTGTTAAATGTTTATCATATAATTTGCTTAGTCCGTTGTAACCCGTCTGTTGGTCTAAATTATTTAGTTCAATAAAGATAGCTGAGTTGCCATCTATTTGGGAAAGAGCTGCTGACTCGGCTTATCACTTGTAATTTATTGTTTGTTGGGATGTCTTTGTCAGTCTTTCCCTTTGATGTTGGGGATAGGGTTTGGGATCTGATTCAGTCAGTTCCTGAAGTGTAGTTTCTCTTTAAATTAGTACTTAGAACATGACCAAGTTAATTTTCGTATGGCGTTGTTTGCTTAATGTTGAGACTACGAAATGCCTTAAACCCTTTAAAATGGACAGAATGACTTGGAGATTTTTTCGCTGTGTTTATTAGTACCTAAGATATCGTAAGCATCAGGTAGCGTTGTTTGCATAATGTTGAAAGTAAAAAGTATGCAAAGACCAGGAACTGAAACCTTAAACCCTTTAAAGTGGACAGAATGACTTGGAGAATTTTTCGCTGTGTTTATTAGTACCTGCGATATCGTAAGCACCAGGTAGCGATAATAGGCATCCCTTAACTGGAAAATGCCGGGGTTGAACCTGATAATTTTCCAGTATGGTGAGGGTGCCCTTCTTTTAAAGCAGCTTGTGATTGTTATGTTATTGATACAAAGATCAGTATTTTACAGCTATGTGATAAAGAACCGGGTTTCTGAATGGTTTTTATTTTAGATGAATATCACCTTTCGTTTTTTGATATAAGGCAGTGACAGACCTTTTTGGATGACCCTCGTAGTTTCCCGAAATGTTTGATATTTAGGGTTGTATTTCTGTAGAAACATCATTGCAAAGACCTTAAGATGGGCGATGGACAATGGACAAATAGTATGCGAATAAAGAAAATGATCAGGGAGACGGTATTATATAGACTGTAATATTTACTTTATGTCACAACTCTTTCTGAAATTTTTAGGTAGATCAGATAAAAACAAGGCACTTTTTATCAAATGTCTTGACCATGTATGGTGCATGTACACTGCATGCATTAATTAAATACAGGTAGAGACAGCAGCGGTACCTTTATCATACCCACAATATAAATAATACATTACTGTGACCATTACACAAGTGTGTGAATGAAATTGTTCAACTTTGAAAATGGACTCTACGGTGTTTCTTATGACAAATAGTTGGACACAGATGAGACCATTTTTATCAGCCCAGCCTGATAATTTGTGAAAAAATTGTAAAAACAAAAATAATTGCTAGGATGCTCTCCATAATGCATTAAAGAACCTTCAGACCCTTATTACTTTTTTAATAACGATGGTTATTTTTTTTAAGAGTTTTGCGCACATATATAACCCCTTTTTAACCTCAACAAGTCCTCCATTTTTGGATTCTGAATTGTGCGAAATGACATAAAGAAGGCCTCTACCAATTTTTGGGAAGATCTGTTATATGTTCAGCATTTTAAGGAGATTTTTTAGTTTGCCCCAAATCAATGGTTATCACCACCTTAAAAAGTCGTTGTTAAACCCAAAACAACTTGTCATTATTAGGCCTTACATTATCCGAAGTTATATCTTGTGATCCCGGGGCATACTATGCGTGGAAAGGACTGGCTGTCATTTCTTAGGATGACTGGATACGCCTCCATGATTTTTCACCATTTGTAATCAGAATAGTTTTTCTTACGAAAAGGGAGTTAACTTTGATCATTTAGTACTGGCTTTCTTGTAAGAAAACATTCAACTCATTATATGTCTGCCTTAGAGAAAAGAATTTCTTGCTTCCTCTGAAAGGGTATCCAAACTCCCTAAACACGTACAGATTAAAGCATTTCCACCAATAGATTGAATCAGTTGAGATCAATCATTAATGCTAACAGCAAACATAATGCTTAGACTGAATCAATGAGTGTTATTTATCCACATATGATACAGTTTTCGTGCTGCTACTTAAAATAGCGGAGCGGTCAAAGTATAGATGTATGACTACACAAAATTATTATCCTCATAAATGTAATATTTATATGGTTATGTGCCTTATGTTTTCTTTCCATTTCACTTCCTTGTCAACAATCCGCAATAGTTTCAGCCTTAAACCAAAACGAAAGTAATACCACTGACGACCAATCATTAAATGGAAGTTTTCTTTTTGTATCGTCATAATTACGTATTACAGCATCAGAAATTATGACTTTGTTTTGGCATGTCTTGGAAGCTTTGCTGTATGTCTGTAATTTGTAACATAGTAACAGGCCAACTTGCGGCATGATTTGAAATATGAACAAAAAACCCAAATATTTATTTGTAGTTTGAATCCGTGTTGATTAAGTTCTGTAGACGTCAGTTTGTAGAAGTGTCTTTGACCAGCAGTGTGACCAAGATAAGTGTTCTACAGAGGGTCTATACTGTTTGCTGTAATGTATATCTACATAAATTTCAGTAATAAATAGATAAATAGTAATAACACGACAATCATAGTAATAATAATAATAATAATAGTAATAATTAATAGTAATTATGATGATAATAATAATAACAAAAATAAATCAGCAATGATATGGATCTCATGAACGTGTTAGCGAAAACGAAAGAAGAATTTTAAGCCAAAGTTCAATTCATTCTATAAGGGCACCAACCTACGTCATCCGACACGTCACTAATTGAGCAAACAACGGCGATTCGGACAATTATCTGTTCGGAATAGACCAACAAATTTCTTTATGTTGACAACTTTTCGAGAAAAGACTGCATGCACCATGTGTATTCTAAAAAGGGCAATATTTCAACATGAAAGTGACTCCATTAAATGTTGTAGAATTTGCAAATACTTTGACTAAATACATCACAATATAAGTCGAAACATGTTCGTTCGAACTATTTGCAAAATTAACAAAGTGTCGAGACCTGACTTCCATGTAGTAAGATTGTCCTTTCATTGCCGTATTTGGTACACCTAGTGGCTTTTTGGAGATGATGAAATTTACAAGATTTACGTAACAATTCCGAACACTGGGCCATTCGAAATGGTGTAACTTTGAAAATACGTCACTTGCTGATGACGTAGTCTTGCTATCTGATATCCAGCTCTTCTATTGGCATTAAAATTCTTTGAATCCTAAAAAATATAATGAGCCAGCAGCAAATAATCTGACCAGGCCGCACAGGGAGTATGACAAGTGATCCTATTGTACACACACCACTGTACATTTGTGCAGGCTGATCACTTAGCTTAAGGTGTATAGATAAGTTACTCACAATAGATCTGGCGTACATTGGGCGGGCAGCTTACCTAGTTTGTGTGTCGAGATAATGTTCTCACTATACCGCACACTGAGCGGGCAGCTCACCTAGTTTGGAGTGTATAGATAATGTTCTCACAGTACCGCACACTGGGCGGGCAGCTCACCTAGTTAGGGTGTATAGATAATATTCTCACAGTACCGCACACTGGGCGGGCAGCTCACCTAGTTTAGGGTGTATAGATAATGTTCTCACAGTACCGCACACTGGGCGGGCAGCTCACATAGTTTAGGCTGTATTATAGATAATATTCTCACAGTACCGCACACTGGGCGGGCAGCTCACCTAGTTTAGGGTGTATAGATAATGTTCTCACAGTACCGCACACTGGGCGGGCAGCTCACCTAGTTTAGGATGTATAGATAATGTTCTCACAGTACCGCACACTGGGCGGGCAGCTCACCTAGTTTAAGGTGTATAGATAATATTCTCACAATACCGCACACTGGGCGGGCAGCTCACCTAGTTTAGGGTGTATAGACAATATTCTCACAGTACCTCACATTGGGCGGGCAGCTCACCTAGTTTAGGGTGTATAGGTAATGTTCTCACAGTACCGCACACTGGGCGGGCAGCTCACCTAGTTTAAGGTGTATAAATAATGTTCTCACAGTAACGCACACTGGGCGGGCAGCTCACCTAGTTAAGGGTGTATAAATAATATTCTCACAGTACCGTACACTGGGCGGGCAGCTTACCTAGTTTAGGGTGTATAGATAATATCCTCACAGTACCGCACACTGGGCGGGCAGCTCACCTAGTTTAGGGTGTATAGATAATGTTCTCACAGTACCGCCCACTGGACGGGCAGCTCACCTAGTATAAGGTGTATAGATCATGTTCTCACAGTACCGCACACTGGGCGGGCTGCTCACCTAGTTTAAGGTCTATAGATAATGTTCTCACAGTACCGCACACTGGGCGGGCAGCTCACCTAGTTTAGGGTGTATAGATAATATTTTCACAGTACCGCACACTGGGCGGGCAGCTCACCTAGTTTAGGGTGTATAGATAATGTTCTCACAGTACCGCACACTGGGCGGGCAGCTCACTTAGTTTAAGGTGTATAGATAATATAGGCCTACTTACACTACTGTACATATGTGCAGGCTGGTCTCTTTGCGCAGCTCACTTAGCTTAAGGTGTATGGATACACATTAAGGAATTGCATCTATGCCATTTGCATTTTTGCTGCCATTCTCAACAGAGCTAAACTTTTGAAGAAAGGAGTTAGCTCCCTAGAAGCAAATTCATTGCTCTATACGTAAAATTGTTGTAGTAACAGACTCAGTTAAACCGAGTCTGCTATTGTCTATTGTTTGGTATGTTCCTTGCTTCCAAAGGATCTTACTTTTCAGAACATATTTATCTTCACTGCAGCTGGTGTTTATGCCGTGTGGCGGCCGTAAAACGTCTCCCCGTACATAATTATAGTGCAGATTATATTTTCTGGTCCTTTGCGATCATTGAGTTCATTTGAGTAATTTTGAAAATAGAGTTCCGCTTAAGTTGGTGCTAGGGGGCGTGGCTGGTGTCGCACACTTTATTACTAGTCACAAACAGACTCAATTAAACCGAGTCTGCTATTTTCTGTTGTTTGGTGTGTTCCTTGCTTCCAAAGGATCTTACTTTTAAGAACATATTGATTTGTCGCAAGAAGTCACAAAAGTCGAATACTTTTGAAAAAAGAAAATGGCGGAAAATATGGGGTTGCTGCCATAACCTTTAAGATGTAGGTATTTAAACTACAAATTGTTTTTATAGTCAGTTTTATTGCACTATATTAGATAAAGCACACAAAAATGTACATGGGTCTTTCATAAACGACCTTTAAGAGATATGAGGAGAGTAATATCTTAGACCAGCCTGTGTACGTAAACAGTTTATAACAAGAGTAGCATTGGTCCTGTAGCTCACCTGAGTCCATTCATCCTCGGCACTCAGGGAAAAGTAACTCTAAGGCAAATTGTACAATATGACAGAATTTTGAAGTCTGCTTCTTGCGAACATTTCTGTAAAACATTTGTCAAAATATCTACTGTAACACAGAAATAAATGCTAATTTACATTTTCCCATTATAAGTCTATGGAAACTTTAAGTTGCCATCGCAACAAACCACATGGGCAACAATAATAAAAAATAGTAATTCAATAGAGGCTAGTACTAAGATCCTTTCAGTAAAGTTTCAGGTTTATCGTCCAATTAGTTTCTGAGTAGATGATTTTTTAGTATGTTTTCTGTTTTTAACCATTTGGTTACCATGGCAACCAGCCAAATTGTGCCATTTGCATTAATTTCATACGGTTGCTAGAGGACTACTCCAGGACCAATTCTGTAAAGGTGTGTCCAAATATCTGCAGGGATATAGCTATGAATCAAAAATTTTCAACTTTCCTATTATAAGTCAATGGCAACTTAAAAGTTCCCACAGAAACAAAGCTACTGGAGCAACTGCCATGAGAAACAGAATTTTATAAAGGCAAGTATTAAGATCCCTTCTGTAAAGCTTCAGCTATATCGGTCGCATAGTTTTTGAGATGATTTTTTAACAGTTTTTCAATTTTTCCGTTGCTATGGCAACCAGCCAAATTCTGCAATTTGCATAAATTTAATAAGGCTGCTTGAGGACTACTCAAGGAACATTTTTATGAAAGTTTTTTTCAAAATATCTGCACCGACATAGCAATTAATGCAAATTTTCTATTTTGCTATTATAACAGTGGGAACGCGTATCTATGGCGGAGTGATATTTTTATACAGATGGCAACGAAAAAACATTCGAAATTCCTCAGATTCAGATTCTATCGACGAACGGGTCGCAATTTCGGCACTGTACTGTCGGCGAATCAAAATACACACAGACTAAAATAATATAGGATTTTGTTCCTTACATCCTAATTTGATTTCCTAGTTTTCTGAGATCCGAACTAAACACCGAGATACTCGGCATTCGAACAGTTTACGCGATCGTAGAAAGACGACTTATTACGTCAACTTTAAAAGCAATTTTCAAAATAAATCGACGTTCTCCCGCAGGCGGACATATGCCATGAAAAATGATGGTATTCGCCCTTTCTCCATGATAAAAATCAAATAATTCGGTGTGTGGGACAATTTTCTTTGCAAAATAATCTTCGGGTACTGCACGCATTTTGTTTTGAACAAAATGGCGGATGGCGGACAACAGTGTAATCACTGCCCCGGCTGTATATTTCAACGTTTGCGACAAAATCGAGAGAATCATTATTCCATGTATTGCTAGACTACCAAGCGCGATTAAATTAAATATGTTTATTTAAAGTACAATGCATGACAGATGTCTATCTTTATATTTCATTCACAAAAAACACAATTCCATACCCACCCGCAGAGTTTGTAAACAAGGAAGCTAGCTCATTAGTGCTGGGTACGTCATGAAATTGTGACGTAAACAGTAAACTGATTGAAAAACTGATATTAACTTGTGAGTCGGCTAACAGCCACTGTGCCAATACTTCAAATGCTATAATCGCGTCCCTTCCCTGTTTGAAAAATTAAAGCAAGGCAAATCATATCGCTACACCACTGAACAACTATACAATTAAGACAGCACGTGAATTTTCACTTTTGGAGAGAAAACTTAATGGGTCCTACATCTGAACGATCAAATGGAATGGTTGTGCAGGCCCATACACATACTTTTGCCAAGGGGTAGGGGATGGGGGTTGGGGATAGGGAGGTGTTGCTGGAGCGAATTTCAGTGTGAGTGGGGATGTGGCGGGAGGGGTGGGGGTAGGGGGAAGGAAGGAAGTTAAGAAAATCCAAATTTTAAGGCCACTTTTAGACCTTTAGTTTAGGGGTGTAAACTCGCTTTCTCGCAGAAAACTGCATGATTTTGATGTCATTTGCTCGGTTATGGGATGCGCACCCTCCGCTCTCCGTCTACGTACAGGCCCCGGTGTGCTTATTTGTGAGAGGGCCGGGAGGGGCGAGGGGCGGGGGAGCATCGACTCTGTCGCCTGACAGCTTTGACAAGGTCTGCACCTTTTCGCAGGTCAAACATAAACCAAATAGCGAAAAAAATAAATAGACAAAAAAAAAAGTGTTCTACTGAAATAGGTCCACCACGGGGGTAATACCAATTTGGCTACCTGTGCTTTCGACCGAGTCTGTACAATACAAACTGGCTTTCGACCGAGAATACGATCGTAAGCATTACTAATAACGGTAAATGGTAGGCCTACAATTGTTAATGGTTGTCGACCGAGCTGATACTGCTGTCGATTGCCTCGGTCGACAGCCACTTTTGCATGGATGGTAACTGACTGACTCGGTCGAAAGCACAGGTACAGTAGGGCAAATTGCTATTAACCCCGTGTCCACCTTTTTTATTTATTTAAATCATATGCTATGATTATGTGTTTTAAGCCCCCAGTTATATATGTGTATGTGTGTTTTTGGTGTGATCTCATCAGCCAAAACTCACAGTGCCACTGTGGCACAACACCGATTACAAAGATCTACAGATTTTTATTTTCCTCATTCTAGAAATCGTATGAAAACACAGCCCATTCTAGAGTCTGAATCTAGAAACCAGAATTTGTTTGCAACTCGTGTGGCTCATATCGACTCCCACAACCCAAAGGCTCTCCGGTGATTTTTTTCACTATTTTGGGAATGGTGCCAGTGCCCTTGGAATTGGGAAAAATCGCTTTGTATTCTCCGAAAATTCGGAAATTCAGAAACACTTTTATTAGCCTCAAATGGTGGGATAGGCGACATGATACTGAATATATAATATTTGCGTTCAATTATAGCTATATATCTGCCAGTTCTAAGCAAGCAAGTAAATTTATGCTTGTAAGATGGTCCCCAGAAAAATTCAGGTCGTCGTTTCTATCGAAACGACTCGATAAGCATAGATCGTTAGAACGGAGGATGACTAGGTGCATTTTTGGATAATAGAACAAGGGAGGTAATAACTGTAATTTCGATATGGTTTCACCACCAGTGTAGACACTGATCAGACTGCTTCTTCTGCCATAAAGTAACAGTCTGGTATGAATCTACGCAGCAAATCATGAGTAATCGTCTGGATTCAGGTATTACCCTGCTAACAAAGTAACTACATGTACTAATAACGGTATATACATAAATTGCCGTAGTTGCACAAAATAATCGGAGACCGTTAGCGAAACAGCCAAAAATACAGGTCCTGATCAGACTGCTCCCCTATAACCCCTAAGGAGCAGCCTGCTAAGGATCTGCACATATTATTGAAGTATAAAAAGGATTGTTATACATATAGTTTCATTTGAAACGCTTGAAAATAATAAAAACTTACTAAGATTTGTCAACGTTGTCTTATTGGTAGTGTTTAGAAGCACCGAATTTAATCATATTTGGACGAACTATAAACTTTTTTTTCTTTCTGTTTGAAAATATGGGCATTTGAATAGGTAGTGAAATTCATCACCGATGTCGTTTGTGTAAGAACGCTGACAAGAAAGTCAGTTCCCTGGTTAACTTTGAATATACTTTGAATATAGATAGATAAGGGCTGTTACGAAACGAAAATGAGATGTTTCGAGAAAAAAAGAGTCATAGTTACCAATCGACTTGGTAACTATGACTCTTTTTCGTTTCGTTACAGCTCTTTTTCGTTTCGTATCATCATTGAAAACATAGTTAGCAACCTGTGGATAAACAGCCGTCCGTTATTAAGAAGCTAAAATATGAAGATACGAGAATTAAATCAGTAATCTTGCGGAAGTGTACTATTGTCGTCCATTTCCGTTCGGGTAATCGCCTTAGTGATCGTCATATGGTAAGAAACCTGACAACACAATAAAAAGTATATAAAGGTGTGTAATCCATCGCCGTTAGTTATTAAGAGGCCAAAGTATAATTAATTAATCACTACGTCTACACTTGTAATGGAACGATACTGGCGTTTTTGCCAAGTATGTTAGCTTCTTGAAGTATCTTTGATTAAAGTTATTGTTGATGTACATATTCAAAAATAATTAACATCTTCTTATGTTATCAATCATTTTCTCTGGCGTTTCAATGGTGTTTCGGCAATCTATTTCAAGTGTGTGGTGCGTTTGAACAAAGTAGGGGAGAGCGGCGCTAGTTCTAACCTTTTTTTTTTTAAATTAAGTATCTTGATACATCACACTATAGAAAAAACCTGTGGCATAAAAGAGTTGATTTATTTAGAAATAGATCAGCTCTAGCAGTGACTTCTAATTCACTGTTTGTCGGTCAGTCCGCTCTAGTGATATATCTACGTTACAACTGACCGACAACAGTGAACTATTACCCAACTATTCAATACTAGAGCTGGGCTATTTCGATTCTAACATTCAAAAAACGCTGAAAACATATTCCTTTCGTTAAAATTCTTCTAACCGTCCTGCCAGCGCGCATGCTGCCGCCACTATTCTTTAATGTATCACAGATAAATACACGTGTTTATGGCGATTTTAGAAAGAAAACAAGACGTTGCACCGTCTAACATCTTAAAACGTCACAAAATACGTCAGTAATTGCCAGTGACGTCAGAAATTAGACTCACGCGCTCCGAAACAGTGAATTGTTGCAGAACAAAACACGGAAACTTCCCATTGCTTCTGTAGGCGCACAGTGTTGGAATGTGTTGTAGTGTTTAAAATATTTTCTGTTAAAATTCAAGGAGAAAAAGGTTTTACAAACCATTGGAATTGAAATAATGAGTCTCAAACCAACATGGGATAACTATTAGAAATCTTCAGTGTGAACGAAAAGAGATATTGCACAACCCGCAGGTTTGCACTATAATCGCTGTGTGAGTCCGTCCGTCCGTCCGTTATCAGTTAGCGAAAACCGTTATCAGTTAGCGAAAACGCTCATAACTCTTGAACCGCATGGGATATTTTGACAAGATTTTGCATCGTGGTAAATATGGTTCAAATTTTGTATGCTTATGTATTTTAACATAGTCCAGCCACCGGCATGCAAAACAGTGACGAGGCTTCACCGAGCATCAATTTGGCCGGTCAAGCTCTTTTATTGAAAATGCTCATAACTCTTGGACTGCTTGGTATATTTGCTTCAAATTTTGTATACCTATGTAATTTAACATTGCCCAGCCATTGGTATGCAAAATAGTGACGAGGCTTCACCGAGCATCAATTTGGCCGGTCAAGCTCTTTTATTGAAAATGCTCATAACTCTTGGACCGCTTGGTATATTTGCTTCAAATTTTGTATACTTATGTAATTTAACATTGCCCAGCCATTGGTATGCAAAATAGTGACGTGGCTTCACCGAGCAATAATTTGGCCGGTCGAGCTCTTTTATTGAAAATGCTCATAACTCTTGGACCGCTTGGTATATTTGCTTCAAATTTTGTACACTTATGTAATTTAACATTGCCCAGCCACTGGTATGCAAAACTTCTTATTGCACAACCCGCAGGTTTGCACTATAATCACTGTGTGAGTCCGTCCGTCCGTCCATTATCAGTTAGCAAAAACGCTTATAACTCTTGAACCGCATTCTATATTTTGATACATGTCAACATTATCTAACGACTCGCATGCATAACCGTCTTTTTTGATAGACGAGGCTTTGCTGAGCACAAGTTGAAAATTTACGGTCAAGTAGTGAAAATGCTCATAACTCTTGAACCCTGTGGTATATATGGTTCAAATTTTGTATACTTATGTATTTTAACACTGTCCAGCCACCGGCATGCAAAACGGTGACGAAAGTCTAAACAGTATTGCACGACCCACAGGTGTGCACTTTAATCGCTGTGCAAGTCCATCAGTCTGTTAGTCCTTCCGCTGTAGTCAGTGAGTGAAATTGCTCATAACTCTTAACCACATGGTGTAGTTTGATAAAAATATGCATCATTCTACAAGAAATGACCAATTTCATTTCCATACATTCCTCCTGGCACCAGTAACTGATTATTCTACATTCACCACGGGTTGTGCACATTACCATCAGTTGATTTCATAGTGAAACTAAACGGCTAAGATAACAGAAAAACAACGATTTTAGTTGTCACATTTTTTTATTTTATAAATTCTCGGCTTTACGTCTTGCCTGAAAGGCTCAAAATGTGAACGTTATGATTTTTGTAAGAGGTAGATATCAGGCTTCCTATACACTAGTAGCAACTTGAAATTTCATATTAGGATGGATGGATGGATGATTGGATGACTTGCGATTTTACGTCCTTCTCAAAGTATTTCAGTCAAATCAGGGCGATGGGCAGTTTATACTAAAAGGCTGTATGCAATGGAACCCCGTTTACACTCGACAAGATTTCCGCCTCCGGAAATCGAACTCGGGACCGCTAGATCAGTAGGCCAGCGCTTAGTCCACTGAGCTACCAGGTCTCCTTTGTATGACGATATCTAGAAGTACACCAGGAATATACAAGTATCAGAGTATGATGATCCCTATGTCACGGTCCACTGACTTCGGACTTAGGCCAGTTTTCACAAGGTTAACATTTTTGTAAGAGGTAGATGTCAGAGTTCCTATGAATTTGTATGAATTTATATCTACAAAGATACATATATAGCCTAATAGAAGTTTGAAGAGTTAAAGATTTATTCCTTTTGTTATAGAGGGGAAAAAGCTGTTTCTAATCTATAACATATTTACACGTTAAGTCTGATCTAGAACATGTACATAAAAAACCACTGCAGACACCGTAATGTGCATGTTATGGATTCGTACCCAAGGACTGCGGACCCGCTAAAACAAGCACGAGTGACAAAACGCTCGTAAGCATGTAAGCTCGCATGCCTATGTGATTACCTGTATTATGTATAGCGATTGCGAGAAAATCACACGATAAGTGATATCCATTTCTCATATACAGAATTGGATATCCATAATTCGAATTAGTGATAGCAAGAGCATATTACTCAGAGCTGCCAGCTTGTACTATAACCTTTCACCGGCTGCGGTTTTAGCAGATTTCAATCTCAGTGGATGTTTTGCAGAGGGATAACAGCATATTCCTAATTTCTCAGGGATCATTAGTGTCAGATGTCTATTTCTTAGAGTGTTTTATTACCCCCAACAAGCTTTATCTTAATCTAAACATTCCACTGCAGAGAACATTTGAGCCGCGACATGAGAAAACCAACAATGTGGTTTAGCGGCCAGCGCAGACTCAGATCAGCGTCTTCCCTGTCCGCATGGAGGTAGCTTAAACCCTTAGCTACCTTTGTAAGCGATTAGCGAAGAGTTTGCTCAAATTGGGCGGAATCCCAGGCTGATCTGAGTCTGCCCTGAGGCCACAACCACTTTCTTGTTTTTTTTTTCGTGTTGCGGTTGAATTTTAATGTGTGTGTGTTCGTGAGCATGGATTTACATGTAAATGATAGTGTTGAATTCAGATTTATTATATAAAAATACTGGACAATATATATGAGACAAATTAGTGATAGAAGTGTTTCTTTTTTATGTTTTTCTACGATGAAGAAAAAAATAAAAGTGTAATAGCATGGGGATGACATAGGCAGGTTTTAGTGGTCACTGATATGCAAAAGAAACAGTCATCAGTTAGTATCATGAAAAAGTTCATTTTCATTCCAATAGAGAACAATGATTTTTTCTCAGAGTAATGATCCAGATAAGGTTGATAAGAATTACAGAAATGTTGTTTGAACTCCTGTGCATAAGCCTGTTTCTTACCTATAATCCTTTGTTTTAGCTTATTTCCTTCCTTTTTAGTACGAAAAGTCAGCTTTTTCTTTGATTTTGACGACATTTTTAAATTATCCAAATTGAAAAGAAAATCTCTTAGCGCTGTTTATTTATTACTTTGTCTCTCTGGAAGGTGTATTACCTCCAGCTGTTTGTAGCAGTAAATTAATGGGTCTGGCATGCCAGTCTGACCGCAATGTTTAGATAAGGATTTAATCACCCTGTCTGAAATAAACCAATGAGAATGATTTCTGCTAAAAGAGAAGTTATACATATAGAATGGTGTCACGAGTATTTAGGATAACCTTCGAGGGGGTGTAGCCCCCGAGAAGGTTATCCTTAATATGAGTGACACCTTTCTATATGTGTTTTGTATCATGGCAGCCAATCAGCTTCGTCTATTTTGAATTCAAAATAATTCCTAAATGGCTGCTAATGAAGAGTGGCATATTTATGTGATTACATTCCCCACAGTAATTCTGCTCCTGACCTCAAGGTCAGACATCTAACAATTTTTATCTACAGTCCATAAATCTAATTAAGCTTTAACAGAGACTAACTAACTAAAAATTTTCAAATTCAAAATTTGTCACATGATCTTTTTGAGGGTCACTTGCTTAAGCCCTGGGTTTAAATCATTATTTTTTCTCGATTTTCTGTTGAATATTCAACATGGATACATTTGCTTGTCTGAGTGAACAATTTTTTTCCTGTAAGAGTACCATCCCAGGTCTGGGATCATCAAATTCCACTCCATTCCAGTTCTATATTATGCTTGATTTAATAGCTTTGGAATAAATTACCAGAAGACAGTGCATAATAGAGTAATTACCCTTGATATTGGGACTCTAACCCAATTACCATTTATCCTAAAATTTGAAGAAGAAAAAAGTTTTTACTGAAAGGTGAATGCTGCAAAATGACGAATAATGCAGTCTCATAATGGAGTTAGCATACTGTGCCTTCAGTAGTCTTATCTGGGTTTACACTCTTTGTCTGAATACTGTAGGAATACGGTATTTTTGTAAATAAATTGCTGCTGTATTCTGAAATGATCTTGTTCTTTTTATATCAAGAGTGAATTGGTACATGAATCAAAAGTTGACAGAACCGTGCTATAACTATGCCCATGCCGTATATCTGATATCCGCACTGTTATACCAGCACAGTTCTTTGAAGTTTGGCTCCGCCTACTTAAATAATCTGCTGAATCTTTCTCAGAGTGCAAGCTAACACAATTAATGAATGGGCTACTTCAAAGAGAAATAAAGTAGGCCATGTAGACTTTCTCAAGACCCTATATTATCTAAATTTTACTTTCAAACTGGAAAGTCCCTTTAAGTGGAATAATATGTGAAAGTCCCTTTAGAAGTTCTCTCTGAATATAGGGTCTTTTAGGGATTGAAAATTTCACCGACCAGCATCGGGTCGGTGGGTAATACAATATCCCATTTGTTGAGCATTAGCGTCTGCAGTCAATGTTTATATAATAAATAAACCACCCACCTGCTTGTATCAGTTATCAGCTGGTGATATTTAGACTTTTGAACCAAGCGCTTGTCTTTTGTCAGGGGATGATTTAAAAATGTGGTCAAACCAGGCAAATCCTGATCAGCCTGCTCAATGTTGACTCTGATTAGAGTCTGTACTATTTACCCAGGCATTTATAACCAAATATTTGGGGGAATCACAGTACTTTGATTTTGGGCATTTGTTACTTTTTTAGCTCACCTGAGCCATACTATTGTCTGTGTCCGTCGTGCGTTGTGCTTCGTACCTCGTTCGTCATCAAACAATTTGCTTTAAATGATATCTCTAAAACCGCTAGGCCTAGAGCTTTGATATTTGGTATGAAGCATTGTCTATGCGACCTTTACCAAGTTTGTTCAAATAGTGGGCCTGGGGTCCAAAATGGTCCTGCGGCGTGGGGTCTTTGGTTCAAAATTAAATGTACTTAAAAATCTTCTCCTCTAGAACCCCATAGTGCAGATGCTTTAAATTTGGTATGTAGCATTGCTTAGTGGTCTTTCACCAAGTTTGTTCAAATGATGGCCCCAGGATGCAAAAAGGTCCCGCCCCAGGGGTTCCTGTGTTGACACATTAAAACGCATATCAGAATCACTTTGCTCAGATACTTGAAATTTGTTATGTAGCATTGCCTAGAGGTCATTTACCAAGTTTGTTCAAATGGAAGTCTCAGGGTCCATAATGGACCTACCCCAGGAGGTCCTGAGTTTGAACCTTCGACATACATAGAAAACTATTTAAAAAAAATATTCTTCTTCTTCAGAACCGCTAGGCGCAAATGCTTGAAATTTGGTATGAAGCATTGCCTTGTGGACCTCTACAAAGTTTGTTCAATTGATGGTCCAAAGATCCAAAATGGCCCTGACCCCGGGGGTCCTGGGTTCGAACCATACCATACATAGAAAACTATTCTAAAATTTTCTCCCTTAGAACCACATGGCTCAGATGCTTGAAATTTGGTATGTAGTCTTGCCTAGTGGTCCTTTACCGAATTTGTTCAAATGGTGGTCCCAGGGTCCAAAATGGACCTACCCCAAGGAGTCCTGGGTTTGAACCATAGAATTACATAGAAAAATATTCAAAAATGTTTTTCTTCAAAACCCCTAGGCTCAGATGCTTGAAATTTAGTATGAAGCATTGCCTGGTAGATATCTTTTAAGTTTTTTTCTCAAATGGTGGCAGGGGATTTTGGGTTTGAAAATAAAACATACTTAAAAATCATCTCCACAACTGCTAGGCTGAGAAGTTTGGTATGTAGCATTGTCTAGTGGTAATTTACCAAGTTTATTCAAATTGTGGCCCCACCCCAGGGGTCCTGGGTTTGAACCGTAGAAACATGTATGAAAATAATCAACAGGCTTCTTGTTCAGAACCACTTGGCTCAGATGCTTGATATTTGGCATGTTAGGAAGTCAAGCAAATGAAAATTTCTTCAAGCGGTCCAGGTCGAGTTTGACCAATATGGCGGCCACACCCATATATGGTGAAAACCTTTAAAAATCCTCTTCTCCAGAACCAATCAACCGATGGCCTTGAAATTTTGTATTTAGCATTGAGCACTGGAATTCTACCAACATTGTTTAATTGAGGGCCATGGGATAACCTTGACATTTTTAAGGCAACGTCAAATTTGTTTTCCGGTGCTTTTTATATGGGAAAATGCTTTTTCAAACATAAAAGTTCATGGAAATTGTTGAAGCTTTTGGCATAAAAATTGGTATATACAGTCATCTAAATGTGTACACGAAGACTTTTGGGTACAAGAGGTCACGGTCGTTCTTTGACCTTTGACCAAGGCCTCTTGTATTTCAACAATTTTAAACATCTCCTCGAAAGCCACTGGACTAACTGTAACAAATTTCCATATAAAGACCCAGGAGTGGAAGGAACAAAAAAAATTTCAAGGCAGGTCACATGAGCATTATAGCTGCCATGACTATATATGGTAAAAACATTTAAAACTCTTTTGCTTCAGAACCAAATAACGGATGACCTTGAATCTTGGTATGTACATCTATCATTGGAGACTAGAGTACTACCAAGATAGTTTAAATGACTTGGACTGACCTTGACATTTTTACAGGGTCAAATCTGTTTTCTGGTGCTATTAGAAAATAAGATTTCAAGGAACTTGTTGAAGATATTGGTGCAAAAGCCAGTACCCAGCAGGCACATGCCGTCTTGGTATGTACATCTATTATTGGAGACTAGAGTACTACCAAGATTGTTCAAATGACTTGGACTGACCTTGACATTTTTTTACAGGGTCAAATCTGTTTTCTGGTGCTATTAGAAAATAAGATTTCAAGGAACTTGTTGAAGATATTGGTGCAAAAGCCAGTACCCAGCAGGCACATGACGTCGTACTAACGTTGATGCGACATCATCACGTCATATCCACGTCAATTTTCCGTCATTTTGACGTCATGTCCCCGCTTAGTAAATTCCGTCAACTAAATAAGTACATGAAGATTTTTGAGTAAAAGAGATCAGATGCATTCTTTGACCTTTAACGAATCTCTTATATTTTGAAAGTTTCGAACTATATAAGCTCAAATGGTGACCCTAGTAAGACCTTTGACCTTTTTGTTTTACTCAAGTGAGCAATGTTGGGCCTTATGGCCCTTTTGTTTAATCAGCATGTCACTCTTTTTGTATTCTAAACTGTAGAGAACAAATATGATACTGTATGCGAAAAGTCGGAACACGTTCTTGTGAAAATCTTTCGTGATATATTAAATACTACTCACTAGAAGCTCTTTAATGAATAAACAATATTCTGATTTTTTTCTGACTCCACGGAATAATCTCTTTCTATAGTCACTTACTTCTGTTCTGCTTCCACATTACACATTTTTTTTTGGTCTGAAACTTTGAAAAAATTCTTTGAAGAAGCGAAGTGAACATTACAAAAACAAAAAAAAGAAAGAAAGATTTTCAAAATGATACTTAATGTGCTGCGGTTTTCCCAAAGAATTCAAGCTTACACTTTTCCAGCAATAAATCAAGATAACAAGCTCTGCAGCCAGGCCAGACCTTATCTAAACAAACATCCCAATTATATCTGACAATCATCTTTACTTAGGGTGAATGGGTTCATTCAATGATTACAAGTCTGTAAATTTAACACAGTTTTCAAACAGGAACATTTTCTTTCTTTTTTTCCCAAAATGTTGAAAAATAATAAAATGGAATATTAATTTACAGACTTGGGCAAGTCTATAGGCCATGATACAAGCTGGGATACCTCATAGCTCTGTCTCATAAGCTACTTGGTGATAGCCATAATTCGAACTATGACTATCAATAAATCGCTCTATTTATGGATAAAACTAGATGGAATTGTGGATATTGAAAATAATAAGTCTGAATAACAACTGCTCTGCGGTTATTAATGGATATCCATAATGCAAATTATGGACATTAATAATTCAGCCCAATTTATTGACTTCACCCATTTAAATTATGGATATCCATAATTCGAATTCAGCTCGTTTACGCATATCCATAATTCTAATAAGGGATATCAATAATTCGAATTAGTGGTATCCATATATCAGACTGAATTATAGATATATATTATTCGAATTTGTGATATCACTTTTTCGAATTATGAACATCCATTATTTGAATGTGATATCAATAAATGCGCCGAATAATTAATGTCACTATAATTAATAGAATTATGGATATCCAGAAATCAAATTATGGATATCTGTGAATAGGGAATAAATAGTAAAACGGCACCACATACTTCTTAATCACGCGCATTGCCATTTCAACCATCAGACTGGCGATGGGCTTGTTAGGGACCTCTTTTGGGCGGCTGATCTTTGAGTGAAGATGTTACCTTTTAGCTAGTCTCTGTTACATTCCATTTGGCGGAATTATAATACATGTAACACAAATGATCCCATTTTTCTAATTGCGACCGTGTACAAATCCATGCACGCGCGTGCGCACGTGCTTGCGCATATATGCTTGTTTGTGTTCTCTTTTCCCTTTCAGTTTCGCTTTCTCTTTAACATATCTTTCCAAAGATAATATAACGAAAAATAATTTAAAAAAAAAAAAAAAAACGTATATACATAAAAATACGCGATTTCTCTTTCAGGCACTACAAAATCTATAATCATGGTATGCGTAAAAAAGATAATGGCTTGACTAAGCCCCGTATACACGATAATATTTCTTGTACCATTTTGTCTCTCTCTCTTTTTTTTTTTTACAAAAATTTAAATAACAATGCTTGACTGTGTATACAGTAAAAATGATCATTTTAAAAGTTGTACGAATGATGGAATAGAAACTCAAACCATGTATTTCTCATCATTTTTCCATCTAATAGCCAATAAGAATCAAATAGATATTACCATGCGTTTTGTAAACTTTACTGCACTGATGATTTTAGAAATGTAAAAGAAAAATTAATACGGGTTTAATTATTTGCATGTATTCTACATACTGACTTAAGTTTTTAAAACACACTTCAATAAAAACTGACAAATATTTCATTCTTGTCCTAGTACAAAATACTTGTTTATTGGTTATATTGTTCATTTACTCTATATAAGTAACCTTATTTGATCATTAAAATCTTGTACCGTGTATTAAAGATTGTCTCCCTTGACGTATGAATAAATTATTTTTGTCCAATTATGCGATTTCAACCGCGGTCCGCGACTGTATAAAAATTTATCTTATTTTTTGTTTAAAGTCACTTTATCTAAACTCTAATTCAAATGTATAGTGGGACCATGTCGGAGGTATTGCATGAAATATTTCATCAAATCATTTTTGTTGTTATTAGAAAGGGAGTAAATCTTTAAACAACCATCATTTTTCCTCTTTTTTTTTCGTTTTTCTTTTACAAGCTGTACAGGGGGGCGGCAATGCGTGACGTCACAAGCGCAGTCAACCAGCATCATTAGACCCGCTTCCGTTACATGTGATTATCAAGGTTTGAATACATTCATTCAGTAGGTAACTGTGTTTCTAAGTTTAAAGAAAAAAGGAATATTAAAGATTGGCTCCCTCGTTTATTCCATGTTTTCAGAAACAAATATTTTAACAAAATTTCGTTAGACAATATATAATAGTCTCATAATTAGCCTTAAAAGTTTTGAGAAAATGCACGTTTATTCGATAAATGTGGAATGAAAAATAATCTTCAAATTAAAATGCAAATTACCTATTTCCTCTCGGCCTGTAAGAATATCGATTTTGACCACGTGTGTTATGTGATCATGTAGAGGTATTTTTCTTATTCGTGCACGTGATTGTGACGTATGAATAAATTATTTTTGTCCAATAATGCGATTTCAACCGCGGTCCGCGATTGTATAAAAATTTATCTTATTTTTTGTTTAAAGTCACTTTTATCAAATATTATTATCTAAACTCTAATTCAAATGTATAGTTAGAGGATGTCGGAGGTATTGCATGAAATATTTCATCAAACCCTTTTTGTTATTATTATAAAGGGTGTAAATCTTTAAACATTTATTTTAACCAACTGTGAAGGTTGTTCACCATAAACCTATTCACTACACCTGAAAAATGCACGAAAAAAAAACAAAAAAAACAAAACAAAGACTTTGTGAAAAAAGGAGCCTTTTACTTTCAAGTAATTTTCTTCGGACCCGAATGAACAGTGGACAGTTTACCTAAATTACGGTTTTTGTAGCAATCATTGGCATAGGTATTATTATGAGTTATTCATGACCATCTAGGGGGTGGTTGGGTGGTGCAAAGGTGCTGCGTGTAACTTCCAGTGCCGGGGCGTCCTACGTAGGACAAGGGCTTATGGTGCTTGCAGTAGGTGCGGGTGGGGGTTGTTTGGACATTTTTTCTCTCGTCTATCATTTCTCTCTTCTTTCTCCCTCTCTTTGGGAGACAAGAGGTAAAAAAGAGGTAAGTTACAGATTCAACGACAGCCTATTAAGCATGATTTTTCCGCATTTAGTGCCGTTACAATGTTGTCCACAAGAAAGAAAAGGAGGTCAAAAGATTATCCCGTGCAGTATTCGCTAGTATATTCACTGATTCTTGTGCCAGATATTCTTGCTTAACAATGAGGAAAATTTGTATGGATACCGTAAAATTCTAAAACATTGGCACACCGAAAACATTTTTTGCAGCTCCTCCTGCAATGTGTCCAAATGACTCAGATAGAATGGCAAACAGCGCAGGCCCATACCAGACCGCTCCTTTAGGAGCGCTCCGATCTGGGTCTTAACTGTCTGCGCAGAACTACCTGTCCCAACATTCAGAACTTCCACGTTTGATAAGGTAAGACAATGTATTAAGTTGTATAATTTAGATATAGTTACATTTCATGTTTTTAAACGTCACCAACAGCAAACAGAGTTTTTGCATCATGAAAAGAACGTATTTATAGAAAATTATCTAGAATAAACAATCTCTAAAGACAGTTTTAACTGACAGTCACGGAGTGACGGGCCACCCAGCGGGGACACGACGCAGAAATGACGTCGCACTGACGTCGATGCGACTTCATTACGTCGCAAAGACGCCCAGATGTCGCCACCACGACGTCAGGTGCCCGATGGGTAGAGTCCTAACAAGGTCTCACTCTTTTAGATACTGTCAGTACCCTATCGTCTTGTAAATAGGTGTCTTTTATACATCGTGAAATATTAAAGTCTCCAGAGTGTCTGGTGACAGTTTCAGATAATTTATCCTTGTGGCTAGATTAAAATATATGTTGTGACAATTCATCAGAATCGCTGCGGCGAGGCGATTCTCATAATATATCGCAACATATATTTCAAGGCAAATAAGATATTATCAAAAGTCCCCATCAAATTGATCCCCAATTATGTCATATATTTTTAATCCCCACCCCACTCCCTCACATACATATAACCTCGGCACCTCCCAGCCCTACCAATACGTGGTGGTCGGGCCTGAGCAGTTTATAAATTTAGCGTTCCAAATAAAAAAATTACATTACAATAAATAGTAACATCTTCTTTTTTCATTCCTGTCGACACATTTTATGCAGCATGCTTTAAATTGTGTTATTGTGTTTATAAACAAAATTGTGTCAAAATCAGATTTAGCAATTATGTTATGCTGTCTTTTCTATGTTGAAAAAATTAGAGTAGATGAAATTGGAATAGTAAAATATTTTAGAGTAGGCAAAACGGGAGTAGGTGAAATGGGAGTAGGCGAAATGGGAATAAACTTTTTGTGTGCACGCGCAAGCGCGCGCGGATGGTTCAACAAGCCTTCTTATTACGAAGGTTTTTGCATTGGGTCGCAGTGTATTCATCGCATAGGAAACAAAATTGAATGATACAGTCGACGTAAACTATTGCGTTTTAGCGCGCCTTTGCATAGCAACGGAGTCCGTGTGCGCGTGTGCACCCTTCTGTGCTTTTGTGTGCGTTAGCAAAACATATTCACCGCATGCGTTTAGCATGCTTATCATGTTCATATTCCTGCTTGTCGCCCATGCGGCTATATGTGTTGAAATGTTCTGCAATTCTGCTCAAAGTTTATATACTGTTCGATGTGTATATGCTTACAACCAATCAATTTGTAACTAACTCTGTATTCTATTCTGTTCTATTCTATCCCATAATTTGAGGCACCACAGATGACTTCGAAACAGTCCCTTTCCACCTTGTCCTGTTATCAATTCAAAACACCTGTTTCTTATGCTACCAACGGATACGTACCGCTGAGCCACTTGGGGAGCGTCGTTACGGGAATTGAAACAGAACAGTACCTACAGCTATGTCTGTGCAGTTTTTTAAGGACACGGGTATCATATGTGCCCCTCTCCTCTGCTGCTACACTTATACCCCTCTACTACGTCGCCTCACAGTCTGATTGCCCCTTGTGGTAAGCTGTCGTTTGTTAAATCCCATTTCTAAGAGGGGTCGTATGAGGTGCCGATTTACTATAAATTCCCTGTTTTGTGATATCACTAAATGAAATTAGTGATATCACAAAATCGAATGTGATATCACAAAATATGTGCGATTTAGTGATATCACCAAATCGAATTAGTGATATCACAAAATAGAATCTGATTCGTTCATTAATTCGATTTTATGTTATCACAAAATCTATTCTGTGGTATCACTCATTCGATTTCGTGATATCTCTGTATCTTATCGAATTTGTGATCACTTATTCATTCCTATTTAGTGATGTCACTAAATGGATTTTGTCACAAAATCGAATAAGTGATACCACTAAATGTTTTTAATGACATCACGTAATTATTAGTGTTAGTGATGTAGTTAAAATAAGTTTTGACAAAATTGCGGCCTTTTAAACTTAGTCATTTTGGGTACTTTTTCTGCATTATAAGATAGTTTTATGGAGTTTTTGAAGTAAACAGCTGCTCCTGCAATAATGTTTTTTTTTTTTTTTTCTTGAAACTTTGAACACATGTTGGGGGCATAATGAAGATGTGGCTTTTGATGGCGATAAAATAATTTTGACCGAATTACAGCCTTTTGATCTTACACTCATTTTTGGGCAGCCTTTTTCACGTTCGGGTATTGAGCTTACTAATCAGATTTCAGTAGATCTGTTTTTCTGAGAGTTGCATATGCATAATGAAGATAACCATGCAATTTTAGCTCGTCTGTGCGAAAGGCGTGAAGGCTTGTTGGCCTCGGCGTTTGTGTCACACTTTAAAGTTTACGACAAAGTTTTTTATGTGATGGGCAAGGCGCTGTGAGGCGAACTTCCTGTACGCGGACAGGTCTTCTTTGATAGAGAATTTTTGTTTTTTACATCATGTTTTATTCCTCTAGTCAATTTGTTAAATCTGGATCGATATCAGACTGTACAACGTTTATGTAGGAAAATATCATATTTAATTCAGGCAGCATGTGTAACTCTGCCGTTTTGATATTCAGGCCAACTGGATAGCTATTGTAGACAGTATTTCTGCTTTAAAGGTGCTTCAGGGATACCCACTATCCTGTGGCAGGTGCTGGACGAGGGTGTCATTCCTGTCGTAAGACACAATTTTCTAGTTTTCATATTAGTTTCGTCTCGATAACCTTATATCTGAATCCACAAAAGATTAAAGTGTAAGTCAATGAGTATTTGGAATTTGATGAAATACATTTGGCCATGGACTGTATAAAAACTGAAACAGTCTTTCGTCGTCACTGTGCAAACAACAATTCTAACCCTGACTATATTTTCATGCAGATGCACTTTCCTATATAACAATAACATTTTACTGCAGCGAAATTAGCTTTTTACAAATCTAATGTTCGTTTTGTTATATTATTGTTTTTTTTATTAAGTACCAAATGTATTTTTTTTTTACTTGTGGAACGAAATAGCAAATCTTAAGCACACAGATTATTTTGTTGCGATTCACTCTGCATGCGATGACCTGACCAATCAGCTACTAGATCGACACGCCTCTTCTCGTTTTCACCCAATCAATTTCAGTCTGTTAACCAATAGAAAAATAGAGCTACCGAACCGGATAAACGGATAACTGGGAAGTAGGGCAGGAAATGATATCCCGCATGTAATCGCCGCTAGGGACAGTCTACTGATAAAAAGATTAAAGACTTAAAAGTTTCTCAGTTTTCTTCAATTATCTAGTCTTGCAGGCTTGCAGGTATAAAATCAAAAATGTTGTGTTGGTCTAATATTTTACATTATCTCAGAAAATTAGTGATAATCGGATGAATTTTAGTGCGGTCATTTTTGATAAATTTTTTACCACCCTACGTTCAAAATTTGCACATTCAGTCTATGGCGGCCATGACACTGTATGTAATAAGTACTGTAGCATAGCTTTCATGATCAGTCGACTTAAAGTGTGACATCTCTCTCTCTCTCTTTTTAGAGGTAGATTCGATGTTGTTGATTAAAAATTTGTGAAATTTAACTGACAAACAACTGCATTAATGCAGATAATAGTTAACACACTTCAAACACGGGAAAAGTTTGAATTAATAAGAAAGTTAATGAAGCTGCTATAATGCATTTATAGCTTAAAAAAAAGATTGTTTTGTTTGAACCGTTCAGTCTATTATTTGCTAATTTAACTGAGCAATTATGTGACAGGGACTTGATTGTCATACACAATACCTTTAGAAGGGAAGCCATGTCATCAAAACTGGTAGTTCACACCTTTTTTATTTCGAAACAAAAACTCGCAGTCTGGGTCAAGTCCTTGCTGGACGCATATCCAGTTTGTGTCGTAACTTATTAAATAATGTGATTTTATTTTTTGTCGTGTCGTTAAAATTTGTCATTTCATGTGTGATCAAGGAAACAAAAATAATTTAGATGGGTTTGCTTGAATTAATTATGACTACAATCCATATGCATGTCGTGTCCCAAATTAAAAACTTTTCACGCAGTTTTATTGGCATGGAGCGGGGAGGACGGAACACGAGGCTTGGTTCTGCTTTGTGAGCTTAGAATTCGATAGTACACTAAAACTTAGATTGAATGGATTAAATTGTTGTAAGATTTAAACTAGACACTACACTGTAAAAAATGTGTTTAGAATCCATGCAAAAAATGCATTCCGATTTTTTATGTGTTTAAATCGTAACATGTTCAATTTGCAACATGTTTAGGTTTATGTTTAGAAATTAAACATGTATAAAACTGGTTATATTTACCGTTTATTCTGAAAATTTCCTCTGTCAAATTTTCGTCTCTTTTTTTTTTTCGTTCTTCGACGGGGAAAAGAGAGAATGGATTCATCCGAAACGCGTAACAGAATAAAACGTGTTTAGCAGACTTTTCCGGGAAAATAATAGAAAAGGCGTACATGTTTAGCTATATGACGTATTCCTAAACATGTTTACACCTAAACATGTAAACTACTTGTGTTTTATAGCTAAGCGCGATTTTTTACAGTGTATGCACATGCTGTCTCTCTCTCAGCCGAAATGAGGAAACAGTTATGCAGTTAGAATTTTATACCATAAAAAAACCTGAACTTATGTTTGTTTGAGATGCACAAAATTTATGAGAGGGCTACTTATACGACGTTTATTCACACTGTCTTGTTTACACGTTTTTCAACTCAACCGATATGTGCAAGATACTATTATGTTGTGCCCCCTCATTCTTACTGTCTCATACAAGCGGTCCCAGCGAAGTATCTTAAACTTATCATTCAAAAATACGAAACGTTACCCATTATCAATATCCTTAGACTGATTTCAGTCGAAGATGTTAAAAATTCTTTTAACCCTATATTCATATTTTACATTTTACAAAGTTTCCTTTTCTCTAATATATACTCCTGGCTCCAGCATCTTGGGTCAGGTACAAAAGTATCAGAGAGGGACAAGAAAAAAGAAAAGAAAAAGAAAATAGCTAACATCTTCGGCTGACAAAAGTCTACAATATCCCCTGCTATACTTAATCTTCTATATTTATTTTATAATATTTTTTATTTTATTTTTTTGGGGTGTAGGGGGGGGGGGGGGGTTGGGGGAGCTATTTATTTATTGCACACCTTACTTTCTTGAGAAACAGAAACAAATGTTTAAGGTCAGACACAGGCATTATTTATCTAATATTATTTTTTTAGGCCTACGTCCGTTTTCATGATGCGCCGCGTATATATATTTGTTTAAAATAGAAAGGAGAAACACAGATTTTACGCACGCTGATCTGCATTTTTTATTGGTATTTTATGTCCTTTTTATCGCGCGCGTCACATATATAGGTACATGTATATTGAAATTTCATTGGATATTGAGTCTAGATCCCTGGGGCACACCATAAAATTTATAATCTCTGCTTATTGACATAACATGTTAATTTACATCTGATAGTTGTTAAATAAAAATTTATCCCTTTTGAAAGTGTTACTATTAGTTATCTGTAATAAATATTACAGACAAAAGATAAACATTTTAATTAAAAAATTATCTGATTATTTAAAATTAATATTAAACAAGAAGCCTTTATCTTACTATTAACTTATATTCATTTTAAATGTCTTTTTGTTTCAATTGTCTTGTTGAGACAACACCCAGAAGAATGAAAAAAAAAATGTTGTTGTTGTTGAAACAATAACATTTGTGTTGTTGAAACAACAACACGAATGAAATAACAACATAATTGAGCCGCGACACGACAAAACAAACAAAGTGGCATGTTCGCCCAGCAAAGACTCAGATCAGCCTGGGCATCCGCTTAGTCTGATCAGAGTCTTTGCTGTACGATGATGGTGTACCCAAGGGTCTAAGCTAGCGCCATGCGGACAGCCAAGACTATAACTAGACTAAGCGAATGCCCAGGCTGCTCTGAGTCTTCGCTGGGCGCACAAGCCACTTTGTTGCTTTTGTCGTGACGTGGGCTCATATTAATGATTATGACTACTATGATAAATATATATACATCATAAATACCAATCATCTATACTCGAAAAAATATTAAGGGGTCGAACTTTTACCCTGAGATTTCTGGGACGTTTCAAACATTTGATAAAATAAATCATTTTTGCCTCCCATTTCATCCATTTCATAAGTTTTGTACACATGAAGTTTGAAACTATCTTGGCCAAGTCCGGACTTCAATTCACAATACCTTCAAAATCAAAGTGATTAGAAGTCCATAAGGAGCGAATTCACTAAAATTTTCGATTTCGCAAAATTGCTCGATAGTCATCAAATTTAATCATTTTTAAGGTCAGCAAGCCTTAACAAAATTGAATAAATCTAAATGACATTTTATATCAAGTGTTTTTTTTGGTACATCAGTACGGATATAAGTTTACTGATAAAAAAGATGAAATAATTAATAGATAAATTAATGAAAATAAAAGTAAAAAATATTGAAAGTAAAAGGCGCTGATCAGATTCCATCTTCACAGCAAGACAAATATTCTGTTGGCAATAAACACACAGTATAATTGTCCCGTTAAGCTAATCCCCTGGTTTTATGGCCCTAATATTGACTCCGCATAAAGGAATTTCTCGACTGCCTAGCGTCCCTTAAGGGGTCTACCTAGTGGTGTATAACCAGATCAGACGCGTTTCTCAAATCTTCCGTAGAATGGCTCCAGAAAATGGTACAATAAATCGTAAAAAGTGTAACCTTTACATAATCGTATTAGACTACAGAAAAGGTGCATTATGGCATGTGTGAATTTCAATGTGCGCATTCGCGCAGTCTTTTCCTAGTCTTCCTCGTTAGCATGAAAATTAGGACGTTATGGTGATAATGAAAGGCCATGTGCAATGGAGCCATGTGCAATGGAGCCTCGTTTACGGTTTATATGATTCCCGCCTCCAGCGGGTCTCGGACCCGGGACCGCTAGACCAGTAGGCCAGTGCTTAACCTACTGAGCTACCGTGGCTCCTTTATATATCCACTGTTGATTCATTGCAAAAACCTCACATGTCGGACAACTACATTTATACTCTGAGGGTGTTTACAGGGCTGGTTTAAATGCAAGCAGTGAGTACCCTGATCATACTCCTCATTTTGTGGCATCTAATTTTGACCTTAACCAGTGATGTAACGGGACATTTATTCCACTCTGATCTGTGCACTCTGCAGGTATATCAGACTGTAAATATCGATTCCGAAATTTCATTAACATTCATATGAACGTTATACTGCGAAATTGGTTTATATAATAGTAATAATAATGATAATTTTCTCATTGTCAGTTATTATAAATATTATTATATATTTGTACAGACAATGGTTAAACAGAACACATGTTTATACAAAGCTTTTGTAATGCTGTATCCCTATGACGATGTACGTCTTTATGTTTTCCGCCACTTTTACAAAGGGGCTTCCTGTTGGCTTTCCTGGATTATGTAGCCCTTCCATATTCTACTTATGACGAGAATGAGGTTCTGATTTTGTGTTCCCTGTCCATGGTATTCATTGCGGATTTTGAAGTGACTGGGTACACATCCCAGTTTCATCTCAGTTTTTGGGGGTGGTTGGGTGGTGCAAAGGTGCTGCGTGTAACTTCCAGTGCCGGGGCGTCCTACTTATTTGAATAGTAGTAGGGTAAGGGCTTCTGTGCTTGCAGTAGGTGCGGGTGGGGGTTGTTTGGACATTTTTTTCTCTCGTCTATCATTATGCCCCCAACTTCGAAGAAGTTGAGGGGGCATATTGCTTTGGGCTTGTCCGTCCGGAATTCCGTCCGTCCGTAACACTTTGAGTATGCTCTGTAACTTAGGAACTGTAAATGCTGGGGTCTTTATATTTCATAGATAGATAGATAATAAAAATACAGTGAACCCGTATTTTTTTCTTTTCCGTCAGCCATGTACTTTCAGAGTTATGTCCCTTTTTTGAAAAATTAAATGTAAGTTTGTTAGCAAAATTTTGGAAAAAGTATTTGAGCTAGGTTGTTCATATTTGGCATACTGGTAGGGCTTAAGGTGTAAATCAATTGATTAACTTTTGGGCTAATTTTGTAAAAAATTGACTGAGTTATGCCCCTTTATTAACTTCGGCATTTTCCCAACTTTTGAACCGTTCAACCTAGAGACCCGATTTTTGGTACACTAATACTATTTGATGTGTCAATCATTTTGATGATAATTACATTATGTTGAGTTCATTATTGACAGAGTTATTCCCCTTTTCTTATTTGTGTTAAACATTGTAGGTATGATCTATTACTCAAGAACTGTAACTGCTGAAGCCTTGATAATTCATAGGTGGATAGACCATAAAAAATAAGCAGACCCATATTTTTTTTTCTTTTCTGCCGGCCATATACTTTTAGAGTTATCCCCCTTTTTCGAAAAATTGAATGTAAGTTTGTTAGCAAAATTTTGGAAAAAGTATTTGAGATAGGTTGTTCATATTTGGCATACTGGAAGAGCCTAAGATGTAGATCACTTGATTAACTTTTGACCTGATTTGGTAAATATTTGACTGAATTATGCCCCTTTGTTGACTTCGGCATTTTTCCAACTTTTGAACCGTTCTACTTAGAGGCCTGATTTTTGGTATACTAATAGTTTATGATGAGTCGATCATTTTGATTATAATAACAGTATGTTGAGTTCATTATTGACAGAGTTATTCCCCTTTTCTGAATTATACAAAACATTGTAAATATGATCTATTACTCTAAAACTGTAACCACTGGAGCCTTGATAAATCATGGGTGCATAGATCATAAAAAATAAGCAGACCCATATTTTTTTTCTTTTCTGTCAGCCGTGTAAATTAAGAGTTATGCCCCTTTTTAAACAAATAAAATGTAAGTTTGTTAGCAAAATTTTGGGAAAAGTATTTGAGATAGGTTATTCGTATTTGGCTTACTGGAAGAGCCTTAAGTGTAGATCACTTGATTAACTTTTGAGCTGATTTGGTAAATATTTGACTGAATTATGCCCCTTTGTTGACTTTGACATTTTTTCAACTTTTACACCCTAGAGAACTGTTTTTTGGTATACTAATAGTATTTGATGAGTCGATCATTCAAATGATGGTTATGTTATGTTGCATTCATTATTGACTGAGTTATGTCCCTTTTCTTTTCTGTACTAAATATTCTAGGGTTGATCATTAGTCAAGAATCCCAACTGCTTTGGCCTTGATATTCCATAGATGGGTAGAACATAGAAAGTAGCAGTCATGTATTTATGCTCCTTTTCATTGACCTTGTTAGCTGAGTGAGTGAGTGAACTCGGGCTTTACGTCCCACCAACAACGAGGTCATATGGAGATGGGACCTCGGTTTAAAGTCTCATCCGAAAGACCGGAGAAGCGGGGGATCAATCTTGCGACCCCTGGATTGGTAGTCCGGAGTGTTATCCACTACACTACAGCCGCTCCTGACCTTGGTAGGGTCAGGCATCTGACCTTGGTAGGGTCAGGCATATAGTTGGGGGCATAGTGTTTTATAAACACATTTTCTAGTTTCTCTCTTCTTTCTCCCTCTCTTTGGAAGACGGCCCGATATAGACTGAAATACTGTCTCAAAGGGCCGTTAAACCCCAAACAACCAACCAACCAAGATTATTTCAAGTTTTAACTTTTTTCTCAGGTGTTCCCTGGAATTTCGAAGAAAATATGATGTAGTTTTTTAACGTTTTCCGTTTTCAGTCCTGATAAAAATATCAAAAATTGTTATGCCGTTCAGTTCGAATACTGTATAAAATCTACAACAGAAGCATATTGAACTGTCAAACACTGTAAAAAATTTCCGTAGATTTTACTGTAGAATACCTGGCAACCTGCTGCCAGTCCATTTCCCGTTATTTTTACGGGCATATGACTGTAGAACATGTTTGAACTTTGAATATGGTAGAGTTATGTTAACTGACCGTTCGAAAATGCCTTTATAGTGTTGGAGGGCCATATGACCAAAACAACACATGTCTTGTTCTACCCTACTCTGCGTGATGATTCCGCCAATTTTTACGGGCGCCCGTAAAAATAACGGGAAACGGACTGGCAGCTGGTTGCCAGGTATTCTACCGTAATACCTACGGATTTTTTTTACAGTAAAGTGACCTTATCACTTTAACTTTGACAAACGTGAAAATTCTTTTCGTGTTCATAATGCGAATTGCAGCAAATACATTTTAAAACCTGTCATTGTACCACACGCCTGGTGATGTCGTTAGGGCAAACAAAGTTCTGCTATGGCGAGCAAAAGCAATTACGAGAATTATAATTTGTATGGCATGTAGTTTTCATTTACAAAAAAAGCTACGTTTATACCCTTAACCATAATATTATAACAATAGCTTCTTTAACATTTGGCAAAAATGCCTGTCCAACATATGGTCCTCAGTTACAAAGCACACTGTCTACAATATAACAACAACAACAACAACAACAAAATAATCCCGTAGATTTTAAGGTAAAAGACCTGGCAACTGCACTGTAAAAATTCCGTAGATTTTACTGTAGAATAACTGGCAACCGGCTACCAGTCCATTTCCCGTTATTTTTACGGGCGCCCGTAAAATTTGCAGGAGTTATCAAGCTCAGTAGGATAGAATAGAACAGGTGCTGTTTTTGGTCATATTGTCCTTCAACACTGTATGGATATTTTCGAGTGCGGCCAGTAAACAACACACTACCATATCGTATTTTCCAACGATGTTCTACAGACAGACGCCCGTAAAAATAACGGGAAAAGGACTGGCAGCTGTTTACCAGTAATCCTACCGTAAAATCTACAGATTTTTACAGTTTGGCTGCCATGCCCTTTACCGTAAAACGTACGGGATATTACCGTTTGTTTCAAATATGGAATCTAAGTGCATAAAACATACGGTGCTATGCCGTACTTTTAACGGTAAAGGTCCTGGGAGCCATGCAGTTCCCATGTCTTTTACCGGGTAAATCTACAGCATTTTTTTTTCAGTTAATCAAAGCAACATAATAAATGTCATATACATATGTACAGATCTTTATCTCCGGAAGTTTAAGAGATCAATATGTTTTGGTTTCTACCTGTCTTTGTATATGTTGGATAGGCGCAGCATGGATGGTTGGTCGTTTTGGGTTTAACGGCCCATTGAGACAGTATTCCGTCTATATCGGGCCGTCTCCCAGAGAGAGGGAGAAAGAAAGGAGAAATGATAGACGAGAGAAAAAATATCCAAACACCCCCGCTCGCACCTACTGCAAGTGCAGTAGGCCCTTGCCCTACTTTTATCTAAGTAGGACGCCCGGCACTGCATCGCCAGACCACCTGCCCCTTAAAGCATGGAATTATATTAGCAAATTATAGCCAACAGTATATAGAATACCTTGTCAAATCCATTCCATTTAAGCCCATTCCGTTCCAGGTTTTAAACTACACATGCTGGATTCGCATGCAACATTAAGATTTCATTTTACATTAGGACAACCTGTCTTTAGCCATAACCTGTATCATACTATTCATTTGAATTTAAACAGATCCTATCCTCACTAGTCATGATATGATTCATGACAGTCTGTTTTATTATCAGTCCTTTATGCACTGGCCATAAGCTATGTATTTAAATGCAACGGAACTTCTCATATTCGAATTTACGAATCTATTTAAAAAAAAAGATATATTGAAAGTAAGTACATTTGTATATTTTCATTACACAAAAATAAATAAAAATAAACAAATAAATTTATGAAAACAAAAAAATAAAAATAAACATGAAATATATATTTAATTGATTGGAAAGGCTGAGGCATAGTATTATTTTAGTAAAACTTACATTGTATGTTACAGAAAAAGGCAAAAAGATAAAAAAAATCACCATTTCGTTTCCTGGCATAACAATGTTAAAGTTAAAGATTGTCTCCCTCGTTTATTCCATGTTTTCAGAACAAGTATTTTAACAAAATTTCGTTAGACAATATGTAATAGTCTCATAATTAGCCTTAAAAGTTTTGAGAAAATGCATGTTTATTCGATAAATGTGGAATGAAAAATAATCTTCAGATTAAACTGCAAATAACCTATTTCCTCTCGGCCTGTAAGAATACGTGTGTTATGTGATCATGTAGAGGTATTTTTCTTATTCGTGCACGTGATTGTTACGTATGAATTAATTATTTTTGTCCAATAATGCGATTTCAACCGTGGTCCGCGATTGTATAAAAATTTATCTTATTTTTTGTTTAATGTCACTTTTATCAAATATTATTATCTAAACTCTAATTCAAATGTAAAGTTAGACGATGTCGGAGGTATTGCATGAAATATTTCATCAAACCCTTTTTGTTATTATTATAAAGGGAGTAAATCTTTAAAAAAAATAGCCCAAAATCTGGAAACTGACACATTTAGTAATGTTGGAGTTAATACTCCTGAAAATTTGAGTGGTTGGTTGTGTTGGGTGTAACGGCGTTTTGTCTATATTGAGCCGTCTCCCAGAGAGAGGGAGAAAGAAAAGAATATATAAATAGACAGATAAAGAATAGAGGAGACAAAAAACTCAAAACAACACACTTCACGCACCTGCTGCAAACACAGCCGTCCCTTGCTCTACTATATTTATTTATTCCTATGTCTTATTCTATTAGTCTTTTTTTTTCTTCTTCTTCTTCTTCTTCTTCTTCTATACAACCGAACAGCTATGCATAATTAGCGGAGCTCCAGACGGGAGGGGTTGTTTTATAATTGTGGGGATCTCCAATGATGCATATGCTGTGACTCATCATTGGAGCCGCCTCAGTGAGACGGTTTTAATGAGGGGCCACTGCCCATGTGTTCTTGGGAAGGCGTTTTGTTGTCATTTGGCATTACCTCTTATCTGGAGCTCCGATATTTATGCTTGTATCCCTGTATGATTTATCATAACATTTTACTATACAGCCCGGTTTCCTAAATATTTGAATTCATTTTTTGTATTTGTACCTCATATTGCATGTATTTCCATGTACTGAGAGTATCCAATAAACTTGTAAACTTGGTAAACTTGTAAACTTGGAACAAAATGCTTTGGTTCATCTTATCATAATTTGTTTGCAATTTTGAGACAGAAAGCAATAAAAAGAGCATACCGCAATGTACTTAAATTTTCAGACACCCAAAAAATACTGTAATCATCCGCTCAAAATTGGACCAAAGTCGTTTTGGGCTATAGAGAAATGTCAACAAAAATGTGCAGAAATGGCAACTGTGTACACCCTGATCAGACCAGTTCCTAAGGAGCAGCCTGATCTCGGTTTTCTTTGTCCAGATCTATCTGGCCGAAAACTTAGGATCTTTACAGTATACAATATGCCCGTACAGCTGTACGGTTGGCGGACTTCATCATAAACAACAACTCTGTTTTCGTTTTAACAAATGAACAAATGAAAACAAAAATATTTATCGTAATACCTTAATGGGATGAATACATGACTTGCGATTTTACGTCCTTTTTTAACAGAATTTCTGTCATGATCGATAGTGTGTGAACAGTCAAAGGGAAGCAACTGGAATATTTTTTTCAGCTTGCAAACTTACAGCTGTGGACATAAAACGTCCAAATCTGTATCCTTTGAAAAGCACTGATTAGTTGAAAACGACAACGAACGAAACTTAAACATAATATAAAGGTTAAAATTAAGTTACACAGAAAAAAAAACAAGTAAATGCATAAATAATAAAAAAACAGCATTAATAATAATTTTTGGTAATTAAAATAATCAAAAATTTATATTTTCTACTAACATTATGAATGAAACATAATTCATTAAGATAAACGGCTCATTTAAATGGGCGAAACTGTAGGACTAATTAATTTATATAAAAAAATAAAATAAAAAGTAAATAAATAATAATAATAAGATAAGAAGCAGGGTCATACCAACCTTTAATGGATATCCAGGTATCTACAACCGGCTTTGGAGCATACATGTATTATACATGTAGGTATATAATGGCAATTCTTAGTTACACTCTTCTATATTATTAAAACTAATTACAACATTTTGGCTGTGCATGCGTTATATGATTCTGATTATTAGACGAATATTGGCATATATATTTAAATTAGTGTTGTCATCAACTTTTTAGTCTTTATGGCATATAAAGAGAAATTACCTTAAATGTACAGAATATATAGGAAAACGGGCTGTTTGGAACCTCTGTTAGTGTAACACACCCTATCGCAATTTCCTTACAAATTGTTATATTTTTTCTGTGAAAACGAGAGCTGAAAGACAAATTCATTTCGGACACGCTGATATAAATTTTATAATTTCAAAATGAAGATAAATTAGTCTTTTTGGGCGATTAGTCATCGCGGTGACAAGAGAAATATGGTCGAAACTTGCCTGAAACTTTTTTTTATTTATTTCCCCCATAATTGTTTACGACCAAGTTCCATTAAATTTACACGTAAACTGTGAATCTGTAGATTCTTTGATTTTATTTCAATCATTTACAACAAATGACTTATTTTGTTCTGTTAAAATGTTTGCAGCGCGCTCTGTGATCTTCGATTCTTTAGTTTTGAGGGGCTGGTGGTCTGGCGATGGTGCTGGTTATAACTTCCGGTGCCGGGCGTCCTACTTATTTGGATAAACGTAGGGCAAGGGCCTACTGTGCTTTTAACCGGTGCAATTAAGCTAAAGTGTTTCCACATGTTAAGGGGGACACGCGTCCCATTTAACGCGCGCGCACTGCAAACACGTTTATCCAAGTATTTGGATGGATTTTATGTTGGCAAATATGTTGGGCTATCTTTCAAGGGGGTGGTCTACGGAGTGTAACATTTGTTTTTGTATATCAAAATGATCGCCTGGGTCTATAGTTATCAAATTCAGCGTTTGCCACTTTGGCAAACCTTGCATAACTCTTCAATGGCCAGTTATTTTCGTTACCCCGTTAGATTTTAAATATCAAACATATTTATTGAAGTCAATAAGTAATATGTTTAAACAATATAAATGTATCAAATACTAATATTTTCTGCAAGAATGATTAATATGCTATAACTAAGGCTGCTTAGAAAACAGTTCAGAACTTCTGTGCTGTTGTTTTCGTTACAATATATTATGTTTCCCTCGACAATTTAAAATGTAACTTAGCTTGTTGCATTTAAAAACAATTTATGATAAAATAGCCCATTTTTTGCAATTCTCTTATTTTCACGTTAAATACCTTTCTAACAAAACAAATTGGAGACCTCTAGCTTCTATACTTTGTCAAATACTTACTGTTGAATATGATTACACCTATTCCTTGTTGGAGGCTGCAAAGTCATTTCCTCACAATTGTTCGTACGAAAAGCTGGCTAATAAAGTATCTAAACTGACAAAAATTTTGCAATAAGAGCATGTAATATATGATATAAAACAACAGTTCACATTAATTTTTTTTTTATTTTGACGTTACAATACATATTTTAACCATAGTAACGTACTTTACAGAATAAAATGTTTGAGTAAAGCAAAGATCATTCCCACCACGAATATACCTTTTTGAAATTCTGACTTTTAAAAAACTCAGTTGTGATGACAGTAGTTGTTATTTATTGTAAACTGAGAGTTTAATCACCTACTTAGACAGAAAACAGTGTTATGTACATGACTTGCAAAGCTGAGATTGTCCTGATGTTCAAATGAAGCATTTTGTGAATTAAGCTGTACATGGAATATATACATGTTTTATAAATAACCAAATCACTTTTAAACAAAACCAAAAGTGTCAAACTAGGTAATCATAACTTACAGTTTTGTACTCAGAAAGGTAACGTTAATAACCTTTATTTTCAAACAGTCCCTGAGATTAAATCATACTACTGTTAAATATGTGTAAGCTTTGTTATTTTGAGCTGAAATAAAAACGTTTTAAAGACACATTAGACTGGTTTAAGGCTCCCCAATGTAACTCATCAATGAAAAGCTCCAAGGCGGAGCATCAGTTGTGGTGTATCGATGTTATAGTTTGTGCTGTCCTCTTATCTGTAAACTTCAAAAATCAGTTTATTTCATTGGCATATTTGCCATCATTCTGCTATATATAGCTGTATATACAAAAGGTCAGAAATGGGTGAAAATAGGCGATTGTGTGACTAATCGTGTTTAGGTAAGGCTAGTTTTGTGATCATTTGCATGGAATGGGTTGGATGTTTATATGGCTAGTATCGTCTGACTACTTTGTCTTATAACTTTATGCTCCATTTTCAATTTTATATCGCGAGTGGATGGTTTCACAGAAAGAATCAATCCCTGATTGCTGTTCTTTACACTACTTTCTCTGTTTTGACATTTTCCTATTAAAAAGCAATATATAAGACCGATATTTATTTATTTATTTATTTATTTGCCTAAAAGCACATTTTCATCAAAGTAACGTATATAACAGGCTAAAATGTATTAGTTATTTTATTCTACTACAGTAAGTGTAAAGTTGCGTGTGCTTTCCATGAAACGTTCCGTCGTATCTCATCGTATTGAGAATTATGTTTGGGATAATCTAGGCTCATTCTGAGTCAGTTTGAAAAAAGAAATTAGCCCAAGCTGGTGGTAGGGGGCACTGGCATTGTTGCAACATTATATTGCTCTGGGCACACACTCAGCTTAACCAAGGTTGCTAATTTTGTTTTCTCTGATGCATTCCTTGCTTCCAGAGAATCTACCTTCAGACCTATGTTAAGCTTTTATCAATCCACAAGACTTTTAGGTGAATGTGTATTGTGTGAAATGAAATTGCTATGACTTTCTTGGCCTCCCTGTCTAACCGGGGTAACGTTTTTACTTTGCAATTATCAGCAAATGACATTAAATTCGAGTCAATGATAATTTACTAAATTCGACTACTTGGTTAGGTGGTCAGAAAAGGTAACGTATACAGCGAACAGCAGTAAACAAGTTGTCAGATTACCCTTTTACTGTTAAGAAGTTTTCATATTAATGCTAGAGTAACAAGGTGCAGAAAGTAGCTGCCCTCAAGTATATCGCAAATGTTGAAAGCAAACATTGAGGTGCCGAAGATTAACCTAACAGCAGTATGGCCATACATCTTTGAAGGGATTTAAATATTTGATACAATTGTTTTAAATAATTATAGTCCCAAAGAGAAAGGGCTAAGACAGTAATATAATTACCCACAATTTTTTTCAATATAATGCATAGTTTGTATTATTATTATGCCTGTTTTAGATGTTTTACTTAAAGGCGGTTATTATCTGCACCTGGCAACCTGAGCATTAATATGAAACTTGTTTACAGTAAAAGGGTCCGTCCCAAGAACTGATAAACTTTTAATGCTACATTTTACTGCATCACATCAAACAGATGATATCATAAAGAATCATCATTCTAATCTGACAAATCATTTACATTTAAAGGTTGTATACGTTACCTTTTAAATACCAAAACAAGGACTCAAAACTCAATTAAAAGGTCATTTTGATAATGATTTTAAAATAGTAACAATATGTCATAATCAGACTACCCGTGCCCGATCTGGAAAGTAATCAATTAACCGAATCGGCTATGTTCTTTCTCCTGTGTGTTCCTTGCTTCCACATGGTCTTCTAGTACATTTTGGAAATAATACTGTCTAATTGTGAATGGACACGACTCAGTGTTTCACTACACGTTGTTATGCTTCCGCAGATGCTTCCTATTTACTTCTGTGGATGATGTAACCCTTCCAAAAATTGTCTACTCTTAACGGAAACACTTTTCTCATACAGTAGCCAATTCTTTCCTTTTAGAGCTTACTCCCATTAAGAAAAAGGCCAAAGTAAAATTTGCAGAATTATTTCGCGTAATAGTGTATCCAGGCACCTTAAACTCTTGGACTGGTTATTTAGATTAAGAAAAAAAAAGATTTCCTGGAAACAAGGAATGGATCACTAAAAACAAATAAATAAATAAATAAATAAAACAAAACAACAGCATCGGTTTAACTAAGTTTATGCACAGGAATGTAATGTTGCAACACTTGCAATGCAACCTAGCACCAGCTTCAGCTAAATTCCTTTTTTTCAAAGCGACTCAGAATGAGTCCAGATTATCCCAAAAGACCAGATAATGAACCATTTCTATTTAGTTGAAGTACATGGAAGCTTTTCACAGTGGCCACGTGATAATTTTCACTAGGAGTAAAATAACTCTTACTTTTTAACCTGTTATATCCGTTACTTTTGTTTAAAAATATATGCTGTAGAGCCAAATTATTTCATCTACAGATTTATGTATTGCTTTTATAGAAAACGGTCAAAATAGGTAAACAATGTAAAAGGGCTCCGATCAGGAATTGATTCAACTAGTGCCACGATTCATCCACAACACCAAACTGAAAATAGTAACATAAAGTGAGACATGTACTCACAGGAAACTAACGGGTGGCCAAATAAACATCCAGTCCATTCCGTGCAGATGACCACAAAACTATCCTATATCAAACATACCCTCCAACACAAATGGTCTTTTTTCAGCAATTTTCTTTTGTTTCTATATACATCAGACTGACGGCCAATAAACAGACAAAACAAGTCGATGTTTTGAAGGCTACTGGTAAGTAAACAACACAAACTATAACATCAACAGACCAAAAAGGACGCATCGCAGTGGAAATGTCACTGATAAATTACATGTGGTGGGTTTAAACCAGTCGAACCTGCCGTTTTGAAAATATTTTAAATCAAACTAAAAAGGCTTAGGTACATTTGGCTGTAGCAACAGTTAATCACAGAGATTGTTTTCAAATAACGGTTACAAACGTTACCTTTCTGAATACTTAACTTAATGTTGGATGCTTCAAACGTGTTTCGGATATTAATGGAAAAAATAATAGTGTTCCATGTACAGACTAACTCAAGAAGGCTTATTTCTAATTGTAGGACAATCTCACCTTCGCATGTCAATAAAAAAAAACACTCATCTGTTTGCTGCCCAAGTAGCCAACTTTACTGCGCAAAAATTTCATTTAACGATAAAAAACACATAGTTATCACAACTGGGCTGTTTAAAAGTCAGAATTTCAAAAAAGCGTTTTCCTGGCCGGAATGATAGACCCTTTACGCAAACATTAACAGCCTGTTAAGTATGTTACTTTGCTTAAAATATGTGTTGTTAGGCCAAAAATATTTTTTAAACATTTGCTTTATAGAAAGGGTTGAGGTGGCTCGGTGGGGGACGCCTGCGCCCGCGGATTAATACGTAGGCGTCTCTTACCTGATGTCTGCAGCTAATGTGTCCCGCGGAATGCGACAGTAAGTGTGGCTCGGAGAGGGATGCTCGTTGCCTGCCGAGACCTGCCATCATATCTTTTCTATCAAACTTTTGTGGTTTAGCGACACTGAAGAAGTTTAATACAGAAACGCGCGTCTATCGCACTAAATTAGGTATGAATACGTTTATGTTTAACATGATCTTATTGCAACAGACCCAATTTGTCAGTTTTAAATAGTTTGAAATAACTTATTATCCACCTTTTCAATGAATAATTGTGTGAAAATGACTTTTCAGCCTCCATTAGGGAACAGGTGTTACCATATTCTAAAGTATATGGTTGACAAAGTATAACGCTAGAGGACTCAAATTTGTTTTGCTAGAAACGTATTGAAAATTGCTAGTTAAACAATTAGAACAAGTGAAGAGTTTGGGCTATTTTGTCAAATAATTTTCGTAGAATGTAACGATTTAAGTTAGTATTTTAAATTTTCAAGGGGTACATTATATATTATCAAGAAAATAACACCATAAAAGTTCTGAATTGTTTCCGAATTAGCTTAGCTTATGGTGCATTGATCAGTCCTTCAAAACATATGAAAATTTGATACATTTATAATGTTTAAGCATACTTCCTATTGACTTCAACAGATATTTTTGATATTCAAAATTTAATGGGGTAACGTAAATAACTGGCCACTACAGAGTTATGCAAGGTTTGCCAAGGTGGCAAACGCTGAATTTTAAAACTACAGACCAGGGCAATCATTTTGATATATAAAAACAAATGTTACACTCCGTAGACCACTATCTCCCTTTTCTAGGCCACTTAGGCAATCATATTTGCTCCACTAAGTGGCGAAGATAAATATGAGAAGGACCGAGAAAAAAGCTTGTAAGTTTTACAAGCGGGTTTTGGCAGAGTTGGTAAAAAGTACAACGCAGCAATGAATAATTTTATACTAGAGAAAGATGTTTGCACATGTATACCAGTAATGCATTGACAGTACCTACTGTTAATAAATTACTCATAATAATTTTATAGTAGAGAAAAAAGATAGTGTGTGTATACCAGTAAGAGAGTACCTCTGTTGATAAATTACTCATAAAAATTTTATATTAGAGAAAAAAGATAGTGTGTGTATACCAGTAAGAGATTGTTAGTATATACATACCAGTAAAATGGCTACCATGGATGAATACATCCATCAGCTCCTCGCTGAAATGCAGATGCCCGAGCCGGCCCAGAAAGTCCTGAAAAATATTTTTTGATGAGCCCATCCCTGAAACGGTTAAAAAACGCTTACTCAAGCCTTTGTACCCCCCAAAAATACCGGCCTCTACGCCCGCCTCCAACATGGAAGGGCCGGGAGAGGAAGGCCATCTTGAAGGAATTCGACCCAATACCTCCTCAGAAGGCCGTTCGAACAATCCAGGACTACCAGCGAGAGATTTTGGATGTGTTTGAAGAAGAGCAGTCGAAGAGGGATGATGAGCTAGTCTTTCGCCAAACCACATGGACCATTGGCGGGTTCTTGAGGGGCTGGCAGATGGATGTCTCTGCCGAGCACCCTCTGGGGGCAGATCCCATGGCTTTCTTTGATAAAGTGGAACCCCATATCCTTTCCAAGCTTGAGGAAGAGATAGAGGCTCTGAATGGTGTTAAATTTCAGCTTGCCCTCAAGGTCCAGCTTCGAAAGGTCCAGCCAGACGGCAGTGAGGTATAACAGATCCTGTGCTGCGCCACAAGCAGGAGGCCGTTCTGCAGAAGAGTGAAATCAAGGGTGCCCTCAATCAAGCTTTCCCAAAGATCCAAGAAACACTCGAAAAGTGGACACAGAGAGGGTCGGGTTGGGTGGTCGACAGAGTGCAGACTCTCTGGCTGGACATCGCCAGATATCAGCCCCTGAGAGGTGGTTCTTTTATCTCCCTACCGACTGCGGTAAAAAAACAAGAAGGCGGTAATCAACGTGAAAAACAAAGCTGACCACTGCCTTAGATGGGCGCTCCGAGCGGCTCTGGCAAACCCGCCGCCACCTGTATTCTGTATTGTAGAGTTTCTGCCAATCCTGGCACACCTCCAGTCCGCTGGAGTACCGAATAGAATGTTCAGTCTAAAATGGTTGGTCCACCACCCTATTTACACGCTATGATATATCTATTTACAAGTTTATGACGTAAAGTTTATCGTAAAAGTTGTTTAAAAGTTCAGTAATAACAGTGGATAAAAAGTTCTGTAAAAATACTGGATAACCCCGCTATGTTGTGTCTTGGACAACCTCTGTGTACTGCACTTTAAGAATTAGTCTTTTTCTTTCTAACCCTCTGGGGGACTTCAGCAAGTTTCTTAAAGCGTTCACAATGTAGCGTGTAACAGAGTCTTCTACTATGGAATTCTATAGTCTCTAATAGGTGATGGTTACGTTTCGGGATAGTATGATATAAGCCACTACAATCTAGCACTATCTGGAGTATGTCACTAGGAATGTTAGTAAGCTGAGGTTCATGCAGACTAATATACAAGCCTGTGATAATGTCTAATATGGGTTGTCTAACACTATGCAAAGCTGTGCAATTTAGCAGGAAATGATCTATAGTTTCTTCTTCAACTTTACACAGCAAACATGTAGGTTCAATCTGGTTCTGGTTGAATGCCGCTCTATTACACTGGAGGATGTATGTGCCCGTCACCAGCTTCAACTTCGTTGTTATCCGTGGAATTTCCCGAGCATTACCAATTGTACGTAACACTGAATGTCTTTTACCATAACGATAGTTGTTCACGTGGAGATACCGTAGACTTGAGTACAGCATTGCATTGTCACGAATTCTATTGCACCAGTAGCCGTCAATCTGCTTGTTGACAGTACGCTTCCACGATTCTTTACTAGGAGGGTCTTGGAGCAATTCCAGAGGGTGTAATAGTTCATATTTGAAACACAGTTCCTTGATGGCTATAAACCAGCTGCTACTCTCCTGTCCTTTAATGTTCAGTTGTCGGTATGCTATTCTCTTTTCAACTGATTCAGCAGTCAGTCGGGTGATGTTACCGAATAAGGTTAACGCCCTCTTATGTATAGTGGCCTCGATCGGAACTGTCCCGGACAGGATATAAACCGCTGGATCAGCCGTTGTAACTGGCACTGAAAGCAGTAGCTTTAAGTACTTCTTGTAGAACTTCTCAAGGGTGTCTAGATGTCTTCCTTTTGGGAGCACCACTTCCATTCCATAGATTAGGACCGGGAGAACATATGTTTGTAGTAGGTGAATTGTCGTTTCTGGATCCTGACCATTATGACCATGACAACCAGACGGCATAAGGCTGTATAGGGTTCTTCTGGCTTTCCTAATATTCTCGTTCACGGCTGACATTTCTGTATTTGCAGATCGTAGGATACCAACATGCATACTTTCGGTCACTACTGGCATCGGTTCACCATTGAGAGTCCATACGTAATCATCATCGTCACTATCCGGGTCAATTTTCATTACGACACTCTTTACTAACTGGAAGTCGAATCTCTCCATGGAGCCATAGTCAGCAGCAGTGTGTACAAGCGACTGTAATGGGCCGGTCTTAGAGCTAGCTACGGCCACATCATCTGCACAAGCAGGGGCTGCACATCCAATCTCTCCAACTGTGGCTCCCTGGTAGATACCGTCTAGTCTGTTAAGGAGAGTGTTCCCATATACTTTATAAAGGTCAGTGCTCAGGACCCCGCCCTGGCGGACCCCTTGTTCTATGTCAAATTCTTCAGATTGTTGTCCATCCCACTTGATGATAGTTCTGGCGTTTGTATGAAGACTGGTTATCAAATTCCAGAGGGCACCTTCAACTCCTATGTGGTATATTTTTCGCAGGAGGCTGGCATGACAGACAACGTCGAAGGCAGCCTTCGCGTCCAGGAAGGCTATGTATGTCGGCGACTTGGAGTCTTTATTGTTTCTGATATATTCCTCCAGGATAAGCGAACAATTCATAGGGGAGGCACCTTCTGTAAAGCCTCTCTGCAAGGGATTTTGACTCTCTGTGATGATTGGCTTTATCCTTTCTCTTATGATAGATTCCATGATTTTTGATATAGTCGGGGTGATAGTTATTCCGCGATAGTTCACCATATAACCATGAGAGACCGAGATGGTACCCCATTGAAGATGGTCTTAACTTCGATGGGATCGATGCTCCCACACCTATCTCTCAGATTCCCAAAGTAGAGAAGCAAAATAACCTTGCCATCAATGTCTTTGGCTTGGATAAGGGCGTGACTGTTCACCGTCTCAGCACCCAGCCAGAGGAGATGCCAAGGATCAATCTGCTGCTGATTGAAAATGCCGGCAAATTTCACTACACCTGGATCAAGAACCTCAACCGCCTTGTCTACGACCAAGACCAGGAGCGCAAGCACTTTTGTGAGCGCTGCCTGAACGGTTATACAAGAGAAGATCTGTTAGAAGCCCACAAGCCTGAGTGCCGAGGGATTGGGCAGACCGCAGTCCGGGTGGAGATACCTGCAGAGGGTAAGGACAAGTTCACTTTCCTGAACCACCACAAGCAGCTGCCGGCCACTTACATCATCTATGCGGACTTCGAGGCTCTCACCACCAAGGTCGAAGGACCGGAGCCCGACCCCACAAAAAGTAACACCCGACAAACGCAACAGCATGAGGCTTGCAGTTACTGTTACATCGTGGTACGGTGTGATGGCCAGAAAGAGCCGCCAGTGAAGTATAGAGGGCCTAACGCGGCCGAGCACTTCCTTCAAGCACTACAGGTAGAGGAGTGCAAGATCAAGGCAGTGTTGGCCAACCCGAAAGCCATGAGGATGACACAAGAGGACTGGCTGGCCTTCCGCGTCGCTGAGACGTGTCATGTGTGTAACAAACCTCTCGAGGGCGACTCCGTCCGCGATCACTGTCACATCACGGGGAAGTACCGAGGCGCCGCACATATTGCCCCTTATAACCTTAAGCTGAGTTTGTCCCCCAAGACCACCAACATTCCCGTGGTGTTTCACAACCTCAGGGAGTACGACTCCCACCTGCTGATGCAGGCTATCTCAAAGGTCGAATGTCGGGTGAGCTGTATCCCAAACAACACGGAGAAATACATCTCTTTCTCCCTGGGGCAGCTGCACTTTGTTGTCAGCGCTCAGTTTCTTCTAGCTTCCCTCGACAAGCTTGTGGCGGCAAACCAGCCTAAGGCTTTCCAAATCACGGCCCACTATGAGCCAGACCGACGCAAGCGGCAGCTCTTGACGCGCAAGGGAGTGTACCCATATGAGTATGTGGACTCTTGGGCGCGCTTTGAAGAGACCCAGCTCCCACCCAAGGAGGCCTTCTTTAGCAAGCTCACCGATGAGCACATCAACAATGACGACTACGCCCACGCGCAGCAGGTCTAGACGACCTTTGGATGCAAGACCCTGGGGGACTACAGCAACCTATACCGCCGCACAGACGTCTTGCTTTTGGCGGATGTCTTTGAGACGTTCAGGAAGACGTGCCTCAACCAGTACGGTCTAGACCCGGCGCACTACTACACGGCCCCGGGCCTCAGCTGGGACGCCCTTCTCAAGAAGACAGAAGTGGAACTCGAGCTGTTCAAAGACTATGACATGCACCTGTTAATCGAGAAGGGGATGCGAGGTGGGATATCAATGGTCTCAAAGCGCCATGCTAAAGCCAACAATCCTCTGGTTGAGGGCTACGACTCAGAAAATCCTACTAGCTACATCACATACCTGGACGCAAACAATCTGTATGGGTGGGCGATGAGCCAGTCTTTGCCCACAGGGGCCTTCCGGTGGGAAGAAGATTGTGAGCAGCTGACCAAGACCATTGTTGATCATCCAGCAGACGACCCTGAGGGCTTTATACTCGAGGTGGACCTGGAGTACCCAGAAGACCTACACAAGGCGCACAATGCATATCCGTTGGCACCAGAGCTCATGGTGGTTCAGAAAAAGTGGATGTCAGAGTATCAGCACAACCTCCTCGGCGTTGGGATGGCGCCAACAGAGGTTGAGAAGCTGGTACCTAACCTCCGTGGCAAGGACCGCTATGTGCTTCACTACCGGAATCTTCAGCTCTACCTCTCGCTGGGCATGCGTCTGACCAAGGTCCATCGTGCCCTCCGCGTCCGGCAGAGCCCCTGGATGGAGCCATACATCCGGATGAACACAGAGCTCCGGAAGAAGGCCGCCAGCGACTTTGAGAAGGACCTATACATTGTCAAGTTGATTAACAACTCGGTCTTCGAGAAGACCATGGAACACCTGCGGAAGCGGGTTGATGTGAAGCTGGTGCGTTCACATGAGGAGGACAAGCTCAGGCGCCTCATCGCCAGCCCAGCATTTGCTCGGGCCAATATCTTCGACAACGACTTGGCAGCTATCCAGGTCCACAAGAGCCGCCTAGTGCTCAATCGCCCGGTGTATGTGGGCATGAGCATTCTGGATCTCTCCAAGCACCTAATGTACGACTTCTATTACAACCAGCTCAAAGTGCAGTATGGACAGAGCTGCCAGCCTCTACACGGACACCGACAGCCTTCTCCTTGAGATCGAGACTGAGGATGTGTACAAGGACATGGCCCGGAATCGAGGCCTCTACGATACGTCTGACTACCCCCAGGACCACCCTCTGTTCAGTTCGGCCAACAAGAAGGCTCTGAGAAAGCTAAAAGACGAGTGCACTGGGCGGGCAATTGCAGAGTATGTTGGCCTGCGCCCCAAGATGTACAGCATCCTCGAGGCCTCTGGCGGCAGCATAAAAAAGGCCAAGGGTGTGAAAAAGGCCACCGTGAAGAAGCACATCAGGCATGAGCAGTACAAAGAGGCCCTCATCGAAAAGAAACCTTCCGCCACGGCATGGATGTGGCGCAGGTTTCATTATCATCGCAAAGGCATATGTCTGTTAACTTTAAATGTACATAAGCCATCCACGTATCCCATGCCGATTTCTTACCTATTTACATGACATGCGGTAACGGTGTCGCATCCAGTAAATGCATAAAAGAACTGCAATACTGATGCTCTCTGAGGACCAAGAGCCTTTGCAATGCCTTGAACCGCTATATATCTGAAATGCTTGGGCTAAGAATTCAAACAATTCTGTTTTGTTTTCATCATTACGTAAGAACATCTGCCAATTTCGTGGGATACAATTACGACCCTCAACCCCATGCCGAATGCCCTTTCCTCTTTTCTCTCTTGCAGCACCTTTCAAATTGTCTGCAATATAGACATCCAAGACAACATCAATACGGTTAGCGAGCTCCAGCTGCAGGGAGGAAAACTATAGATGCCTATTCATCAAACGTTTTACTTGTTCCAGGTCTTAACATGTTAACCATAGCTGCACCGTCAATTATCACTGCATGAAATGACGGAGCCTCTTCCGTTACCACTGACAGAGGCTCATAGTATTAAGTAAGGAGTTCAGACTCAATTCCTAGATGGATAAAGCCATTCTGACTTAACGAAGGTGGAAAACGTTGATTTTCTTGCTTGAAGAACTCTTCAACATTTCCACCTCGAGTTTGACAAGATCTATAGAGCCCAGAGAACAACAGAGAGCAATCATTCTTGAGAAGATCGAGTTATGACTTTTCTTGTTGCGCCATTTTCGTTATTGGGGTACGAAGCCTTTCATTATTTGTTAGCTGACTTAAAGAAAGAGCTGGCTGTAAATATGCGTCTAAGGTCAGTTCTGTGCCATATAGGAGCATGTTGACAAGTGTTAGAAGAGACTCATGCAGGAACTGCTGTTTCTTGGCAGTCATAAGAAAATGATCCTGTAAATCTTGTTGGCGTATTGAAGATGTCCTTTCTAACAAGCTTTGCTGTTTTATGGATTTGAATAAAGTCTGAGTCAAATTCGTAATCATCACAAGCCTTCTTAAGAGCAGGGCCAACGTCTGCATTGAAGGCTAAAAGACTAGTATGACCTTCTTTATAAGCCTGAATATCTAGAATGTTAGTCAGAATTTTGTCTTTCAGTCAGGTGCGATGTATAGTGGAAATATCTATTCCTAGCTCTTTCAGCCTGTCAGTGTACATGCTTCTTAACTTAGTCATTTGAAAAACCGGCAAAACAGTCTGGTCATACTTTGCATCTTCAATGTAACTGACAATATCAGCCAAATCTATTGCATGACACATACTCTCATGTCTTGATAAATCTGAAGCTTACTGAGAATTTTCAACTCGTTCAGCTTTATTGTACAATGCCACAAGACACTTCGTATGGTACTTCGCTTCTTGTGCAACCAAGTCACCGGCACTCAATTGTGCAAGCAAAGCTATGTCTTGTAATGTTTGGACACATTATCTGACTCTTAAGTCCATCTGTTTTGTTTTTGTTTTTAGCAGATTCACGTGTAAGTTTGTTTTCATCTAGCAATAGCTTGTCACAGAAAAAAAAACCCATATATTTGCTTTGATTGGAATATTGCATGGCTTACTACGGCGTGTTTGCTTCTTTCGCACTCCATCTGTGTCTTCACTACTATCACTAAAAACGACCGAGTTACGGTTTTCTGCCCTCTTTAGTTCTGTAGTCATTTTGCATTGTCTACTTTCAGAGGGTCCTCAAGGCTTATACCTTCGTCTTCCAACAAGCTATATCTTAAGTTCATAAGAATGCTGTTTATGGCCTTAAATTGGAGGATATTTTCGGATAAGGTCGCATACCCCCTTGCCAGTATTAGAGCCTTTATACTGAGTACATGTTCCTGTTAATGTTCGGGTGTATCTTCCTGACAAAGGAAACGTTTTGTCGAGTCAACTGAATCTTGTTTTGCAACAGCCTCAGTTTGGCATATCAGTTTGAATGATTTTCCAGCCATTTTCGACTCCCTGACGCAGCAAGGAAAAAGAAGACAAATGGGAGAGATATAAGAAGAGAAGATAAACCAGAAAGCTATTTTATCCGGCCTGTTCTGTTAAACAGCTTATACACTGGGGAGCCTAAATACGGCACAATTTGTACCTTGTCCGCTTTAATTCACTAATTCATTAAAGCCGGTAATAATTTTGTGAAATTAATGTAAACAAAAAACAAACTAAAATAAAACTATGTGTATTCCTCAAAACAGTGATTCGCTGAAAATTGCTGCTTACCAGTACACCGATTTTAGAAGAAACGAGGATACTGTCAGATGACATCATAAAATTGCAACAGTGCAAACGATTATGTCACATTCAGGGTCTTAGTGGACTAATACAACTCAGGCTCGACTAACGACCAACGACTAAAGACTAACGATGGCGGATTGTCTGACAAGTTTGCGAAAACGAAATTCCCGACTTCAGAAACCTTTGGTGGCATATATAAGGTCCCTAAGTTCGTGAACAAAGTTTTCCAGTTTCTTTCGTGAATAGTAATAAAATAATAAATTACAATCCCTTCTTTTCAAATAAAGCAAAAAAGGAAAACGAGCTAGATCCGCCACGCTTTGTTATTTATTTAACCGTGTCCAATGACGTGTATTTCACCGTTGTGCATAGTTGTACATCTTTACTAAAATGAGTTGTTGTTATTCATTTGTGTGATTGATATTTGGGTGTAAAATGGCTGAACAAGCCAGTGGAACAAGCATGAGTAGGATGAAAATTCGAGTGGAAAAGTCCTCCGAGGGCGAGAAAGCCTCGGAGTGTTTTCTACCTGTAGCGGGTTTACTGGGCGGTCGGGTCGGGCGATGGTGATGGGTAGCTTTCAGTACTGGTGCGTCCTACTTATTTTGATTATTTTGGGGCAAGGACCGGCAGTGCTTGCTATCTTGCAGTAGATACAGGAAGACTTGTTTGGACGTTTTTCTCTCATCTGTGCTTTCTCCTTTCTCGCCTATTCTCTGGGAGACGGCTCAATATAGACTGAAATACTATCTCAAAGGGTCGTTAAAACCTAAACGACCAAATAACTAATTACCTCCCGCTGTCATTGTCGTAAACAAAGATTTTTTTTTAAATCCTACAACTACATATAGTACCCTGGTTCAATGGTATGAGAGTCGGACCTGTACATGGGCTCCGGCTGAAAGCAAATATTTTCAAACATCTTAACGCGTAACAGCTCTTTATTTTCCTTCTCTCTCCTCCTCCTCCTCCTCCCCCCCCCCACACACACACAAAAAAAAAAAGAAAAAAGAAAGAAAAAAAGTAAAACGAAATTATCAATGAAATGGTTTCATTTGTTTTCATCACCTCCAGAGCTTTCAATTTTTCTCATTGTTTTGCAAAATTTCGTAGCATACGGGGCAAATCGGATATTTTGCCAATTCTAGTAACAGTGTAGAGCCTATATAAATATACTGCGATAGTGACCTAGCATACACATTTTTCCCCAATGCCTCCAAAAACGGGTCCTTCCCAGCGGCTCCGCGGAACGAATCCATAATAGATCCGTCTGGGTGCCTGAGTCCGTCTGTCTCTGTGTCAAATTCAAAGATAGTGTGCACGTTGTTCCTGGGATCGGTATCCAACCTAGCAGCCCCAAAACGTGCCTGAGTACGATCGATTGATTGGGGCCTCGGTTTAAATTATTATCTGGAATAGAAGAAGAGCGAAACGTCGAAATATATGACAAGAACGCTCATACGAACGGCTAAGCAATGCTTTTGTGTAAAGCGCTCAGTGGACTTACAAGACCATCACCACTATCCGAGGTATAGGTCCAAATGCAACATAATTGCATGTAAACACTTCGGAGAAAGCTTCAGAATAGAATGGAATGACGACATTAGGAGAATAAGTTGCAGAGTCCTAAATGCGAGTGGGCACTAGGTGACAAGTTTTGTCTGATCTGCTTAGAAACCCCTCATCCGAACCGCCTCAACGAGGCTGGATGAGGGACAACAAGCCTGTCAGTTCATCTGCCGTCACACTGTGTCTGGGCAGGCTTAGACATACTAAGCGGTTAACCTGGTTACCAATACTGAGTGCACATACTTCCGCCAGTAACAGACAACTACCCTTGCCGGCGGCCCGCTAGCGCAGTCGGCAGCGCGTCAGACTGCAGGTCAAGGGGTCCTTAGATCGATTCCCAGACAGGCCACATAACGCTCGTGGAGATTGATCATGGAATATTTTCTACGGTCAATCTTTCCCTTCTGCTGATTCAAGAAGGGCAGTTGTCAGTTACTGGCGAAAGTATATGCACTAAGTACTGGTTAAACGTTTAAGAGGTCTGATTAAAATCTTAAAGAGCTTCTTCGAGAGCAGAGAACACATTCGAAAGAAGGAACATGGGCCATACCATGGAACAGTGTCATGGAACAGTTTGAGTAGGTTAACTGACCGCCTCGACATGACCTTGGCTGTTTACTGGGCCGTAAATACTCAACAAAACAAACAAACTCACATCTGCCCTTAAGTCAGCGGACGGGAGCGAATGAGCGTAGAAAATATTTCATGATCAATCCTCACGACTGTTCAGAGGCCGGGCTGGGAATCGAACTCGCGACCGCTTGATCTGCAGACCGACGTGCTGCCGACTGTGCTAGACGGCTCGGTAGGACACATGTCAAATTCTGAGGGTACCAAACTCTCTGCATAGGGTAAAGGTGATTTCTAGAATCTCCATGTGTAACGCCTTTCGTGCCTGAACTGGTCCTCCATGTGTGAACGAGATCTTGACATGTAAATGGGCGGGTCATCATTAAAAACAACGAAAACAACAAAAAAAACACAGGTAATGTGATTTGAATCTCCTCCGGTGACCGGGTCCTCCATGGTCGGAAAGGATTCACCACGTGTGTGTGATCGAAACCGTTATAGGTGAACCAAACAAGAAGATGTAAACTTGACCTGCACGTGTGAACATGTATTTTACGTCTGACAGGGCCTCCATGTATGAACATTTCTGCTTGTTAGAATGGCTTCTCCAGGTGTGGACGAGATCCCCACATATAAACGGGACGGGACGTGTGAACGAGATAGGTACATATGTACGTATGAACGGGACACCCACCTGTGAAAAGGTGCTGCACGCTAGATGGAGACGTTCGCGGGTCCTGTATTTTTCAAAGATCCAGCACGTCAAACGGGACATGCAGTCTGATTATCCAAGTATGCAAGGGATCGCTACAGGCGAACGGACAATCCACAGTTTAACGGGCTCTGCGCCTGTGAAGTGTAAACGGGACCTCCGCGTGTTAACGGGATCCGCTTGTAAAGGAACCTTCATTTGTGATCGGGTCCTCCATATGTGATCAGGAACTGCATTTGCGAACAGGACCGCCACCTGTAAATGGATCTTCCACGAGTGAACGGACCTCCACATGTGTATTGGACCGCTAAATGTGAACGGGGCCTGCACAAGTGAACGACATCTGCAAGGTTGTACCTGCAAAAGGGAACTACATATGCGAACGGGATGTCCATATGGGAACGGGGCTTGCATTTTTCAACGGATCCTCTACGTGTTAATGGGACTGTCCATGTGTGAACGAAACGTGAATGTATGAACAGGACCTCATTCCGATGTAACATTTAGCCGCAGATGCGCAATACGTGAATATTATACAAGTTTCTATCACAAATATGTTTGGACTGTATTGACAAGTTTCAAGGAAACATAGCGAGTTGCGACACTAGACTGACCCTAGATGAATCCCAAGCCTAACTTATCTGATCATACGAGTTGACACTAATCGATATTATCTGTGGCGAAAAATGCATTAGATTGAATAGGAAACCAATGGTTCACAGAAAATTGTAAAAATATTAATTAATACTGAATCTATATGCATACAGATTCATAATATTCAATTTAAGTGCTATCCTTTACATATTTTTTCATAATTTTACGTTAATATTGAATTGGGGGGGGGATTTTGAGGTTGAAATTGTGACCCTCTAAATGCAATACTTATATATAGTCAGCACGGAAAATGCAGAGGGTATCCTTCTTTTATTCCCAATATCATTTTCAAATATAAAGTTGCACAAAATATGCATACGGATTCCATATCTGCAATAAATTTTCTTTCTAATGTTATAATTTTTATTGGGAAAAAATGAAAATAAATTGGGGGATTTTAAGGGTATTTACCAACTTAATTGTTTTAAATTTTCACAGATGCACCCGAATCTATTTTTAGAAATCGTAGACTAAGCGTGAAGCTTTACCTGTCCGAATTCCCCCTGGCTATTTTAGCTTTAGTCCACACATTTTTATCAGATCTTTATAACTGATTTGCAGTATTGCTTTATCGACGCATGAACACTGAAAATAATATTTTGATAATAATAATTGTATTTTAGCTGCTATTTAGCTGTTTTATGTGAAATATTCCCGTTGTTAGATATTTCGTCAGAATTTATAAATCTTGACGAGTACATTTTGACAAAAAGTATAACAAATACAAACAGGACAGAAATGACATTTAGAAAATTCATAGACAGCAAAAACAAGTTTAAATCATAGAAATATAATCCCATATTCAAGTGCAAATAAATAAAGAACAATTTTCTTCATTTTTTTTTCAGAGAAAGCAAACGGAAAGTGAATATTTTACTTTCACAAGGAAGAAAATGTACTCGTTTGTATCTGCAAATTGATTAAATGATGTCTTTCTGCATATTTAATTAGCAAATTTAATATCTTTTTTGTGTGTGTGTTTGACACAGTGAAAGAATCGGTACACAGCAATTAATTCGCAGTCTGGTCAGGGATCCAGAGCGTCACTTGCAGATTAGCCATAATGATAATAAATAAATAAATGAATAAATGAATAATATTGACACAGAAATGTGCTGGCTAATCTAAGACGCACATTTTTTGTTCGTATTTTTTAATTAATTGCTATTCCCTGGAATAAATAGTAATTTTAATAATTCACAGTTTGTCTCCGGATGATTGAAGTAAGAAGGGTGAAAACTGGCGTCTAAATTATTCTCTTTGCCAAAAAGGCGCCGAATGGAAAGAAATAAAAGAGCGATGCGCTTCATTGTTCAATAAGATCTAATTGGCGTAACAAACTCTTTATATACTCAATATTCTGCCAATTTTACTGTCATAATTTTGTTTTTACAACACGCATTACTAGCTGCGCAGCCGGTTCCGTGTCTTCAAAATATATCTACAAAACATCTCCTTTTGAACCAACATCGCATACTGAAAACTCTTAAAAATATTTTGATCTGAATACAAAATGTCAAATATTCAGCGAGGGTATATCGCTGCCTGTTATTACACGTCTAGAAGATAGTGTAAATATCAGTTCCTTCGTCTAATGATGAATATGATCAGTTTGCGCGGATAAAATAGGCACTTATCACAGATTGCATGAATTGCAATATTTTTTATTTTATTATAAAAGTATTTTGTCACCTACTAATGTTTATGATCAGTTTGCGCGAATAAGCTTTTTCTATCCTCATATCACAACCATAAAATGTGTCTGTCTGCCAATAGCGCAGACCAAGACTAGTCTGTTAAGAAACGTGTTGTAACTGCAAACAATCTGACCAGTCTGCTTCTCCTCTCAAACTGTTTCAGAACAGCTTACTATTCTATGAAGATAATGTAGTTTTGTTTACAGATTAGAGACCGATCAGTGTGCGCGGTCTTTGTATTTATGTGCGCAAACTGAGAACATATTGGCGGTTTTAAATAGTTTGCTTACATGCACAAGCAGATTTGGGCTCACGCATTAAAAAGTTTTTAGAAATATTCTGATCATTATGCGAACAAACAAACATTCTGATCATTTTACGGACAAACAAATAATCTGCAAATTAAATATTTGATCTTTATTTTACTATCAGTCTATCTTTAACTGTTAGTACAATACCCGATTTATTTATGACAGCTTGGTCTAGTTAATCTCGGACTTGATGGCTGATAATTGATATAACCAAATGTAATAAACCTGAACGCCGCTCGGCGTGACATTAACCATTCGTCATCATCAGATTATGACAGTCTTAACACCTTAAGGAAACGCAATTATCGTTGCTTGATAACAAAACTGTTATTGTATTTTATTTATTTTTCTTTTAAATAATATTTTTTTTTAATTTGAATATGCTATGTTTGAACAGGAAAAGAATAAAAATAATCAGCCTGCACATCAGCTATTTCAGATCAATTTTCGCATCTGCTCAAGTTGTAAATCAACAGTATATAAGCTATTCAGATAAGCCTGCACAAACTGATAAGACCAGAGTTTTTGATTAGTTTGCGCGGTCGCAATGTCTTATTGGGTAAATACATAACTATCGGAATTATTCCAAAATTTCAAAGAATATCATTCACCAAGACCTGTGATCATAAGCCTATGCTGATGCGCAAACTGATCAGACTTATTAAACCAGATAAGCGTAGCAAAACACACAGTCTGATCCGAACCGTCACTGTTCGCATAAACAAGTATGAGTCCCGATAAGAGATTAGTTTGAGTAAATTGATAAACGCTAATCCGGACTGGTACTGTGATTATCTTAAAAGTTTGGAGCAGTTGAATTTATCACGCATTACAGAGGAATTGGCCGAAGGGCAAATTGCAGACTCAGATCAAGCAGATTTTCAGAAACAGTCTAATCTGGGTCTACACTATTTGCTAATGTAATTCTGCCAAAATATAAGGGGTGTTTGTGGTACGTTAAATATATCTTTCTTTGTTATGCGGAAGAGAAAATAACTAAATGAAAAGTAATTATTATTATTCTTATTATCATTTTTTTGTTGTTTACATGAACCCATAATGCATAGTGGCCTCTTTCTGTTTATGAGAATTTCCTGTAGTCACTGCAAACAGTGATGGACTCGATGAGACGTCGGGTTCTGCAGCGTCTGATCAAGGTCTGCATTGTTTTTGGATGTCACTTTTATAGGGAGCCAGGCATTTTTGGGTTAAAATAGAGATGGAACGGAAAAGCGCATTATGGACAACATGATCAGCGTATACATGGTTATTATAATTTCTAATTATACCCGTTAGTCTTGTTCACTTCTACAACAAAAGCATAAATCAGACTTCATTAGAATACAAGAAAGTTTTTATTACGCTAATCTTGTTATACGCTGGTCGATGTTTTTCTCAAAGCACCGAGATTCAAGTATCGGAAGAAATGATTTCGTATGTGACGATGATATAAGCAAATTAGTCAAGGCTCTGTTACTTCCAGGAATATTGGCCTTTATCATGCATATGCTGCAAAATTCACCTGATAACAGGGGTATGATAACATGATGTGATATCATGTCAATCTAGAACTGCGCTTGCGCGACTGTTATCAGGCGATGCCTACAGAAGCGATCTCAGAAGACGATTGGCTACAAACTGACGTTGGCCTTGATAACAACGTTCGATAGGTTAAATGACGTCACCGACGCACGTCATAATGCATTCGCGACGTCAACAAGTTCAAACAAAACTGCGTTTACCAGCTGGAACGCAAACCCTCGAAAAGCGGTGATTGTATTTACAACGGTGGATCCTTCCACGTAAAAAATAGGCCCTAAAAATGGCGAACATGGTTCTTGACGAAATTTCCCATTATTCTCAAATGTATATAGAGGCATTGATTATATTAAAATGATTAAACACATAAAAATGTTTTGCTAACTAGTATAAAGCAGGCTTTCTCAACAAAATTCAGGGCCAAAATTGCTCGAAATGCTGAAATTGTCATCGTCAAAGTACAACACTCTATCTTGATTCTACCGAAAACTTGCATCGACATAAAACATAATTTACAGAAAGATGAGACTTTCTCCAATGCACACACCCATGCCATCGAAAACTTTATTATTTCTTCTTTTTGCAAGTTAAATTTCAAGCAATATCGTTTTGGAACATTTTTAAATTGCAAAATAAAAGATGGCATCTGTAGTTTTAACGCTCAGGAAACGGTCTCGCACGTGATATGAACACCAGCAATACTTGCCGGACAGCCGCAATTTAGACAGAAAATTGAGGTCGACAGCTTGTCAAACATTAGCTCAGATTGCTAAATACTTGAAGAGGAGAAAAATACGGAGTTTAGTTAGCTAAAATAGACTACAAACTGGTAGAACGTACCTTACCTGACTGCTGACCTGATTGGCATTGTACAAATCTGACGTTCTGCCACTCAAATTTGTGAAAATAATATCCTTTTCTAATATTATTTATCTTTCAAACAGTCATCTGTTTTCTGTCAAATAAGTTATTAGGTCAATGTTGTGACGTCATTAAAAAATGACGTATATTGCCTCGAGCTAGATTGCCAGCCCGCATGCCATGTAAACAGATTATAAGTCGAACATGAATTGCACCAGTACGAAGTAAAGAGTTTCTTTCTTGTTGTTTTGTTAGTCTAGTTTTCGAAAAATTTACGATCTTATTTTATAATTTGCACAACAATTACAGAGAACATATGAGCCGCGACACGAGAAAATCAACAAAGTGGTTGTGCGCCCAGCGCAGACTCAGATCAGCTTCGGCATCCGCCTAGTCTGCACAGAGTCTTCCCTAAGCGCTTTAAGGGTAGCTAAGGGTCTAAACTACCTGCAGACAGCGAAGACTCTGATCAGACTGGGCGGATGCCCAGGATTATCTTAGTCTGCGCTGGGCGCACAACCATATTGTTGGTTTTCTGGCGTCGCGGCTCAAGTTACTTTGAAAGAAACAAGCCAGGTGGGGATGGAAGGAGGCGGTTGGTGACGAGAGTAGGGGTGGGTGGGGGCCAGGGAAGTGGGGGAATTCATCTTGACTGATGCCTGGAGTGATGTATAGGTCCCAAGTATGACTTGAGCAGTCGTTGCTGTGACAGCGTATTCTCTCTCTCTCTCTCTATCTCTGCCCGATTTGGCTTCATTGTTGTTACACACACTGAGATTTATTGCTATCATTTGAATCTTACCAAGAGCTGAGCCGCAACAGGGAAAGAGGAATCTTGTCGGATATGATAACAGCAAAACCTGCTTAGTCTAACAAGACTGCTTCAAGATACAAAACTGTATATATAAGCGAATAGCAAAACCCTGATTGGCTTGCAAGCAAACACTTTCCGTTCTGAATTAAGTTACGAAGAGCATTTCGTGTGTTCGACTCCACTTTGGCGAACTCCACATCCCGAATAAGCGTAAAGACCATTGACAGTATACTTCAACAATCTGCTTGAAAGTTGAAAATAGCTATCTTAGTCTTTGCTTGTTGCAGGTCACCAGTGTACTGACTGACCCTCAGAAAATACTACAGTAAGGGAAAAGTGAAAACCTTCCCGTACGTCACCACATTTGGTAGCTTAGAGTGTTCAGATGAGAATCTGAAGGCCGCTAGCTCAATTCCTATAATTGCCTAATGAATGTATTTCGACTGTTGTCCTATTCGATTCGGAAATCGACTGCCCAATTATTTAATTTCAGGACGCAGAGTATGAAGAATAACCCCAGAGTTGAGTGTAAAGTGTACTGGATTGCCCTTTACATGTGCCTTCGGGGCGATTCGTACATGCGAAAAAATAAAATCTTCTGGCGACCTGCAAGATACCCGGGCCTGCGTGTCAACCGGACAATTACAATGTTACAATTCTAGTCGGCATACAAATGGAAAATGAACATATTAAGCATTGGAAGGAACTGAAAAGAAATTGAGAGTGTACATGTGGGCCTAGGGCCACCGGCTACACTTTCAAGGGAAGCATCTCGGCAATAACATTTTTGATTTATCCTACCTTTCCAATGGGAGTAAACTCTTTAAGGAAAGCATTAGCTCCTTTGGGAGCAAAGAATTTTTGAAGAGTCTCCCAGCTCAGGAAAACTAACAGGAAATTGATAAAGTTGTGTATTGATAATAAGTCTACGATAATTTGTGCCAGTTATCCATGAAAACGTGTTGCGGCTGTATACAGAACCGCCTCGCCAAGACTACTCTATGGTGAGGCAACATCAGTCATTTTAATAGAGAAATAGGAAAACACGATCTAATTTATTAATTAATGTTTTTGTTGTTTGTTTATATGTGACTGCATAACCGAAAGGGTTCGTAATTGGAGAAATAAATGTTCTATTCTATTCTATTATTTTATGCAGATCTACCCGTGTACCTGCAGATTTGTAAATGTTGCCCCACCCCCAAGAAAACGTACTCAGATGCCTGACGAGTTTCTCAAACTTATACAGGCAATGCAAAAACATCGCATGCATATGAACAGTGCACTGCTAACCCTTCTCAAAGGCGTAACTGCCTGTACGCTAATAGCCAGGTGCGTATTGTAATTTTGTCAAATAGACAAAATTTCAACAGGTATCGCCATATTTGATGATGCTGGTATTTGCAAATTGAACAAGATTTCAATAGTAGCGGCAAGCAGACACGACTATATAAAGTATCTTTGGGGCCCACCTCTTATTCTTGCTCTCAAAGGATAAACATAATTGTGCGTAAAGTGTAATAACCCCGACACTCCTGCTTCTAACCGTCCCACGAAAGGGGGTGGGAGGGCATTCCTCATCCCTCCCAGGTTACTCACATACAACCGTTTATTTGACTTTTGAAATCAAGCGCGTGATCTGCTAATTAAAAAAATAGCCATCAGAGGAGATGGCAAATCCCCCGACCAAAGACCCCCATGGGCCTTGGTAAAAACGGTGCACTTCAAAACACATATAAGTAATATATTGTCATTCTTATATGCTTCTGATTGACATTATCTGTTTAACAGATGCATGATTATCTAACACTCAGACTAAAATAGTATGCTTGACTGCTAAAAAGAAGTAATATCTCAAACAGCCGCCATATACATAAATATATAGAATATGATACATTAAACTTTCAAAATGTGTGAATAACTTCTAAACTACAAGCCCTACAAACCTAATTTTGAGGTCTCGAGTAAGTGAATTTGGACAAAGAATCCAAATCTGGAGAAAAAAAAATTGTGGGGTGGGGTGGGGGGAATGTGGAGGGGTCAGAGAGAGTTAGGAACACTGATAAGATATCACAGCATGTTCATCAATATTCTAAAAGGTATAAGGTTATTAAAATTGTGGAGCAGGCCAGGGTTATACAGATATGGAGCAGAGACTCAAACAGCAGCTCAAAAAACCAAAGGGAAATAACTCACAAAGTATGAATGCAAGAGTTGTCATTCATGTATGAAACAACTCATCATGACCTGTTCTTCATATGTGTGAAGTAGCATGAAAATATTTCAAAAGGTATTCAAGCTATGGGACAGACACCTAAATCATGAAAGGAAAATAACTCAAAAAGTAAGAAAGCATGAGTTGTCATTCTTGATCGTGACACATCGTCATGACCTCTTCTACATATTTATGAAGTATCATATAAAAATTTCAAAAGGTATTCAAGTTATAGAGCGGACACGAAATCATACCTAAAACCATCAAGGGGAAATAACTGAAAAAGTAAGTAAGCAAGAGTTGTCATTCTTATTCGCAACACATCATCATGACCTGTTCTACATATCTGTGAAGTATCATGAAAATATTTCAAAAGGTATATGAGTTATAGAGCGGACACGAAACCACACCTAAAATGATTAAGGGGAAATAATTCAAAAAATAAGAAAGCAAGAGTTGTCACTCTTGTTCGCGGCACATCGTCATAACCTGTTCTACGTATCTGTGAAGTATCATGAAAATATTCTAAAAGGTATTCAAGTTATAGAGCGGACATGAAATTACACCTAAAACAATCAAGGGGAAATAACTCAAAAAGTAAGAAAGCAAGAGTTGTCACTCTTGTTCGCGACACATCGTCATGGTCTGTTCTACATATCTGTGAAGTATCATGAAAATATTCTAAAAGGTATTCAAGTTATAGAGCGGACATAAAATCACACCTAAAACAATCAAGGGGAAATAACTCAAAAAGTAAGAAAGCAAGAGTTGTCACTCTTGTTCGCGACACATCGTCATGGCCTGTAATACATATCTGTGAAGTATCATGAAAATATTCTCAAAGGTATTCAAGTTATAGAGCGGACACGAATCTGCCAAAAAATCACACCTCAAATCTTCAAGGGGAAATAACTCAAAAAGTAAGAAAGCAAGAGTTGTCATTCTTGTTCGCGACAAATTGTCATGACCTGTTCTACATAGCTGTGAAGTATCATGAAAATATTCCAAAGGGTATTTAAGTTACAGAGCGGACACGAATCTGCCAAAAAACTCACCAAAGGGGAAATAACTCAAAAAGTACAATAGCAAGAGTTACCATTTTTGTACGCGACACATCGTCATGACCTATTCTACATAACTGTGAAGTATCATGAAAATATTCCAAAGGGTATTCAAGATATAGAGCGGACAAGAAAATGTTTACGGACGGACGGACGGACGGCGGACGGACGGACAGACGGACGGACGGACGGACGCCAGGTCGGGGGATAAAAAGAAATAACCGTTAAATTACCGTTCAATTATGAGGGGAAGGCTAATCAAACTTTCTCACAACCAATGCCTACTATGTCGTATAGCCAGCCGTATTATAGTTCTCCTCCCCCTCCCCCAGTACCTGGGACGGGGGTGGTGATGCCTCAAAATTTGCCAGGTCAACCCGGGTCCCCACAAGATGTTTGGGCGAGAATTCTCGAGAGACTTGATAAAATGGATAGGAAACTGACTCAATTAGATTCGATACAGGTCTCTGTGAACAAAATAACGGACCAGGTCTGCACAATGAACACAAAAATAAATAGCTTGGAGGCAAAGATAGTAAATGTAGAGCAAAGTCAGGAATTTGACTCTCAATCAATAGACTCGATAAAAGAGAAGCAAAATAAAATTGATAGTATATTGCAAAAAATGCAAAAACTTGAGGCCGATCAGAGAGAGAAGCTCTTAGACATACAGAGTAGGGAGATGAGAGATAATCTAATTTTCTATAAGATTCCAGAACAGAGAGACGAAACTGCTCAAGATTGTGAGGATAAAGTGCGAAGCTTGATAGAAAGAGAAATGAACGTTAGCAGTGCTCGAGAGATTCGTTTTCATAGAGTCCACAGGATAGGGCGATTTAATCGCAACAAAACACGCCCCATAGTAGCTAAGTTTGCCTTTTATCCTGACAGAGAGATAGTGAGAAAAGCAGCAAAAAATCTTGAGGGAACCAATTATTCAGTTGGTCAACAGTTCCCAAAAGAGATAATGGAAAGAAGAAAGCGCTTAGTGCCAATTATAAAGCAGGCGAAATCCGCAGGAAAAGACGCCTATATTTCTTTTGATAAATTGTTCATAACGGCGTCCTATACACGGAGAATGCGGACGTAAACACAGAAGCTATGGACACCGGATTAGCCGGGTCAAACGCAAGACAATCCCAGGGTCAAGGTAGAGCATAGGAGTTACGAGAGAGTGATGTGCATATTTTAAGTTGGAATGTAGAGGGACTGACGCAAGAAAAAAAGATCAATCCCGATTTTTCTAAATTTATTACGAACTATGATTTGATTTGTCTGTACGAAACTTGGACCAATAAAAGATCTCAAATTGACATTGATGGCTATAGTAAACCATTCCATTCATATAGACGGTTTCAAAACAAAAGAGCTAAAAGATCGAGTGGAGGACTTATAATTTATATAAAAAATGAACTTAGAAAAGGTGTGAAATTAATTAAAAACGATCATGATTCAATTATTTGGCTAAAATTAGAGAAAAGCTATTTTCAAATACAAAATGATAGATATATCGTGGCTGCATATATACCGCCTGAAAAATCTCCGGTATATAATCTATCCGACGTGGATTTATTTCGAAAACTAGAGACTGAAATTGGGCATTTTTCACAAAGCGGAGAAGTTTATTTAATTGGTGATTTAAATAGCAGAACGGGCAAAAAACAGGATTTTATTGTAAACGAATCATTAATATTTGATATTGATGAAAATGGTTTAGAACCAGACACGCCCACAAGGCGGCGTTCGGCTGATATTACATCCAATAGATTTGGTGACTGTTTACTTGACCTCTGCAAAGCGGTAAATATTCGCATTGTTAATGGTAGATTGTATGACAATACTGATAAAATGACCTGTTATACCCCTAACGGCGAAAGTGTAGTTGACTATGTCGTGACGTCACAACAAAACTTTAAATCCTTTTCAAACATGCAAGTGCATGATTTTAATGAGTTTTCAAACCACGCCCCGTTATCATTTTCTCTAAAAAGGTCAAGACAAGCAGACGCCACCTATAGGAAAGCATACAAATGGAACGAAAATTTTAAAACTGAATTTCAAGATATTTTACAGAACGATATTCATTTACCTCACAATGTCTTAGACGAAAATTTAAACATAGATGAAACGGTTTCATATTTCAGCAATTTTATAACTTCGAGAGCAAATCCATTTTTCGAGAACAACATAAAGCAAAATCATGAAAATGTATTTACACGCGCAAATTTCAAAGAGCGACAGGTTTGGTATAACGATAGCTGTAAAGAGAAAAAAGCCAAACTACAAGATGCGCTTAGAGATTACAATCGCCTGAAAAATGAAGAAAATCGAAAAAAGCTTTTTGAGTGTAAAAAGGATTACAAATATTTCTGTAGACAATGTAAACAAAAATTCTTGTTCGAAAGAAGTCGAAAAATGAATGAAATGAGGAAAAAGAGGCCGAAAGAATTTTGGAAAATGTTCAAAAATACAAAGAATTCTTGTAAACACAATATTTCTGATGAAGACTTTTATAATTATTTTAAACGGCTTGCGGCTGAAACGGTCGATATTCAAAACGAGCAGGTGCAAAACGATTTGCTTAACTTCGATTTTAATACAAGGGAAACAACCTTTGAAGAACTAGATAGACCTATTACTCAAAGCGAAATACTAAAAGCCTTAAATTCGCTGGCGTCAAATAAAGCTTGCGGTCAAGATTGCATAATAAATGAGTATTTCAAACACACAAGCACTGTTCTTTTAAGCCCATTAGAAAAGTTGTTTAATAAAATATTGAACAGTGGGGAGTTTCCGTCTCAGTGGTCGGTAGGAATCATTGTACCGGTGTATAAAAAGGGGGAGGTAAACGATCCCAATAATTACAGGGGTATAACCCTTGTTAGCTGTTTTTCAAAATTGTTCACATCTGTTTTGAACCAGCGTCTTAAACAATGGGCAGTCGAAAACGACACTTTAACCGATGCGCAGTTTGGCTTTAAAACCAATCATAGTACAGTAGATGCAGTTTTCATTTTGAAATATTTGATCGATAAGCATTTGCAGGCTAAGAAAAAACTGTATTGCGCTTTTATAGACCTAAAGAAAGCGTTTGATTCTATCTCGCGTGCAAGTTTATGGTATAAACTCATTAACAGTGGGATTGATGGCAAATTGTTAAAGCTAATTCGTTCAATGTATCAAAATATTAAACTTAGAGTCAAAGGTTTGAATTCTTTAACGGACCTCTTCAACTGCGATGTTGGGCTCTTGCAAGGAAAAATAATGTCACCGATTTTATTTTCGTTTTTCTTAAACGACCTTGAAATGCAACTTTCAGATAATGACAACGACGGCATAACCATTGATCAATTATCCTTATACTTGCTTTTGTTTGCAGATGATGCAGCAATATTTTCGGATACGCGCGAAGGCCTGCAAAAGTCTCTCGACAATCTTGAGATTTATTGTAACAAATGGAACTTGACCGTAAACGTAGAAAAAACAAAAGTTATGGTATTTCATAAGGGGGGAATTTTAGCGCAAAATGAACGTTGGACATATAACGATCAGGAACTCGAAATTGTAAATACGTTTAATTATCTTGGCGTAGTACTATCTAGTGGAGGTTCTTTTATACCAGCAGCCAAGGCCCTAGCAGATAAAGCATTGAAGTCTATGTACTGCTTATTTGAATGCATAAATAGTACCAAACCACCGGTGAAAATTAAGTTAAATTTATTTGATTCCCTCGTTGCCTCAATACTTAACTACGGCTGTGAGGTCTGGGGTTTTATAAGCGCGGAGTGCATCGAGAGGGTTCATAGAAAATTTTGTAAGTGGATTTTGAATGTTAAAATGTCAACCAACAATTATGCACTATATAAAGAACTTGGGAGATACCCTCTATCTATAGTAAGGCAAGTAAGGATCGTGAAATACTGGTTTAAATTAATTAGCGACTCGATCTTAAATTGTATTCTCAAAAGTGTCTATCATAATATGGTAAATCAAACTGAAAACACCAATTATCAATTAATTTGGTCAACTAAAGTCAAACAGCTGCTCCAAAGAAATGGCTTTGGCGAAGTATGGCTCTTTCCAGATTCGGTGAATGTTAATGCATTCTTGAATGTATTAAAAACTCGTCTTATTGATAATTATTTAATAGAATTAAGGGAAGGTTTGAGAGCAAGTTCTTCTCTGACTGTATTTAAAGAATTAAACGAAACCTTTGAGTTAGCGACTTATTTAAAAGTGTTATGTAATGATAAATATCGAAATACTCTTGCCAAACTGCGATTGTCGTCACATCCATTGGCTATCGAAACCGGTAGGCACAACGGCGTACCGCGAAGCGAGAGGAAATGTACATTTTGTGGCTCAGATGAAATCGAGGACGAATATCATTTTGTTATTAGTTGTCCCCTTTATAACGAAATCAGAAAAGTGTATATACCGAAATATTATATCCTACGACCGAGCATGTTTAAATTTATCCAATTACTGAACTGCTCAAGTGTCAAAAAACTAAAGAATTTGACGATATTTGTTATTAAAGCGTTCGAAATTAGAAATGCCGTGAATATAGGTGTAGATGCATAAAGCACCTGTTCAGTGGGCGCACAGCATTGAATCGACGTTGAATCAATGTTGATTCGACGTCATGACGTTGAATCAGCGTTTATTCGGTGTTGATTCTGTGTTGTGCGCCCAGTGGTTGGTTGGTTCGTTAAAATAACTAGGCACAAAGACCGAATATGTATTAAATAAAAAGCAAACATATCAATGTTCATAAAATTATTTCATGAGAAAATGTCTATTTTAACATTGATTGAAGTAGTACATATAGACACTCTGGACACGTATGGTCCAGACCGTCTGTATGTATGGCTAAAGCTCATTTGTATGGCTGCTTTTAGTCTCTGCTTTGTGAAGCTGTAAGTTTAGGCAACGAAAAGGTGGTGTTGATGGACTACATGACCGGACTGTGGGTGGGCGGGGACCGACCCCCCCCCCACCCGCAGTCTGTATCATGTGCCCGTTATGCATGATATAGACATTATCGTCAACAACTATTGTAACACAGGGAAGCAATATCATTCTTAACTATAGCAACGATATATTTCACTCTCAAATAGTTTTAAGAAAGTTGAGTTTAATTGCATAAAATTTGATGGTAAAAATACATTGTATTGCTCGTCCATATCTCATGTAATTGTATTTGTATATATGTTCGTTTATAGACGAAGAGCTGTATTATGCTTAAGTCTTAATAAATTTCTGTTCTGTTCTGTTCTGTTCTGCTAATCCTGAACAATAACATGAACTGTACCTAAATGAACATCAATTGCTGATTAAGTCCGTCTTTTAAGCCATGATTATACAACTTCTAATCGATTCAAAATCACGTCATAAGCTTGTGTTTACGATTTACTAGAGCATAGAGGTGAGAGTTGGCATCATTGTATCTGACAATAAAATATGAATAAAATGTATTTGCTTGACTGTTTTATTCGGTCTTGGTTGAAGATTAATCAGTGAGAGGTGTTACGTTTCTACGGACAGGCCGAATAGTGAGTTTGTTAATTTGGCAGTGAACACTTAGCGCGTAAGGCTGGCATGATTTCGACGCCATTTAATTTTTCGGTTTGTTTTCAAACCGGGTGGTCATATGTTATTTTGCAATTTTAAAATGTTCCAAAACCAAATTTTCGGAAATTTCACATAATAGTAGAATATATATCAATATTTATCATGGCATAGTTCTGCGTTTTGGAGAAAGTCGAATAAGTTTTTTGTTCACATGTTTGACGCTGACGTAAAGGGCACTGTTTCGTCAATAATTACACAGGCGGAAAAGGATGTTCTGGAATTATTTTAGCAGAAAAATTCAATAATGGAAGTCAGAAAAGTGCTCTTAAAGTTTCAACCGGTGGGGTGATTTGATTACTCTGTATGGTGGCGTTAAAGTACTATGGGGTTCGTCGATAGCCATTTTGATGGCGACAATTTCGAACAAAAATCTGTTGCTATGTGCTTGATTATATCCCTACTCCTTGGAGCTGCGTTCCAACTGTACTTTTCTTTTGTTTGACTCTCTTTACACCTGAAAATCTTCTAATGATGCATGATAAATAGAAAACCATGTAAGTGTCTTTTGATATCAAGTTTATCAGGCTCGACAAGAAAAACGTCGGACTGGCTCGGCAAGCCTCGCCATTCCTACGCTGTTTCTGGTCTCGCCTGATAAACTTGATATCAAAAGACACTAACATGGTATTCTCTATTTAATCCGCTATCGGAAAGGTGATAAACCATAGATAAAATCGATTGTTTGCACACACAGTGGGCCAAAAAATCGAGTCAAGTAAGATAATCCCTGCGATTACCTGTACAAATAGTCAATTTGGGTTGTCTTTTTCCAAAATTATCGGATTTATCGGCTTTTCCAAATGAATGAATAAGTTGGACTTGCCCCCTCCCAAGGAAAAAATGCTATACAAGATTCTATCATAAATATGTTTGGACTGTATTGACAGGTTTCAAGGAAACAAAGCGAGTTGCGACTCTAGACTAACCCTAGATAAATGAAATAAAATTCACGTGTCTTGTCTAAGTAATACAGAAGACAACTTTTAAAGGAAGGGACCATTTGCCTTTTAAAATTGTCCAGGGGTAGCAAGTGTTTCATTTTAAAATGGTTCCTAACTGGCTAAGTAATGACGTTCATCAGACTGCCACTGTTTGGTTTGATGGACTTTCGAATAGGGACAAACTACATTTTCAAGACTAAAATGCTTGCAACAGATCGGCGCGGAGAGTTGGGGAGGGCGGAGGGGTTGGGAGTCCTGTGGGATTATAATTTTCTCTGCCTCGTCTTTGTCTCAACCCTATCTTTCCTTTCTACTATCGCGTTGTGAGACGGTGAGACGTAACTCAAATATTATTACTCAGTAAAACAAACAACAAATAATCAAACCAAATGCAGATTCAAGTATTGGCTTCAAGCAAGTTATATTTTAGGTTTTCATTATTTACTGTCACTCAACGTTCAGGACCGCCGTGCAGTGCAAAGTTAATGTTGACGTCGGCTTAACGAAAGCACTAGTAAATCGAATAATCTATCTATCACATTTTGAAGTGATACAGGCAACAGCTCTAGCAAAAGAGAGAGCAGTTATCGCTTTGGGCTCGGCCATGTCGTGACGTTACACTTGAACGTTTTGAAGTTGGAGTGATAGAAGTTACGTTTAACAAAAAAGAGTCAGTGTCTACCCAAAGGTGAATGGGTATACTTTCAAAGGAAACAACTCTGCCATTCTTATATTTTGCCTCTCTTTTCAACGAGAGTCAAGTGTTAAACAGAATAACTTGCCCCCCCCCCCCCCCCCCCCCCCCCCCCGTGCAGAAAATTTCTTTCCTTTAAGCGTAGACCCCATTTTAATAGAATTTATTTTCCAGGAAAGCAAATAGATAGGAAGTCACTAACATTGTTGTTGTTTCCCTTTCCAAAAATGGCGGAAAAACATCGACGTGTACTCTTTTACCTAAATATTTTTTCAGGTGACCTTTAGCCTTTCTTTCTTATTGTTGAGGATTGGCGAAATGTTGAGTACAAGTTCTAAGCATAATTCACACTGAGGTTCAAACTTTCCACGCGTCTCGTATTGTTACAAAAAGTCCAGGCTTCCACTCGTCTCTGTAGGCCTCGTTTTAATTTAGCCACATACCTAAATCTTGGGCCACTGCTGGTGTAATATTAAAATTTGAACCTGTTGAAAAAATGACCCAACTGGCCACTTTTCAATGTTGAATATTGGAGCATTTTTCAGTGTTGAAAATTGACCTGGGTCAAGTTTCAACATTGAGAATTGACGCGTGGGTTCATGTTTTCACGGGGTCAAACTGTAATGTTATCCGGCTCAAGAACCTCGGGGCGAATACCCCATCATTTAAAGTTTCCATTGTAGTATACAAATCAGTTTTCCCGATTCAATATGATTTATATTTGATGTGACGCAAAGGATGTAAATTTTTATCAGGTTTGGCAACGTCGAAATCTACAGTCACATTGGACGCTTCAATGGATATGTATATAGCCGTTCACTATTCTAAACAGTGAGTTTAGTCTTTAGTCAGTTGCCGATAGCAGCGTTAGTTGTACTAGTCCAGTAGTAGTATTTCAATTTTCGTAACGTTACCCACAACACTTCAGCGGAACGTATTCATAGCAGCCTCGCTTACACCGCAAACAGAAGCTATGCTTTATATAAATTCATGCTATTCCCACCCCCCACATAAGTTTCATATTTGTTTCAAACTTTATTCTTGTTAAGAAAATGTCAAATATTTCTGCAATGCAATTCTAGTTCTACATGTAAAATGTATATGCCACCATGTCTCAAAGCATTATACTTGTTCATATCCTCATATGTCTGTATAAACCTGAGTGTTAATAATGTTCTGTTCTCTTCAGCAGTTACGGGGCGCAATTCGTCCGTTCATCACATTCAGGGTCACGAAACTCCAAACAATTTAAGTATTTTTACAAAAGCCAACTTCGGGACACTTCGATGGGTTGGTTGGTTGGTTGTGTTTGGTTTAACGGCCCTTTGAGACAGTTTTTCAGTCTATATCGGGCCGTCTCCCAAAGAGAGGGAGAAAGAAAAGATAAACGACAGACGAGAGAAAAAATGTCCAAACAACCACCACCCGCACCTACTGCAAGCACAGTAGGCCCTTGCCCTACTATTATCCAAATCAGTGGGACGTCCCAGCACTGGAATTTATACCCAGCAACGTCGCACCACCCAACCACTCCCCACTTCGATGGAAAGCATAAGAGAAACGGTACGTGTAGTGAGCTTGTATGTGACGAAATTTGAACCGGAAGTGCCATAATCGACCGGAAGTCATGAAAAGGCTCAACAATTGTACCAACAAAATATCACGTTTAGTTTATAGAAGACATAAAGCAAGAATAAATTTGCATGAAATGACACTAGATACGCAAATATGCGTGTAAGGTAATGTAAATTTATGGAAAATTCAGTCATAGCGGCCATATTGGATTTGTACCGGAAGTAGATGATTTTGCGAGTGCCGCCCTGTCGGAAATTCAATAAATCTCGTTGAACAATATTTGTGCCAAGTTTCATGCTTGTACCATAAAATGCAGTATTCCTTGATATTCTGCAATAATCGGCAGGACTACGAACGGGCATGTGCGCCCAGCGAAGATTCAGATCAGCCTGGACATTCATCGAGTCTGAACAGTCTTCGCTGTCGGCGTGGAAGTAGCATAGACCCTTAGTTTCTCTTTAGCTAATGTGGAAGCCCAGGCTGATCTGAGTCTGTGCTATTCGCACATGCCACTTTGTTTGTTTTGTCATGCCGCGGCTCGTATACATACTTTACTATGTATGGAGGACAGTCGTGCCTTAGGTAGAAATTGCTGTCAACGATAATTTGCAGAAGTAAGTTAAAATTTTGATAAAAATCTAGAAATTGAAGCAAAATCCCGGTGAGCCAAAGATATAATTTAGTATCATGAGAAAGCTAATTTTCTATACTTTCAGAAAAAATCATGGAAAAGTTTCTTTCTCTCAAAATAGTTTGCTTTTTCGCAATTTATTTTGCAATTTATACAATTCTTATAAAAGTGAGCACAGAGCCCCCTGTCACAACCAGATATCGACGTGATATGTCTGAAAGATTGTTGATAGCGACGTCACCTTCAGCCCATGTACGCAGGTATTAAAAATACGACATTTCAACACAGCACCAAAGGGAAAATGACTTTTGTAGCATCTCGTTATAAAACCTTTCTTTTGAAGCAATAAATACTTGTGTGAAAAATAAGTCAAAAATATGAAAAAGTTGGTGAAAACCCAAGCTTTCAGAATATATCAGGGAATCATATGTGTCTTTATCAGCAACAGTTTGACGAAGCATTAATTAACGATTTCCTATCTCGCGCCCTTGTTTAGTAGACTATCGATATCAGACAGGTAAAGGCGGAGGAGTTGTCTCCTTTTGCCATCAAAGTTGGCTATGCATGCCACTTTGTTGATTTTGTCGTGTTGCGGCTTATATATGACAGGCTCTTATATTTTGAGCCTTATGGAGCCGAAAATCGGAAAAAGCGCTTAGGATTACTGCAAAAGCAAACACAATTCACACCTAACCGATTTTTTGTTTTCATTTCGCTGATTTGAAACAATTTACATACTATCTGTATAAACTTTTATAACTGGTTCGTGGCTTCGCTTTACAGAGATCTAAAATGCCAGCATTCTTAAAAGCGTGTAGATGAGGAAAATTAAAGACACCGTTAGAGATGTTGAATCACTCTTTTTAGGTGACGCATGGTAATTTATAAGTCAGTCCTTGGAAATCCAATTAATTTTACGTGCAGATTTTATGACGTCACTTTCATTTCAACGTCGCATCTCCACAAAGCTAAAAATGTCAGACACTGTCACATATATGCTCCGAAAGGATAGGATCTGTTGGCACACCGGGCTCGCCGTGACTTCGTTGACGCCCAGCGGGCACATGACGTCGAAATGACATCGCACTGACGTCGATGCAACGTAATGACGTCGCATCGACGTCAGTACGACGTCATTTCAACGTCATGTGCCTGCTGGGCGTAGTTATGGGCTGATAAACGTTTTCAGACACAGAAGTCCTTTATTGTACTGACAGGCAGGATCAAGACTCTGAAAGCTCAGCTTAACCATAAATGCATATTGCTTCTTATACAGACAAAATTCTATATAATCAGTTAAAATTTACATTACGCTTAAAGGTGTGACGTCACTTACTTAGCATATATTATGTTGGGTAATAAATTGACACAACAAACTAGTGTGGGTATGGATAGGGTCATTTATTACATATTCAAACAAATCTTAGATTTTAGAGCACGTTGGGCCTGATAGCATCTACAAATCTTCTGAAAATGTTGTGTATACAAGTAGAGCATGTGGAGTCATTTCACATACATTCCTTGCAAGCACCTCGATAACAGACAACAAACTTTTAGTAGAAGTTAAAACTTATGTGCTTAGAGTTTGTAGAGGCACATTCGATATAATTATGTTGGTGAGCATGAACTATATTCCATCTACAGTGAACACTCGACGCTCAGAATCAAAATCTGAATTATTTTCTTGTGATACGTCACTAAATCCTGTGCACACTCAGCAGCAAAAATATATGGTATACCAAAGGGGTCAAAAGCACCGATATGGGTCGACCCGTATTTCAGATACGGGTCGACACCTAAATTTGCGGGGCGATCCGTATATGTAAGGGTCGACTATATTTACGGGTCGACCCGTATTTTACGGGTCTACTTGCATTTACGGGTCCACCCGTAAATTACGGATCGACCTGTATTTTACGGGTCCACCCGTATTTCAAAAATACGGGTCGACCCGTATCATACGGGTCCTCCCATATAATAGGGGTCGATTCCCATTATACGGGTCCACCCGTAATTTTCTAAAAATAAACTGACCAATCAGAAGATGGCTTCTATCGGTTCTTCAGCACCTTTGAGTTATCCTCAACTCAACTCAACTCAGCTTTACTTTATTAAGCTCAGGTCACAAAGTGACATATGAGTAACATGTACAACAAAATACTAAACAGCAATGGCGTAGAGGTACAGCATAACATATAAGAGTGGATTCAATGGTTGAAACCCTAACATCTCAAATAGTATTCTGGGTGGAGAAAGCAATGCTTGACTAAACATTTCAGAAGATGATTTATATAAGAGTGGCAGTGCCGTAGCAGATCCATGCCCTGGGACGCCTGTCCTATCACTCCATTCAGAAGGCCTTTTTTTCCCAAGTCCAACTTCTATGGAAATCTGTAATAAGCAGAATATGCCACGGGCAGACAGCCTAGATGACTTGTCTGTCCCGTGCCGGCTCCACAAATTGAGACATCAATGCCCAAATGCATGGATCTCTTACGGCACATCAAGGGAGTGAATTCTTCAATACTGTTTTAGTTATTGTACATGAGTTTGTTCCCGTAAGCTTCAGACGATGATATGAAATCTTTTTTATGCAAGAAACTCACTTCCAGGCCTAAGTCACAGCTTTGCGTATATTATTATATACACCAAGCTAAGCCTCCAGCCTGAAAGAGAGTATGACTCGAGCCCCTGTAAATTGGTAAATGAATTTTTTCAAACAGGTTGTTGGTGGTAAATAATACTGTAATTGTGACAATCCCCAGTAGCACTTGGCTTCGACAAACATGGCGTGACACTCTGGTACTTACAACCATTCACAGTATGCACACTTCGTCACGTATCGCTTCAATTCGTGCTGTGGAGTCGAACAACTAATACCCGTATCCCATGTATAGATAACTGTATATGGCAAATGATTTGTTGGTTTTGCTGAACTTATGTTCATTAGACAAGGATCTGCTACTATGTTAAGTTAAACTTTTGTCAATATCGACTTTTAAAAGTATTATGATAAGTATTAAATCAACATCCAAAACTGTTGCCAAAAGAGGGAAATATCTTATACCGGGACGATGCCTATCTTACCTATAAAATGTGCGTTATCGGCCAATCCAAACCTGTTAACTGTGAGAAGTCATTTGTTTTTTTGCTACTGCATATTCAGTAGCCTATTTGTATGTGTATTACAGAAGCATAGTAATTCCACTGTTTGCTATATATTGTGAATGAAAGGAAAAAATAAATCCAAACGTACTTTCGAATTGTTTCTTAGATTTTATTTTCTTTTTTCTTAATGTTTATTTTTTATTTCTTACTGTGAGTGTCTTGGCTCATTAAAAAAAATAATGAGGAAACGGCGCCATCAATGGTTTTATCATCCATTGTTTTATAATTATGATGATAATAATAATGGTAATTAAATATTAATGACAATAATGAAATATATCATAATAATGAATCATTTTTTGATAATATCAAATAAAAGTAAAAAGAAACGGTCAGATTTTTCTCACCTTTTTTTTTCTATCATTTAGTTTGTTCATTAGTATTATTGATATTTTTATTATCAGCAAACTTGTGATGTTTACTGCTTTAAACTCTGCCAGGTCAAACAATCGATATCATGAACTACACATTCTAATCCAACTTTATTTGTGCGTTTGCCGATCCGAGTATGCGTTAATAATAATAATAGTAATGATACTAATTTAAATAATAATAATTACTTGCATCTTCGTTCTGTATTCGAAATAATTTTTCCTTGCCCGTGAAGTATCGCGTTCTCGGGCAGATGCAAATATTAATTCACATCTCTGCACATTCTCTGATGATGCTTTACATTTGTTCCAAGATTCGTGAAAATATCTCAAATGGTTAAAGAGTCATGGAGGGGACACAAAATCATGACTGACGGACAGACGGGCGGACGGACGGACATACATACAGACAGACGAACAAGGTGATTACTAAAGAGTCTCTGCAGACTTCGACTAGCGGGGCCCTTATCGGGTATAAGTCATGGGTAAGGAAAAAAACATTGTAATAAACTCAAACTTAAGGTAGTACACTCAGAATGTAATATATCGCGATTGCCATAATGATCCTAATTATTTGGACAGAAGTGTTTGCGCAAACTGTGTAAACCATGACCAAACTTCGTAAAATAGCTCGAGTTGAAATATAGGTTTAAAAAAATCAGGACAACTTTTAATTGAATATGTTCATGTAAATTTCTGCCAACTCATGGTATAGATGCTTGTATTTAATGAAAAGAGCTACAACGACCGAACAACGGTAAAAGTATTGCTGTTAACAAGAGTTTTTTACGGAACCCCGGAAGGGACATGTGCAATATTTTTCATATTTTCGTGGCCACGACTTATTAAGTCGTTCCCTTGAGTTACTATGTCGTTCCCACGAGTTATTATGTCTTTCCCACGAGTTACTATGTCTTTCCCTCGCCTTACTAAGTCGTTCCCACGACTTACTAAGTCGTGGCCACGAGTTAATACTGCCCTCCTATTGGTCAAATTAACTCGTGGCCACGAGTTAATAAAGCGCTCCGATTGGATCAATCACGTCTGGTGTACTGTTGATAAAATCCCTTTGCCAAGTTTACAGATTAGTCTGAATATATAGTGTAACTAAAAACAGAGATACATGTACCAGAGTACTTGCATATTATGCGGATTTGAAAGTGATGTGGACCTGGGTTCCGTCAAGTTCACACGCGAAACAGCATCTACTGATTTTATCTAGCGGAGATACGTGTATAAATAAGGACGGATTTTGAGGATATTTATTATACTCATAAGCAACAGATGTTGTGAGTATCCATTAGAACTTCGTCACCAAGGCGGCTCTAGTGAGGGATCACGACTTCATGTGTGTTTTTGCTGAGATTTAAGAAACATTATCCCAAAAGTGTCATAAAAATCCAGCATATCTGGACCCCTGCTTTAGTAACTGCATATTGGAATGATATTAAAGCCATATTCTTTTTTACAAAGTACACTTTAAATTTTTTTCGTAGATTTTACGAAAGAATACCTGGCAACCAGCGGCCAGTCCATTTCCCGTAAACATTGGCGGAATCATCACGCAGAATAAGGTAGAATAAGACAGGATTTAGTTTGGTCATATAGCCCTTCAACACTATAAATGTCTTTGCGAGAACGGTCAGTTAACATAACTCTACCATATCGAGACTTCTAATAAATGTTCTACAGGCAGACGCCCGTAAAAATAACGGGAAACGGACTGGCATCTGGTTGCCAGGTATTCTACCGTAGCATCTACGAAAAAAATTTACAGTGTAAAAAGACAGGCAATGATGGATGGATGACTTGCAATTTTACGTCCTTTTCAACAGTATTTCAGTCAGATCAGGACGATGGGCAGGCGATGATGAATGACTGTATGCAACAGAGCCCCGTTTACGACTTAAAGGTAGGAAAGATTCTCGCCTCAAGCAGGGATCGAACCCGGATCAGTAGGCCAGCGCTTAACCCATTGAGCTACTGGGGCTCCTCTAGGCAATGCTCAGAAATTGATACAGTCAAAGTATTCTTGACAGCCCATTCAGTTTTAAACCGAGACTTGACACACTTAAATGGCAGTTACCATGCTGCTACCTCCACCCTCGCCACATATTTGTGCATGTGCAAAAAGGAGGGCCCCGGAAGCTCGGTGGGTTAAGCCCTGTGTCTGCTGATCTAGCAGTCCCGGGCTCGAAACCGGCTGTAAATAGGCGGGGTTTCATTGCACACAGCCTTTTGTTATGAATCTGTCAATCTCACAGAAGGTGAGACAAAGGACGGACGGACAAAACAAGAAGTAACTCTTGAAATAGATAGACAGCGATAGAAAGAAAATGCTTCTAAAGAGAAATCATTAAAGTTAAAAAACATGTAGATTTCGTTGTAACTTGTTTCTAAAGTTAAAAAACATGTAGATTTCGTTGTAACTTGTTTCTAATCTGAAACTTGCGCCGGGCCGCGTAGCGCAATCGGTAGGGCACCTGACTCATAAGTCAGAGGTCCTGGGTTCGAAACCCGGTCTGGCCACATACTTTCGTTTCTCCTTCCGCTGATTCAAGAAGGGTAGTTGTCAGTTACTGGCGAAAGAATGTGCACTTAGTACTGGTTAACCGCTTAGGAGGTCTAAGCCTGCCCAGGAATAATGTGGTTAGGTTAACTGACCGTCCCGACATGACCATAGTTTTTTACCAAGGACGTTAAGCATCAAATCAATCAATCAATCTGAAACTCGCTCTGGACAAACCTCATTTATGGATCAGTCTGGTGCGAGGAGATTGTATCAGTTGCCTTTTATGAATGAAACCTGTTTAACAATGCTAAGTCTGTACAAGTCGGATCTTGACATGTTACAGAACTATGAATGATGACTGGTGGTGGTGAAATGAAATACGGATGATAATAACCAGAAGTATCAGCTTTTACAAAAAAAGTTTGTGTCTTCGCATAGCACACAATAACTTGTGTAGCCATTGGATTGGCACCTTTGGTCAAATCGCGCCTCTACCAAATCCAAGTCAATCTTCACCTCGGTCTTATCGCACATTCTCGGTTTAATCTAGTAGATTTCTGGTTGGCATTTCTAAGCTCATGCTGGCATGTAATTACCCTAATTCAATTAACTGACATGTTTGGTCACCTTAAAAATATTTGGTATTTAGTGATACTACTAGACCGTCTCAATGTCGATCCTTTTCTGGTATTTGCGGACCTGATCAAACATGCGCAAAATATCAATGATAACCAGTCAATAGAAAATAACATTCAACCAGTCATGACCTTTTCTAAAATGCTTCCCGGAGCAAAAGCAATTCCTAAGATATCTACGCCCATCGGCATAGTCAACAAAATATATCATTTCGATTTAAGACAGAAACTGTTGGAATATTCGCACGTATGAAGCTGCGATGTAAGTTTATACTGACGGGCAGATGCTTTATGACGTATCTGTCCCAAGTATTCCAACAACGCAATCCTTTAGCAGTAGATTAAATCTAATCCAAAATTTTAAGCAACGTGTTGAAAAAATGATCGCAGCTATTGCATGCATCGACCAGACATGTCCGCATAGACCAGCTGATTCAGGCCACTGTTTGCCAAAGTATTGATGTTAGCTACGCCATAAAAATTGGCAGAGCACAACAGCTTAGCACTGTTGCAGAACTGATCAGACAGTTCCGGAAGAGCATTCTGATCATAATCTATGATGCTAGCCTAGATTTTAGTGTCCTATTATCATGCGACACAATGAAAGATTTTTAAAATTAGCTTCAGCGTGGCACAGTCTACCGGCAGACATTGCAGACTATAGACTCCTTGAAAGAGCTGTCCGGTCAACCTCTGCAATGTCAGCTCAAGCATCAGTGTCCAAATATTCGAAAAAAATACTTAACACAGTACGACCATTGTCAAACATCAGACCACTTTACCCGGGAGCAACTCAACAAAGGCGAACAGGTCAGTCTACATAAACCGTCTGAGAACCAAGGACAGTCCCGTTGCCATAATAATAATACTTGTTGTAGTAGTGAAATATCACACACTTATTTAGGACAAAGTCAGCACAAAAATTTAGTGAAACTGCATGGTGGAGTCAGTTACCCCGATCATACTGCTCCCGGAGAAGAGCAGCATGGCTAGGATGTGCACTGCCTGCTCAACTATTAGCGTGAGCTGATGCAAAGTCAGCACAATTAAAAAATCAAGAGCAAGACTCAGCCAGTTAGCCAACACTGCAGAGTCCGACCAGACTGCTCCACTTGGGCAGTCCAGTTAGGGGTCCACAGATTAGCGCCTTAACAGCGACATACGGTCTGGTAAGGGATTTTATCAATATTAAAACAAGACCAATCAGAGCGCTTTGTTAACTCGTGGCCACGAGCTAATTTGACCAATTGGAGGGCAGTATTAACTCGTGGTAACGACTTAATAAGTCTTGGGAACGACTTAGTAAGTCGAGGGAACGACATATTAAGTCGTGGTAACGACATAATAACTCGTGGGAACGACATAATAACTCGTGGTAACGACATAATAAGTCGAGGGAACGAGATAGTAAGTCGTGGTAACGAAATAATAAGTCGAGGGAACGATATAATAAGTCGCGGGAACGACTTAATAAGTCGTGGCCACGACTTAGATAAAAATATTGCACATGTCCCTTCCGTGGTTCCGTAGTTTTTACACCTTGCAGTTTTCTCTGGTAAAAATGCCTTTGATTTTATTCTTCGTCGAATTTCCAATTTTTTTGTCACAATAGAATACTCGGAAATATGACTGTAATAGCCAGTTTTTCCCGGGGTAAATCTATATTATGTGTTCTTGAATAGCCGCCCCCCTTTTCCTCATATAGTGGATTTTCCCTTGATAATATGGCTTCAAAAAGAAAGAAAAAAACACCTCCAGATGGAATTTGGTCCTCCCATCTCTCATGATAGTGCATACAATGACCGAACAACGGTAATAGAGTTGCTGTAAAAAAGTAGCTTTTAATGGAATCTCCCACCGTTTTTATCCAAGCAGAATTCGCAGTTTAACCTTTTTCCCATAAAGCGGATTTTCTCCTGAATAGATCTATATGGTTTCAAAAGTAAAAAAAAAATCACGCTACATGATGGACTTTGCCACCTCACCTCTCGTGATTCACATAATAGTAAGGTTTTTATTTGGAAGAAAATGCAAATGTCTTATACTGCCAAATGATAGATGCTAGAACCGCATGCGTGAACTTATCAGGGTTTTTTTTTTTTTTTTTGGGCGGTGCTAGGAGTCGGGGGGCGGGAGTGGGGGGCGGGGGATGGCTTTTTGTTTAAACAAATAGAGTATACTTTAGCTTTGCATATATACTGTTTCAAAAAATCATGAAGTCATTTAAGTTGGCTATTTCGATTTCATAAATTTAAATAAAATTGGTAAAAATACAATGTACAAGCGGGGGCCATATTCATTGCCCCGCTTCTGTCTATATTGCATTGCTCAACGGGCAACCAAAAAACATAAATTGTATTTTGTGAAGCGATTTGCCGTTTTATTTATTTGTGTTGAGACGTTTATACCACTGAAGGGCTGTGAAGAATTTAATTTGATGCTATGATGGCTGAGTGTAGCAGGCGGCTGAGGCCACGACCACTCTGCACACACAATATTCAAGCATATAGTCTAAGGCACTTTACACAAGGGGCAGTTGGCCTATTCTAACCCAGCAGGCACATGGCGTCGTTATAACGTCAGTGCGACGTCATTTCGAATGTAATGTGCCCGCTGGGAAGTAGATGGACCAGAACAACCTAAATGTGTATAAATCTGTCTTTTGCAAGCTTTTATCTGTGTTCAGTGAGCTGAGCGCAGCAGAGCGATTGGTCAAGTGGATTGGGTTCGCCTTTCTTGCGGGGACTTGTGGGTTTGGCACCCACTAGCGACGCCTGTTCCATTAATTTCTTTAGTTCTAGGAATTGTCATAGGGACAGTTTGGCTTTCGTTCTTTTTGGATTATTTTGGATTTTCATAAGTTCTTGCTGCACCTGGCCTCCTTGTCGTTTCGTCTTACGAGACACAAGGGTTGAGGTGGCTTGGTGGGGGACGCCTGCGCTCGAAAGTTAATACGTAGGCGCATTCTACCTGATGTTTGCAGCTACTGTGTCTCGCGCAGTGTGTCAGTAAATGTGACTCGGAGAGGGCTGCTCGTTGCTTGCCGAGAGCTGCCCATCACCTTCTTTCTTTCCAACTTCTTTGGTTTAGCGACACTGAAATGCACGTCTGTCGCACTTCATTCGGTATAGTTACGTTTATATTCAATAAAGCTGAAAATCTGCACCAGTGTGTTCTACACTGTAATAAGTTATATTAGCTGGGAGGTTGGTGAGATCAGTGTAGCTCACGCCTTATTAACAATTAGAAAAAAAAATCCCGCCATTTCTTTCATTCTGTTCTCCAGCAGGCACATGACGTCGTAATGACGTCGTACCGACATCGATACGACGTAATACCGCCGCATCGAGGTCGGTACGACGTCATGTTGACGTCATGTGCCCGCTGTGTTTATTTGATATATTAAAGAATACTTTATTATTATCAGTATTTTTATTTTTGTAACATTTAATAGTGCAGTTCTCTTTTATAATTATGCTTTTCGGTCTCTCACTGTTGTCTAACCGCCCCGTTGGTGCTCATATAGGCCCCGTCCTAAATTAGGTTGGTCTGAGTTACAATATGGCGGAAGGAAGGAAGAGAACTAACACCAACAGGTAAACTTGAAATATTTTACCTCTTATTTTTCAACTTTAGAAACAACTGCAGGCTGCTTTAATGACAGCTATGATTTTTTATGGTATTTTGTTTTCCTCGGACCGAACTGCTCATTTGTGCTACCCACAGTCCTTCATAGTTTGTGTGCTCATTTAAATAAGCGTGCATTGAACTGAGACGCGCTGGCGAAAATTCGATTTCATTTAACTTTCAAATATTAGATTGTGTTTTTGAGCAATTCATGCATTTGTCAGATAAGCAGCCTTTGCCCCAAAACAAGAAAGCAGCCCAACACTTTACCGTTTCAACTGCATTAAACCATAACCAGAATCGGCAGATCACGGGTTGGTTACGCATTGTTGAGTTAGATGAGCGCAGAGTACGGGTTGGAAGAGAAAGAGCAAGAGAAATAAAGGAATCTTCCAGGGAATTCCAGTCTCTTATAGTCTGGGAAAAGAAACTGGACTTGTGAATGCCAGTCCCAGCCAAGGGGGTTTGAAATATCAGCGAATAATGATTCCTGGTACAGTACACCTACCTGGGGGAACAAGATCGTTCATGGTAAACTACCTGCACTCTTCAGACCTTTTTAAAGCATTATGAATGCTCCTTTTATATTGGAGGCTGATTATATAAATGTATCGACTACTTTGTGCACATGGATTTTTCCAAAAGGTGATTTTTTTCAGTAGAAATGGGTCAGTCGGAAAAGTTTAAAATCAAAATTGCCACCAGCAATCCCACAACATAGGCTGAAAATGTATCTGTTTTACGTGGGTTGACATGTCGCATTCGGACAGAATCACCAGGGAAAAGCTCAGTAACCCTCAGTAACTTTGGTTGTGTATGCCGAATGCACCAAGCGGCATAAGATACGGTGCTTAAGGTGGTGATTTGGGGTAAATGCAAACATCTGCATAAAACCATAAAAAAGTAACGTATCTCCCTGAAAGTTAGCAGACTTCTCTTCTTATTTTTGTTGTTCTGTACAGTTTGTGATGCAAAATATAGGTACTAAAGTATTTTATAAGGAAAGCTCAAAGGGTAGCTTTCTGTGCAGAAATCTATAAAAACATGATCGTTATTGAAAATTTACGTAGTGCTGAAGGTGCGTTATTGCATCATGAAGAGCGTCATAGCAATTGTTTGTTCCAACTCTTTCTCAAATTGTAAGGCAGACCAGATGAAAAGGGTAGCTTATTCTCAAATGTTTAAACGTGTATATGGATGCATTCATTAAATATAAGGTAGGCAGGCATACCTATAACACCTACAATATAAATAGTACATTACTGGTATTAATGCAGATGTGTAACTAAAATTGTTGAACCTTGTTAAAATAGTCTCACCTGTGTGCTATTTTGTGTTTTGTTCTTTTTGACAAAAAAATTGGACTCATGCTACGTCATTTTCTTTCTGCTCAACACAGACTGATAATGTGTGAAAGATTTGAAAACAACAACTGCTAGGACACTGTTCGTAATGCAATAACATACCCTCAGCACTAAGCATACTTTCACTAACGATATTATTTTTTTACATTTCTGCGTAGAAAATTACACTTTGATCTTTTCTTATAAAAGCACTTTTTAACATCAACAAATCCTGCCTTTTGGGATTCTAAATTATGAGAAACAACATAAGGCATGTGCTAAGTTTTTGGGAAGATCTGTTGTGTTTTCAGCGTTTGGTGCAGTTTTTTGTCTTTGTCCCAAATCAGTGATTATCGCCACCTGAATGCTACCAACGAAAAAGAAACAGTCAAATGCAGCTGCGTTCCTTGAATAATTTATTATGTCACCTGCATATTGGTCTCCGCCTTACATAGTGGATCACGCAAACACTTGGAAACAAACAGCCGTCTTCCTCTTGAGTGCGCATGTCAGGACGTGGCTTTCCGACTGTATACATAGGCTGGCATGTCGCCGCAGGGAAGCCAACAATGTACGCTACAATTTAGTTTATTCCCAGTCTATAAATACACCTTTTTCACATTGTTTCTGCCCATGCGCGTGCCGCTCAGGTAACGCGTTATGTCCCGATAATCGGCGAGACTTTACACCGGTGGGGTAACATATTTTACGCTTATGAGACTTTACTTGTAATGAATTATAATTCGTTTTAATCATTTATATGCTTATTAATTATTAAATTAAATTTATATCTTTATTTTATGCAATCTTATACACTGAGTCACTTTAGTTACGCACCACTGTTTCAATGCCCATATTTTTAGCCTATAACCGCTGACAATAAAATATCCAGCGGAATACAATCATTGATGACCGGTCTTAACTGATGGCAGTCAAAATTTTGCAAAATCGCTGAAGTGTAGCCGCACACTTTGCTGAGAGCTTATTTTTGCAAAAATGTACGTGCAGCAAAAGCGGCCGTTCTTTTCGTCTGGAAGTAGCATTTAACTTCATCTTTGGGGATAGTCACTTTAGAAAAACATCTATGGTTTTGTGATTTCAATTTGCGAGCCGATTTTATTACGGCGGCTTTACAACACACGTTTACTTTTAAATTAATTTTAACTTTGACGTCATGTAAACGTCAGTTTCGATCATTAATGAAATTATTCATCACAAATTATGATGGCCGTGATGTCACTGACAAAATCAAAGTCAATAAAACCAAAACACAACTGTAGATTGACTCATTTCTGAGTCCTTGATGTACCGATGTCAAGACCTACGTCAAAGTCATAACGTAGAATTCTCAACAATGTCTGCATAAAAATTAACAAAGAACATGTGTTTCTTTACAAAGAAATTATTGTAAAAGTATTTCGATCGCTTGTTTACAAAACAATATCAACTGTCAGAGTAGCTTTTGAAAAAAAGAAAAGTAATCTTGCGTTTTCAACGTGTCATCGCAAAGTTAGCAGCGGGAATTGATAATGAAAAGTACGCCAATATTGATAGCAGTATGGCGGACTTTCATATCATAGAAAGTAAAAAGGTTCCAAAAGAACACTTTGCGCAAAATTCGTGTTGAAAATTTCCCCTCGCGGTGCGAATTTAGGTTAAGTTGGTAGCGTTGCGAATTCTAATTTGGCTAGTACCGTCCTTTTGCGTTTGACCACGCTTTTGTTTGAATTTTTACAGGCACCATTATTATGGCATTCATGCACAAATAAGTGCTTTTTTAGCCTGTAGTATTGAATTAAAAAATAAATCGATTGTTTATTTACGATTCAGAGTTTCATAAGTGGTGCGTAACTAAAGTAGCTCAGTGTACATCAAAAATTGTTTAGACTTGTCTTTATTTCATAAATAACACTAGAGCTGATGATCCGCCTAAAATACGCATTCTGCAATTACACAGCCATATTCTTTATGCCTTTTTCTTTTGAACTTAAATTAATAGGATGAATGGATTGAAAACACAATATAGCAACATAAAAGTTTCTCAGAAACAGGTATAACACCTGATGTATAATGATAGAGAAATTGAACCAACTGTTTTTAATCTGAAATTGGGAGATTAAAATACACAATAGAGTCTATTAAATATATACTTTGAACACAAAATTTTTCTTTGTTTCATTTGATTCTTTCAAATGGACCTTTTCCAATCGAACCCCCTTTAATAAATCAGTTATAATAGAAATGAAAGGCATCTCTAAATCACCTCATTTTTAGAGTCATAAAACAAGTGCTGCGACCACTGCTGGCCGCTATGGCCCCAGTGGAATATATTCATGAATCACTAAAGCACAACCTTGAAAATGAAAGAGATCTGAATACTATATTTTAAACTTTGCTAATAACAATCCAAGAATCAAATAATAATAATAATAAAAAGAGTAAACGCGCAAAAAGTAAATAAGCAAATGACAAAAACAGAACTAAAACCATTCTACACAACGGAAATTATTTATGACTTTATAACAGTACTAATCATATGATAAAAATGGGTTTAGATGAATATTGTGTTAAAAAAGGATACAGAAAAGAAGAAATTATTACTGATTTTTTTCAAAAATATTTTTATATTAAAACTTATTTTACTTTCCACTTTTTTTTTTTTTTTTTTTTTTTTTTTTTTTTTTTTTAATTTTTAAGTTTTTGTTTAATACGTGGATTTCTTCGTATTTCAATAAACTTAGAACTTAAGAAAAATCTCAAACCAATAAAAAAAAATTAAATGAATAATAACAAGCACAAAGATAACTTTCACTTTTACGGCTCCCTGCATCACGGTATGTAGGCAACTTTACGTACACGAAAGTATTACTTACGAGACATTGCGGGAAACTGCGCGTGACAAATAAACAACATTTATTTCTGACAGTTTTTCTTGAATATATCTGCACTGACAAACTATTTACAGATCTTGTTTCACAATACTATCGGGCATATTTCCTTCTTTCTAGAAACGTTTGGATGCTGAAGATACACTCATTATGTTAAGCCTGCTTTGTAGAAAAACATGTACATTTTTGCATTTTTCTATTACTTCGCCGGAAGACAGCAGGTACATCTTTCATTCCTTTTTCATTTGCAAAACGGAACCCATCAGTAAGTGGCCTACCTACTGATCTTTTCAACCACGGTTAAAACAGGTTCCGACTTTATACGTTACAAGAATAAACAGTCATGTTTCACAGGAGGGGTCTACGTTTTTGCATTTACGACCATCTAAGCATTCCTTAAACATTTACGACCATCTACGCAACAAAACTCAAGTCTTGACACGACCATCGACAAAAATCTTTTAGAAACTCATACATATTTGGAAGTTTTGCATTTAATCACGTCTTTTCCTCCATTTAGATTGCATTCTTGAGGTGTATGATGTGACTGAGTACCTAAAACTTAGCTGGCAACTTCCATCCTCCCTTATATAAGTAAAATCTCATTCTAAAGCTATTTGACCGTCTTAAAATTATGACAGTCATGGCTTTTCGGTAAAACTGTGTCTTCACAAGAATCTTGTAACACTTTACTGCATATCTAGATTGAGGAGAAGACGTGATTAAATGCAAAACTTCCAAATATGTATGATTTCCTACAAGTCTCTTGTTGATGGTCGTGGCAAGATTTGTGGGGTTTTTTTTGCGCAGATGGTCGTAAAAGTTTAAAGGAATGCTGAGATGGTCGTAAATGCGAAAAGGTAGACCCCTCCTATGAAACATGGCTGTTTATTCTTGTAATGTATAAAGTTGGAATCTGATTTAACCTTATTGTAAATAGCACTAGGTAGGCCACTTGCTGGTGCGTTCAGTTTTGCAAATGATAAAGGAATGAAGACTGTACATGCTGTCTTACGGCGAAGTAATAGTAATATGCAAAAATCTACATGTTTTTAGCTCACCTGAGCCGAAGGCTCACAAGTGAGCTTAGACGTCGCGCATGGTATTGGGGAACAAAACGTAACGTCAAACTGTCAAGCGGCTACTTTTCCGCCTTATGAGAATGTTAACCGCGGGGTTCGACTGTCTTATACCGAAAGTATTGAGACAAAACCAAACACACCGGAAACAAACGAAACTCGGCCCGATCCTTTAAACATGCTGTAAGGGCGACATCAATGAGAATTTATTTACAGTTTTGCTTTTTCATTTGCTTTTTCAGTATAGGACGGATCTGTTTGCTTTTATGAACACGATATGAATTGAGTTTGTTGTACAAATTCTATCGGAAGCTGCAAATATAAACCATACTATATCCCTGCACGGTAGCTTTTAGCCGTTTCACGATAATTTTTTTCTTTATGCTATACTATCCTCTGCTTTCGTGTAGAACGAATTATACATCTCTTGCGTCACCTTTCTCGTTTCTTTTTTTTTTTCTGCTGGTCATCTTGCCACGGGAAAGACTTTTTATGCTGGTGAAATATCATATACATGTATTTATATATTTATGGGCGCCAAACTTTGAGAAAATTTTTCTCCGATGGCAAGAGAAAGTATTGCTATATAGTCAAACCTGCCTTATGCAAGCACCCAAGGGAGGTGCAAAAACTGCTTGCTTGAGACATGTGCTTGCTGAATACAGGTCAATTTGTAAAGAAAATGGTACTTTTGGAAATGAAATATTTGCCTTTTAATACAATTATTTGCTTCAAAGAGCTGACCATTAAGATGTGTTTGACTATAATGACGCAGACCTGAAAATTGTCAGACAGCCACTTATAACTACAAGGTTTCATATGCATGTAACGTTTGAATTTCTTTATTTGTCGCCGCGTTACAAAATTTAAGACTGATGTAAATGCGCATAACAATTTTATTGTTCAAGAGATTTTGATCCCAATTTAGCAGATAATACAAACAGACAATGTACATTTTGGAAATTTGCTTTTTGCACACATTTCTGTAAGTATTTTGCCCAAATCAGCCTAATAATGTAGATAGGTGTAAGAGTTTGGTGTCAAATTTGAAATTTGTTACAAAAATTAAGACCGCGGATTTTTTAATTTCTTTCCGTATTATGAAGTTTGAGTACTTAGAACATGACCTAGTCGATTTTCGTATGGCCTTGTTTGCATAATGTTGAGACTACGAAATGCTTTAAAATCTTTAAAATGGACAGAATGACATGGAGATTTTTTCACTGTGTTTATCAGAACCTGAGGTATCGTAGGCACCCGGCAGCGATAATAGTCATCCCTTAACTGGACATTGCCGGGTTGAATCTGCTAATTTGCCAGTATAGTGAGGATACCCTTCTTTTAAAGCATATTGTGAATGTTATGTCATTGATACAAGGATCAGTCTTTTACAGCTATGTGATAAAAAGCAGGGTTTATGAATAAGTTTTATTTTAGATGAATATCACCTTGCGTTTTTGAGATATAAAGCATTGACAGAATTTTTTTTGGATGACCCTCGTATGTACTGTTTTCACACACAGGTGTATCATGATTTAAAACAGTAACACTCTGTACTTCGGTAAGCTGTCTTAATGTAGTTCTCTGTGGTGGCAATCTGAGTATTGCGAAAAAACATTCCATGCAGACGCAATTACTGTGATGCATCACGGGGTATTGCTGCCCAAACTGCCTTCTCTTTTGTTTTGTTTTGTAACTAGAATGAAAAATAAGTAAAAATAGATGTTGATGCTGTTATTGGGGTAGCTGAATGACCATCTGTTTGGGACAGAGCTGCTCATTCGGTTTACTGTGCGTGCCTTATGTAAACTTGTGTCACTCTCTGTGTGTATGTGCTTCTTTCCCTAATGGTTTTGAGAGCGGGATGTGGGATTTGATTGTATTAATTCCTGACCATTGTCAATCTTTTTAGTTCGTTCAAATTTGATGATAGTTCTTTTTAATTTTCAGATGTGTCCCAATGCATCGGAGATAGGTGCGGTAAACATACTTAAAACTGCGATTATGATTATCCTACCAAGCAACCATTAAATATCAATTACATGAAAAGTTGTTACTTACTAGACTCACAAAAATGTTTTCAAAGTGGATTTAAAATATAAAACCTTAACAATATTGACCCTCGAGTGTTTCAGACTTAATGGGTATTTGCGATTTTAATTCTTTTAAATATTATCTCTTAATAAGGATGTGCCTCGCATGTCTCAAACTTAATGGGCGCTTGAGGTCTTGACTCTTGTCTGACGACACTTCTTAATCACCACATTAACATCTATGACAGACATCTGATGCAGCTTCAAGGCATTTGTATTTCGATATTAATAAACTCAGCAAAAAAGAAACATGTCGATTTTGTTTTGTTATATTTTTTTCTTTATTTGCCAGTTCCTGGGTTTTGAGAAATCAGACATATGATATAGTTGACGCAAACTGACCTGTCCCTTTGACCCCTAATTTAAACATATTGGTAGGTTCAGTGGATTTCACAGATAGGGATGCGAGAAATATAATACAATCTTATGGCCATCCTTTAAAGGCCCCATTGCTCTATCAACGGGAAATATTTTATCGTGAGGTATTTCTGAAAGCTTCTCACTATAGTTTCGTCATTTTATATGATCGTGATTGACTGGCTTTAAAAAAATTTAAGCGTCCGTGAGTTTCCCATAATTTTTTTTAAAAATATCTAGGTCATTATAGTTGGCAATTAAAATGACCTTCTTTCGCTTTCAAAAACTTTATTTACATGATAAATATACAAGGTACAGAGGATAAAAATACAAGGTACAGGTTTTAAATATATTGTAAAAATACAATGTAAGGCAATGGTCCCCTTTATTATCTCGCTGTTACGTAATTCTATTGCTCAACGGGGAACCATGAACAAAAACCGTATTTTTAGGAAGGGACTTGTCACTGTTTTCACAAAACCTTGTTTCTTTTTTTTGCCAGTTATATGAACATAGAAAAGCACATCAACCGACAAATTATCACCAATTCTAAAGGCTGTATCGGTTCTATAACGATTTGTGCTGAGGTGATTTTTATCACTTATAGGACTATGGAGACTTTAAAGATGTGTTTGTTGTACTCGATGAATGGATGGATGACTTGCGATTTTACGTCTTTTTAATATCGGGAATATGGGAGGGTGATAATGACACCTACCGTGACCCCTCTTCTGTGCTTAAATGCAGACCATATGAGCAGGATTGGTAGGTTGGAAGTTTTATTTTGCAAAACGTGTAACTCTGTAGCACACTAGTCCTTAAAAGCAGCCAGGTCAGGGTCAACACTGTTTGCCAGCTTGACCCCGTTTCAGCAGTAACCAATGTCGAAATATAAATGTGACGAGGATTAAAAAGGCAAAAATTCATGGGTAGGTAGGAGCACATCTAACAGAATTTTCATCACTGACCTAACACGTAATCACTCCTCTTATAATTCGCGAGCATTTCCACCTGAAAATGAATAACTTCATGCATTTGTGTATAGTATACCAGTCACAATTGCATCTATGTATAGACGTTTTTAAAAATTTTCGCATATGTTGACCTTGGACACAACTGCATGGTGGCACTTTACCGAAGTCGGTACAAACAAAGTTCATTAGTCCTCAAGAAACAGCACTTTTGTTCCGGAGCCAGGATGATGCTATGTATTCAAGAAGACAATATACAATTTGTTTTAATCGCAAACTGGCAAAAATACAAATTCATATCAAACCAAGAGGCAAAAATGGCACAAAGTGCGAGATTGGGGTTGTGGGAGGGGAACGGGGGTAAATGGATGCATGCCTTGCGATTTTACTTAAAAAAAAAAAAAAAAAAGCAGAACGCATGAAAAATACAAAACTGAATAAATATTAAACAGTAAACGATTTGAACAAGAATAATCTGAAATCAATGCATAATTAGTTTATTATCAAAAAGCTTATAAATTATTTTGTTGTTTCCAAAAGTTGCCCCAAGCGTGCAAAGTAACGCGGAATCTCGCCAGGTAACAGGCCGCAAGGCTATGGGAGATAACAATGTGAAAAAGGTCTATTTAGATAACGTACATGTACCGAATGACTTAGGTTGTTGCCCTTGATAGTGCCTCGGGTCGTCAACAGCAGCCCACAAAACATGATATACGCGTAGTTTTCGCGTGATCACGGGACATTCTGTTGACCGGTCAGTAGTTTTACTGTCGTCCGGTGAGTGACGTTTCCTTAAGCGCTATGCAAAAGTAGCGGGGAATATTTCCACTGTCACCCGGGCAGGCGCCAACTGACGTAAGACGTAAAAAGATCTTTCTGACATTATTGAAGCTTCTTTGTAGGCTCGTTCCATATTTCTGTGCGACCCATTTTTTTCAATTAGTTAATGAAAGTGAATGGATACACTTTAAAGGACAACTCTCCCATTCAATTTTGCTTACTTTTTTAGCTCACCTGAGCCAGCGGCTCCAGGGGAGCTTATAGTATAGGTTCGCTCCGTCGTCCGTCCGTCGTCCGACGTCAATCGTACGTCGTCCGTCGTCCGTCAACAATTTGAAACGACTTCTCCTCTGAAACCACAGGGTTCAAATTGTAACCTTGGGTTGACCTTGACCTATTTTACGGTAAGTTCAAATTTGGTCGTTGGGACTTTTATATGGGAAAATGCTAGAACATAAGATTTCTTGGAAACTGTTGAAGATTTTGGGCTAAAAATTGGTATCTACAGTTATCTTAATGAGTATATGAAGATTTATGAGTACAAGAGGTCAAGGTCATTCATTGACGTTTGACCCAGAACTTTCATTTTTTGACAATTTCAAACAATCTCCTCAAAAACCACTGGGCCAATCGTAAACAAATTTCATATAGAGCCTCCAGGGGATAAGGGAACAAAAATATGTTCATACCGTCTAGGTCACATGACCAGCATGGCCGCCATGCCCATATATGGTAAAAACCTTTAAAAATCTCCTTCTCCAGAACCAATTGATCGATGGCCTTGAAACTTGGTATGTAGCATTGGGTACTCTAGTACTATCAAGAATATTCAAATTATGAACTTGGGTTGACCTTGACCTTTTTACTGCAAGGTCAAATATGGGAAAATATTATAACATGAGATTTCATGGAAAGTTTTGACGATTTTGGCCTAAAAATTGGTATATATAGTCATCTTAATGAGTACATGAAGAGTTGTGAGTACAAGAGAGCAAGGTCATTCTTTGACCTTTGACCCAGAACTCTCATATTTTGACAATTTCAAACATTCTCCTCAAAAACGACTGGGCCAATTGTGACCAAATTTCATATAGAGCCTCCAGGGGTTGAGGGAATGAAAAGAAATCTAACGGTCCTGGTCACATGGCCAATATGGCCACCACACCCATATATGGTAAAAACCTTTAAAAATCTTCTACTCCAGTACCAATTGACCGATGGCCTTGAGACTTGGCATGTAGCATTTGGTACTTTAGTACTATCAAAATTGTTCAAATTGTGACCTTGAGTTGACCTTGACCTTTTTACGGCAAGGTCAAATATGGGAAAATGCTAAAACATAAGATTTCATGGAAAGTTTTTTCAAGATTTTGTCCTAACAGTTGGTATATACAGTTGTCTTAATGAGGTCATGAATGATTATGAGTACAAGAGCTCAAGGTCATTTCTTGACCTTAGATCCAAGTGTCTCATATTTTGACATTTTCAAACATTTCCTCAAAAGCCAAAGGGCCATTTGTAAACACATTTCATACAGAACCTCCAGGGGTTGATTGAATAAAGATTTGTTCAAACGGTCCAGGTCACATGACCAACATGGCTACCATTACCACTTATGGTATAAATCTTTAATATTTTTCTCCAGAACCAATACACCTATGGCCTTGAAACTTGGTGAGTAGCATGGAGTACTAGAATACCACCAAGACTGTTCAAATGATGACCTTGAGTTTACCTTGGTCAAATATGGGAAAATGCTAGAACATAAGATTTAATGGAAAGTGTTGAAAATTTGGCCTAAAAATGGTATATATGGTTGTCTTAATGAGTACATGAAGATTTATGAGTACAAGTAGTCATGGTCATTCTTGACTTCTGACCCAAGACTCATATTTTCACAATTTCAGACATGATAAGAAAAAGCCACCTGGCCAATTGCTCAGGGGAGCGATTCTGGGCCTCATGGCCCTCTTGTTTTAGTTTGGACCGACTTTTTGAAGGATATAACTTGCTCCCAGAGGAGCAAATTCTGGCAGTTTAGAGTTGATTTAATTTCGGAAGTGCTTCTTTGACCACAAAAGCAAACTTAAATGAAAAGTCACAAAAGCTACCCCATATACGGTTGATACGAATATGGACCCAAGCAGAACCCGGACCACTAGCTTAGCAGGTCAGCGCTTAACCCACTGAGCCACAGAGGCTCCAGTTCTTCAATAGTATTAAATGATCATTTTAGGTGCTTAATTATAGATAATAAATTTACACACTAACCTATAAGAAATACGGAGATACGCGGACCCTAATCCAGATTACCTAGTTGACCAAGAAAAAGAAAAAATGTCAACGTTACGTATACCTGGGATCATAAGTTATTAGGCAATATCAGTTGCTCAGTTTAGTGGCTGAGAGGGTCTTAAATCGACACCTTCTCTTTCAGTTCTTTTAAATGAAAGTTTTAGACAAAATAATATATTGTTAACGAACTTCCGTTTAGTGTATAATTTATTATGTTAACAAGTTGTAATTGAATTTATTGTACGTATTTGTAATATTTCAGACCAGGTTCAATAATGGACAATCTCTGTGATCCATGCATCGACAAACCTGAAAGGATAAAGGCGCTAAAATTCTGTAATGATTGCGAAAAATGGCTTTGTTTTCAATGTATCGACTCACATAAAAAAGACGAAGCCTTAAGAAATCATCAGATATTGACCTTGGCGCAAATTGGTAGTCAGGCAGGCGGAAAACTTGTAAGAAAACGCTGTGTAGTCTTATGCGAGACCTGTGGAACTCAGGAAGTTACTGACTATTGTGTGCAACACAATGCTGTCATATGCCGGACGTGTAAAACACTTCTGCACACACAGTGTCGCTTTAAATCAATCAGCGAGGAAGGACAATCTTACGACAGAAGAGAGTTCGAATTAATTGCTAAGAGAGCGACGGGAGCCGAAAACAAAATCGACAAATTTCAGCGCGAAAGAATGGAAGATCATGAAATGTTTGTAACACTGAAAGATACTTGCGCAAAAGAAATAAAAACAGTCCGAGAGCAAATACAGGCGGTAATATTAAAACGGCTGAACAAATTAGAGCAAACGGCCATGCAAGAATTAAATGACATGGCTTCAGATGAACAACAGAAACTGGAGCGCCACATTTCAGCTTCTTCAACTTTAAAACAAATGCTTGAGACTGACTCCAAACTGATCAAAGACGCCATGCAAACATCTGAATCATCGAAAATGTTTGCAGTTAATGTCAAGGTTACGAACAAGCTTAACGAATATGACAACGGTCTTCAAGACCTTTATCAAGAAGCTAAGACACCTTTGATGACATTCACCCGGAACAAAAAACTGACTGACATGCTAAGCCAGTTAGACAATGACATGCTAAGCCAGTTAGACAACCTTGGAAATCTGACAATAACACACAAACCAAGGCGTAGACTGTTTACCAGCATGGTAGTCCAAAGCTCCAGAGAAGTGAACATAAAGCTTCAAGACGATAGAACTTTTCCATCCATTACTGGATGCGAAGTCTTGCCGAATGGACAGATTATACTATGTGATAGGAATAATTCCAAAGTTAAACTTCTTGATAGTTCATTCACTGTCAAAGATGCCCTTGCATTACAAGCTGAGCTTTGGGATGTATCAGTGATCAACAACAGCAGCGCTATAATCACATTACCTGGCCTGAAGCAACTTCGGTACATGCAGCTGGAACAAAGTCTGAAGTCTGGACGTGTTATACAGCTTGATAAAATGTGCTGGGGTATAGAGGTGGCCGGTGAAGACATGTATGTCTCACTGCATAATGAGCCAGGAGAAGGGGAGGTAAGAATACTAGACATGGAAGGAAGTTTGAAATCAAGAATACGAGTAAACCCAGGAGGCTCATTAAATTTCGAAATGCCATATTATCTCACACAGAGTGCAACAACAAGGAAAATTTATGTTTCTGATTGGGCCACAGACACAGTAACATGCCTGATGTCAGATGGCAGTACCGTATATCAATATAAAGATAAAGACTTGCAATGGCCACAAGGAGTGTGTGTTAACGATGAGGAGAACATTATTGTATGTGGTTTTGGTTCACACAATGTTCATATTGTTACTGCTTCTGGCAGAAAACATAGTTGTCTCCTCACGTTAAAGGATGGTATATGTGAACCAAGGTCTGTAGCATATAGGCACACCGATGATACGTTGATTATTGGCTGTAGGAGACAGGACGATCTGTTTGTGTATAAAATGACAAGTTAAGTAAACAGTGAGACTGAGATAGCTTCAGAATATCAGCTGTGTATAATTTGACACATTTAAGGTAAAGCGGGGTGCATCTTCTGGGGAAGCAACTCTACGAATTTCATTTTTACCTCCCTTTTCTCGGGTCAATTCTTAAAGGAAAGAATTTGCTCCTGTAGGAGCAAATTCATTCTTTTAAGAGTTGACCCGATTTGTGAAAGGTTTCATCGTCCAAGTAAGCAGATAGGAAGTAACGGAAGTTGTTTCCCTTTGTAAAAATGACGAAACACATGGTGGTGCATCCATTCACTTTAACAAAATTAAGTTGCCAACATTTGTAAATATAGTACCCGGTATTTTCGCTTGAATCCTTCGTAATATGTCTTTTGTTTGGACCATTATTTGATATTGTCTTACGTTTCGTCTGTCATCGGAATATAGGGTAGTGTCGGGTAACTTCGGACAGAGGGTGGGGGGTACATTCGGACATACCATTGCAAACATTGAAAGTCCAGATAAGACGGCTCATAATGAGCCGTCTCATCAGGAATTTCAATGTTTGGCCAGTTATTTTTGTTTTAGTTCCAAACAACTGACATATAAAGGAAACAATGTCGCTGTCCGAAGTTACCCGCTGTCCGAATTTACCCGACTCTCCCCTACTTACAATTAACCCATTACCGCCTGGTGGACTCTTTTAGCTCATAGTGTGGACAGGTCCATTCGCAAAATTAGGGGTGTCCGATTGGAATTCACTTATATTTTGCTCTAAGAATTTCCCGCATTTAGAGCAATAAGAGAAAACTAATTAGACATCGCAAGATGACGCCGAGTCCTGTGGCGTCTGATCTGGGTTTACACTGTTTGTCAATGCCCTTTTCATGGGACGCTGAGCATTAACGGACTAAGATATTGTATAAATGTTCTCAAACACCAAGTATCCTACAGCGGATATTTAATATATATACTATGCAAAATATATTAAGCAAATTTTTATGTTTTGCAATTTTTCTCATTACTGAGGTGCAACACTGAGCGAAATTAAATTGCATTGAAGGGGACCGTATTTGGGGCTTAAGATACCATGGGATTACAGAAGCCATCTTTAAAAACGATATTGGGGGAAAGCGATAATCGCAGAAGGGGTCACTAGCCGAAATTCGCACCCATTGAAAAGCAACATAAACATGGCATGAATGTGATTTTTTGTACGGTCTTTCTCATCATTTTCATGACCGGTTTTCTTGTCAAAGCTGTTGAATGTGTAAAAGATATGGTTAAGCTTAACAACTGACGAATCTTAGCATGCGCAATTGACGTTAAAACGTTGTAATTCGGTCCAACGCGCAATGAGTCACGGGTGCTTCAGTTCATTGCAGAATCAAAATCCGAGAGAAACCAATCGGCTAAATTAAAGGTCACACCATGATTAATTTAACTGTGAAGTTTCTTCATTGAAGTGTAACGTAACTGTGAGAAAATGATGACGTTAGTCTGAGACTTTTGACTTATGCTCAGTAACCGGGAAGAATTTTATTTCTGAATTGTTTACGTTATCATATTGGTAGTTACCAGACAATCATACACTCGAAAGGGATTCAAGAAATACCGATTAGAAACAACTTTTTAAGACGATAACGTAAAAACAAGGGAAAACGTCAAATTTTGGAATATTGTAAACCTCATACTCGTAGCATATTCAAATGTTTTAGAGCGTTTTCCTTTATTTTAACAGCAAACCAGCCGCCTCATTATGGTTTTGCTTTTTGTACATGATCAAATATGTCCTTCAGATACAATGGTCATAAAAACTGACGTCACGGTAGTTCAAACGCTTGAATTGAACAATCTTGAATCTTATACCTGCCAGTCCATCTCGAATGATCGGCCTTTGTATCTTAATGCAGTAAAGTGACAATAAAATCCTAATATAGTGGACCTGACACATACAAAAAAATGCTATATTTACTGTGCATAGTATACTACACATTCTTATGATAGTAATTTGATCTGGTGTACTGTATCACGTCGAATTGATGAGCTCATATCATCGGATCACCCGAGACGTGATCCGATGGTATGAGCCCATCTACGAGATGTGATACAGTATGCCAGATTCAGTTACTATCATAATCATTCGTTTATTATATACCTTGGAGAATAGCCAACCATTCATACTTGCCAGCGCTAATGCAGAAACCGTAACCTGCGCGGTACAGATATGTAGCTAGTCGTAAGGTAAACGGTACCGACTGAGCTATCGAGGCGCGCCATTTTTGACGTGTTGACGTGACGTCACTAATCCCGTTTCTCTGGTTCTCGTTTCTATGATGCACTTCAAAACAAGGACGCGCCTAAAGCCGGAACTCAGGCATAGCCTCGTTTTAAGGGATAGTGATCAGAAAACGTCAGTTTGACAAGGGCGTAGCTACCAATACGGCAAATACGCAAGTGCGTATTGAAATTTTGTCAAAATTGACAAAATTTCAAAACGCACCTGCATATTTGCATGCTGAAAATTTATAAATTAGACAAGATTTCAATACCAATTACCAAAGTGGCTGAAATACTACCTTTCCCTTCAAGAAGTAGAGAATGGTTGTGCGTATTATGAAATTGCCCCTAGTTACGCCCCTGGTTTGATACAGCGTTCTGCACCAGGTTGTCAGAAAACAGATTGTTCAAAGGATGTATCATTGATAGATATATAATAACATTAAATATTTACTGTAAAAACTCTGAGTATTGGGACAGATAGGTCTAAGCAAACAGTGCAGACCCAGTTAAGACTGCTTCTGAGTCTGTTCAGGGTCTACACTGTTTGCCATTACATCTGCACCTTTTGGACACATTACCAAACTGCTCAATGTTTAGGACAATTAGAGTAACTATTTTGATGTCCCACATTGTTAGATATTTTATGGTTCTTTTTAATAATTTCAATCCAGTATGGTCAGTAGTTTATATTATCAGTTAGGTAAAATTCATCAACATTTTTAAATATGAGCCGCGACACGAGAAAACCATTAATGTGGTTGTGCGCCCAGCGCAGACTCAGATCAGCCTGGGCATCCGCCCAGTCTGATCAGAATCTTCGCTGGCCGCATGAAGGTAGGTTAGACCCTTAGCTACTCTTTAAGTGCTTAGCGAAGAGTCTGATCAGACCGGGTGGATACCCAGGCTGATCTGAGTCTGTGCTGGGCGCACAACGACATTGTTGGTTTTCTCGTGTCGCGGCTCATATAGAGTGTTTTATTAACGTTCATAGCCTGATAATCTTGAGTAGATGATGTCGGTATAACCTGTAATTTAGCCCAATAGATTCGATTGTAAACAGGTACGATCCCACCTGACATGATACGAACAACAACAGCCCGACCAATGCCGTCTGATGCCTGGCAGCCTCTGGCTTTATTCTCACATAATAATAATGATAATAATAATAATAATAATGATAATAATAATAATAATAATAATGTTTGACAGATTCCACAGGTTCGTACTTCAAGTTATGGTAAGAATGTTTTAATTAGCAGCAGTAGTTTTGTGGAACAGTTTTCCAGAGGATTTTAGACAAGTGAACAAGTCCAAACAGTTTAAATCTTTAATTTCTAATTTGAACGGGGAATTGTAAATGTAATATGTGTCGATAATGTCTCCCCCAGACTGCTGGCTTCAATTTTAATGATGCATGGTTATGTTTTGATTTATTTTTTTTGCTAGTTTAGTTTTGAGCTTATTTTTTCTCTCGTAATTTGCGCAATTAATTTTCGCTTCTTTCGCATTTACTTTAGGATAAAAGGCAGGCTGCGACGGTAAATTATGTTTGGTTTGTCTTGGATCTGATATGGCACATTGCCTAGATGATGGAGTCGAGCCTGATGTTTAGTAAGTGAGCTGCCACTCGCGAAGCGCCACTATCTAGCACAATGTCTTGGCATACAAAATTTCTATCTGGCCCCTGCCTAACACAATAGTTATATTTGACAGTTTTAGTATTTTTATGTCCCCAACTTCGAAGAAGTTGGGGCACATATTGCTTCTGGTTTGTCTGTCCGTGCGTCTGTGCGTCCGTGCGTCCGTCCGTTAGTCACGCATACCATATCTAAGAAACCGTGCATGCTAGAGTTTTGAAATTTTACATATGAATTCGTGATGAAAAATATAGCGGACACACTATTTTTTTTCTTGTCCGAGTTGTCTCCCTTTTTCGACAAATTCCGTCAGTTTTTGTAGTAGCTATGGATGGCCCTTTGGAAATATTGGCATTTTGACTTTGTCAGCAAAATATCTTAAAACGCATAAGAGCTAGGGACTTCAAACTTTATTGCCGAAGTGTAGATGACCTGATTAACGTTTGGAAAAAAAATCGTGAATTTTTGACAGAGTTATGCCCCTTTTTCAACTTAGTGCATTGTAAGCCTATGGAACCTTCTGAACAAAATATCCCGAGAACCCCTGAAACTAGGATCATGAGTTTTTGCAGGAAGATATTGCCAAAAGTGAAAATGACCTGATTAACTTTTGAACAAAAAAAATCGTAATTTTTTGACCGAGTAAGCCCCCTTTTCGACTTAGTGCATTGAAGCCTATGGTAGGAAGGTACAGACATTATCGGATGAGCCTTCTTTAGAGGCAAGCATATGGTTGGGGGCATAGTGTTTCATAAACCCTTTTTCTAGTTAGTTAAATGTTGGCTTCTGATGTATGGGCTTATAACATTTTAGCGCTTTTGACTTTCAGGTTTAATATATGATAATCTGCTATGTAGTATCTTGCTTTAAGTTAAATAGCTTGTGTCTAAGTTTCAGTTCGTATAAATTTTTTTTACAGTCTTTCTGTCTTTGAACCTAAAAATTAATACTGTGATTTATTATGTTACAGACGGTCAAAAGCCCTTAAAGGCTTATGTTGCTTGTTGCTTTATGTCATGCCGTCTTAAAATAAAATTTCTAATCTTATCTTATCTTACATTACAACCTACGTCAAATGCACGTGAAATATTCTCGAAGTTACACTATTTCGTATGTTTGTGAGTTTGGAAACTCACTGTAAAAATCTTATACCTTTCAAAGTCTAAAAAAAAACTAGGCGCCTTATGTCCGGTAAAAACAGATCTATCGTACCACATAAGAGACAGCTTCCGAAATCTGAGCCGCGACACGACAAAACCAACAAAGTGGTTGTGCGCCCAGCGCAGACTCTGATCAGCCTGGGCATCCGCCCAGTCTGATCAGTCTTCGCTGTCCGCATGGAGGTAGCTTAGGCCCTCAGCTACCCTTTAAGCGCCTAGCAAAGAGTCTGATCGGACTGGACGGATTTCTAGGCTGATCTAAGTCTGCGCTTGGTGCACAACCACATTGTTGGTTTTCTCGTGTCGCGGCTCACTTCGCCTTACTGTGATGTGTTTGGTCAAAAAGTTACCATAGCTACAGCAATCAATCGGCGTCACATTTATAGCGAAATATAGCCCACTTCTTTTTACATTTCGTGTACCTTATTCAAGTGTTTAAAATTGATGAAAATATTGACGATACTTCTATGGATGGATTATTTAAGTTTTGTGACACTCAGACGCGTGGGCATAGTGAAAATTTGATAAGACCTACACCATTAAAGACAGTAAGTTTGAATTCTTTCTGTGTTAGAACAATTGACAGCTGGAGTGATTTACCAGAGGAGATTATGAATTCTAAGACAGTGTTTTAATTCAAAACACAGCTTGATAGACACCTGAATGACTTAAAATGTTGTGTTTCGGATATGTATTGAGTTCTACAGATTCATGACTTACAGAATTACTTAAAGTTGAATATTATGTCAACCATCACATATATATAGACTTTTTTCACATTTTAATTACACCGGAAGCTTATTTAAAGTGGATAAAGAACATTGACGTAGAAGACGAGTCACGGGACTCAAACAGTTCTACAACAACCAGTACCAGTATTATAGTTTTGTGAATACATTTGGTGCATGGAGTCGTTATATATTTGAGCCGCGACACGAGAAAACCAACAAAGTGAGTGTGCGCCCAGCGCAAACTCAGATCAGCCAGGGCATCCGCCCAGTCTGATCAGAGTCTTCGCTGTCCGCATGGAGGTACCTTAGGCCCTCAGCCACCCTTTGAGTGATTACTGAAGGGTCTGAGCAGACTGGTCGAATACCAAGGCTGATCTGAGTCAGTGTTGGGCGCACAACCACTTTGTTGGTTTTCTCATGTCGCGGCTCATTTCTTTGATTGGTTATAAACGTAAAGATATTTTTGGTATTCCGAAAATGCCCAAAACTAGAAATTTGTTAAATTCTGTAATTTTCTTTTATTGCCTAACGAACACATGTATTTGGTAATGTGAAATTATAACTACTATTTAGCGCGCCTTTGCGAAGCAAAGAGCTTACGCTATACCCCCAGCGTCGTAGTCCGAGTATGCGTCAGCGTTCGCGTCCGCGTTCGTGTTCGCGTCCTCGTCCGTGTCTGTGAGCAGTTTAACCTATGTTAAGCATTTGCGTTTAGGTCTTTTTCTCACAAAGTATAAGGGCTAGAGTAATGAAACTTGGTACACACTTACACCACTATATGTTCACTTGAATGTATGCACCATGTACGACCTTGTCCTACTGGTTATGGTCTACTGGCTTTGAAAAAATAGGTTAATGTAGTTTAACCTATGTTAACCATTTGCGTTTAGGTCTTTATCTCACAAAGTTTATGGGCTAGAGTAATGAAACTTGGTACACACTTGTGTCATCACATGATCACATGAATGTATGCACAATGTATGATCCTGACCTATGGTCATGGTCTACTGACTTCGAAACAATAGGTTAATGTATGTTAAGCATTTGTGTTCAAGTAAGTGTCAAAGTAGTTATAAAGGTTGGAGTCTAGATATTTTGTCATTTCTTACATCTCGACAAGGGCATGTGAGTTTAACCAACTATGTAGGACAGTGACCTATATTTTTACGCTTCACTGACTATATGATATTTCTCAGTCCCTAATATGGGTTACAGTTATGATACCTTGCACACACTTACACATGGACAAGATCATTTCAGAGCATCCTCAGTGTATGGATTTGACCCATATTGTATGCTTTTATGATTTTATGATACCCTTCACTGATTTTATGACATTTCTCAGTCTTTATCTGGGTCAGGGCCGTAATACATGGCACATACTTACACATTGACAAGATCATTTCCACCATCATTCATTTATGGGTTCAATTTATATGTTTGCTTCATTGACTTCATGATACGCTTCACTGACTTTGTGATATTTCTCAGTCGCTATACGGGTTAGGCCATGATACTTGGCACACACCAACATAAGGACAGGACCATTTTAACACCATCACCTATGTATGGATTCAACCTATATTTTGCTCCACTGACTTTATGATATTTCTCAGTCCTTACATGGGGTAGAGCCTTTATACTTGGCACCCACTTATTTATGGACAAGAACATTTAAATCTCGCCATCCATGTATGGATTTGACTTATATTTAATGCTTCACTGACTCAATCATATTTCTCAGCCCCTATATGGATGGCAATCATTGTACTTGACACTAATATACATTGGAACAAGAGCCTTTCAATACCACCATCGCTGTGAGAGTTAAACTCCAGTAAGGTGCGCTTTGTTGTTTTCTGATAACTTTTATTATGTATGTTCTTAAAGATTTACTCCCTTTATAATAATAACAAAAACAATTTGATGAAATATTTCATGCAATACCTCCGACATGGTCTAACTATACATTTGAGTCAGAGTTTAGATAATAATTTTTGATAAAAGTGACTTTAAACAAAAAATAAGATAAATTTTTATACAATCGCGGACCGCGGTTGAAATCGCATTATTGGACAAAAATAATGTATTCATACGTCACAATCACGTGCACGAATAAGAAAAATACCTCTAAATGATCACATGACACACGTGGTCAAAGTCGATATTCTTACACGCCGTGAGGAAATAGGTAATTTGCATTTTAATTTGAAGATTAATTTTCATTCCAAATTTATCGAATAAACATGCATTTTCTCAAAACTTTTACGACTAATTATGAGACTACTACATATTGTCGAACGAAATTTTGTTAAAACATTTGTTTCTGAAAACATGAAATAAACGAGGGTGACAATCTTTAAATATAAGACAATTATATACAACAATTCTTATGCTTTGAAAGAATTATAAACAGATATACAGAGTTTTTCTTTCCTATACCTCTTGTAAAAGGCGTCATGTTTGTGCAAATTTACCGCCGGTATCGCCTACACCTTTGCATTTAGAATCCTCTCGTTTCCGAAAAAGGTTTATCATATGACGTCGCTGTTATTCAATGGATATCGTCGTGTCATAAAATTCGTATGACCACACGTTTAATAACACTTTGGCGCGTACGCGTAACGTCGCTTACAACGTCCATGTCAACAATGCGTTTTCTTAATGAAATAATGTTCAGTTTGAAGGACTTAAAATCCCATTTTAAAGGGTCATATGATAAACAGAATCTTACACTCGTGGCCATTTCATATGAAATTTATGAAACTCGCCGAAGGCTCGTTTCATAAATTTCAAATGAAATGACCACTCGTGTAAGATCCTCTCTATGCTACATTCATGATTTTTCGCTCGTTTGTGTGCATTATGTGTGAAATGTTTATGGTCTAATTCTAGTACCCTAGCTCAATTAATAGAGAAGTTATGAGGACATTTGCAAGACTTCTTGGATGACCCTCGTATTGACAACATACACTTGGAACTATTGACATGTCTATATTTTTGACTGTCGCTAGAAAGGTGATGTCACTAATACGAAAAGCATAACGCAAAAATAGAGGACAAAAGTTTTGACGCCCGGTCACATGCTTAGTATCGTCAGACGTTAATTGAGCTTTTTGCCGTAACGGAAACATATTTTTACGCTGGTTGGATAATAGAGAATACCATGTTAGTGTCTTTTGATATCAAGATTATCAAGTGAGGCCAGAAACAGCGTAGGAATGGCGAGGCTTGCCGAGCCAGTCCGACGTGTTTCTGGTCTAGCCTGATAAACCACTTGCATGGTTTTCGATTTATCATGCATCATTATAAGATTTAACTGTGTAAAGGGCGGCAAACAAATGTTAAGCAAACGCAGTTATGTTTGAAATTGCTGACGTCGCAAATGCGTTATGACGTAAGTTGGTGACGTCAATTAACCAATTAACCATTGATTTCACGGCCAACGTCAGTATGTAGCCAATCGTCTTCAGAGATCGCTTCTAAAGGCATCACCTGATACATGTAACATCGGCGCAAGCGCAGTTTTAAAGTGACATGATATCACATCATGTTATCATACCCCAAATATCAGGTGAATTTTGCAGCAGATGCATGATAAAACAATGAATTCATGATTCGTAGGGACAATCACCCCTCAGTGCACCATGGACGGCTCGATGCAGTATCAGGCTCGACTGCTAGGTCTCGGGAGATAGAAATCGGGTCATACTCAACCCCCCTCGGGAAGCTAGGATATAATATAGAGGAGCCCCAGTAGATCAGTGGGTTTACCTCTGGTCTACTGATCTAGCAGACCGGGTTCGAGTCCCGCTTGAGGCCAGAATCTTTCCTTCCATTAACAGGGTTCCATAGCACACAGTCTTTCGTTATAACCGTCCATCGTCCTGATATATCTGAAATACTGTTGAAATGACGTCTGTGAAGTTAGCAGTATAGCAGTACAGCAGTATGAAGTTAGCAGTAACAGTACAGCAGTACAGCAGTATGAAGTTAGCAGTAACAGTACAGCAGTATAGCAGCAGTATTGACTGTACAGCAGTAAGTACCCCAAAGTAGATACCCCACGCACACAATAGCATGTTGTGCAAGGCTCGGTTACCTCGAACAACGTCGAAAATTCCAGAGGCGGAGCCCCGAAGTAGGTACCCCACGCGCACAATAGCCCTATGGCCAAAACTTTGACCGCCATTTTGACCCCTCCAAACCCATTGCCACGGGGGTGCACCTAGTAGGCAGTGTACAGCTCGGGCGCGTGTACGTGGCCACACCCTCGGTTACCTCCAACAACGTCGAAAATTCCAGAGGCGGAGCCCCGAATCTGGGGTCGGGAACACTCACTATGACGATATGGACCTAACTTTGACCCACGTTTTCACCCCTCCAAACCGATTGCCACCGGGGTGCACCTAGTGGGCCATGTAGAGCTCTTATGTGCACGTGTTGTGCAAGGCTCGGTTACCTCGAACAACGTCGAAAATTCCAGAGGCGGAGCCCCGAAGTAGGTACCCCACGCGCACAATAGCCCTATGGCCAAAATTTTGACCGCCATTTTGACCCCTCCAAACCCATTGCCACGGGGGTGCACCTAGTAGGCAGTGTACAGCCTGGGCGCGTGTACGTGGCCACACCCTCGGTTACCTCCAACAACGTCGAAAATTCCAGAGGCGGAGCCCCGGATCTGGGGTCGGGAACATTCACTATGACGATATGGACCTAACTTTGACCCACGTTTTCACCCCTCCAAACCGATTGCCACCGGGGTGCACCTAGTGGGCCATGTAGAGCTCTTATGTGCACGTGTTGTGCAAGGCTCGGTTACCTCGAACAACGTCGAAAATTCCAGAGGCGGAGCCCCGAAGTAGGTACCCCACGCGCACAATAGCCCTATGGCCAAAATTTTGACCGCCATTTTGACCCCTCCAAACCCATTGCCACGGAGGTGCACCTAGTAGGCAGTGTACAGCTCGGGCGCGTGTACGTGGCCACACCCTCGGTTACCTCCAACAACGTCGAAAATTCCAGAGGCGGAGCCCCGAATCTGGGGTCGGGAACACTCACTATGACGATATGGACCTAACTTTGACCCACGTTTTCACCCCTCCAAACCGATTGCCACCGGGGTGCACCTAGTGGGCCATGTAGAGCTCTTATGTGCACGTGTTGTGCAAGGCTCGGTTACCTCGAACAACGTCGAAAATTCCAGAGGCGGAGCCCCGAAGTAGGTACCCCACGCGCACAATAGCCCTATGGCCAAAACTTTGACCGCCATTTTGACCCCTCCAAACCCATTGCCACGGGGGTGCACCTAGTAGGCAGTGTACAGCTCGGGCGCGTGTACGTGGCCACACCCTCGGTTACCTCCAACAACGTCGAAAATTCCAGAGGCGGAGCCCCGAATCTGGGGTCGGGAACACTCACTATGACGATATGGACCTAACTTTGACCCACGTTTTCACCCCTCCAAACCGATTGCCACCGGGGTGCACCTAGTGGGCCATGTAGAGCTCTTATGTGCACGTGTTGTGCAAGGCTCGGTTACCTCGAACAACGTCGAAAATTCCAGAGGCGGAGCCCCGAAGTAGGTACCCCACGCGCACAATAGCCCTATGGCCAAAACTTTGACCGCCATTTTGACCCCTCCAAACCCATTGCCACGGGGGTGCACCTAGTAGGCAGTGTACAGCTCGGGCGCGTGTACGTGGCCACACCCTCGGTTACCTCCAACAACGTCGAAAATTCCAGAGGCGGAGCCCCGAATCTGGGGTCGGGAACACTCACTATGACGATATGGACCTAACTTTGACCCACGTTTTCACCCCTCCAAATCGATTGCCACCGGGGTGCACCTAGTGGGCCATGTAGAGCTCTTATGTGCACGTGTTGTGCAAGGCTCGGTTACCTCGAACAACGTCGAAAATTCCAGAGGCGGAGCCCCGAAGTAGGTACCCCACGCGCACAATAGCCCTATGGCCAAAACTTTGACCGCCATTTTGACCCCTCCAAACCCATTGCCACGGGGGTGCACCTAGTAGGCAGTGTACAGCTCGGGCGCGTGTACGTGGCCACACCCTCGGTTACCTCCAACAACGTCGAAAATTCCAGAGGCGGAGCCCCGAATCTGGGGTCGGGAACACTCACTATGACGATATGGACCTAACTTTGACCCACGTTTTCACCCCTCCAAACCGATTGCCACCGGGGTGCACCTAGTGGGCCATGTAGAGCTCTTATGTGCACGTGTTGTGCAAGGCTCGGTTACCTCGAACAACGTCGAAAATTCCAGAGGCGGAGCCCCGAAGTAGGTACCCCACGCGCACAATAGCCCTATGGCCAAAACTTTGACCGCCATTTTGACCCCTCCAAACCCATTGCCACGGGGGTGCACCTAGTAGGCAGTGTACAGCTCGGGCGCGTGTACGTGGCCACACCCTCGGTTACCTCCAACAACGTCGAAAATTCCAGAGGCGGAGCCCCGAATCTGGGGTCGGGAACACTCACTATGACGATATGGACCTAACTTTGACCCACGTTTTCACCCCTCCAAACCGATTGCCACCGGGGTGCACCTAGTGGGCCATGTAGAGCTCTTATGTGCACGTGTTGTGCAAGGCTCGGTTACCTCGAACAACGTCGAAAATTCCAGAGGCGGAGCCCCGAAGTAGGTACCCCACGCGCACAATAGCCCTATGGCCAAAACTTTGACCGCCATTTTGACCCCTCCAAACCCATTGCCACGGGGGTGCACCTAGTAGGCAGTGTACAGCTCGGGCGCGTGTACGTGGCCACACCCTCGGTTACCTCCAACAACGTCGAAAATTCCAGAGGCGGAGCCCCGAATCTGGGGTCGGGAACACTCACTATGACGATATGGACCTAACTTTGACCCACGTTTTCACCCCTCCAAACCGATTGCCACCGGGGTGCACCTAGTGGGCCATGTAGAGCTCTTATGTGCACGTGTTGTGCAAGGCTCGGTTACCTCGAACAACGTCGAAAATTCCAGAGGCGGAGCCCCGAAGTAGGTACCCCACGCGCACAATAGCCCTATGGCCAAAACTTTGACCGCCATTTTGACCCCTCCAAACCCATTGCCACGGGGGTGCACCTAGTAGGCAGTGTACAGCCGGGCGCGTGTACGTGGCCACACCCTCGGTTACCTCCAACAACGTCGAAAATTCCAGAGGCGGAGCCCCGAATCTGGGGTCGGGAACACTCACTATGACGATATGGACCTAACTTTGACCCACGTTTTCACCCCTCCAAACCGATTGCCACCGGGGTGCACCTAGTTGGCCATGTAGAGCTCTTATGTGCACGTGTTGTGCAAGGCTCGGTTACCTCGAACAACGTCGAAAATTCCAGAGGCGGAGCCCCGAAGTAGGTACCCCACGCGCACAATAGCCCTATGGCCAAAACTTTGACCGCCATTTTGACCCCTCCAAACCCATTGCCACGGGGGTGCACCTAGTAGGCAGTGTACAGCTCGGGCGCGTGTACGTGGCCACACCCTCGGTTACCTCCAACAACGTCGAAAATTCCAGAGGCGGAGCCCCGAATCTGGGGTCGGGAACACTCACTATGACGATATGGACCTAACTTTGACCCACGTTTTCACCCCTCCAAACCGATTGCCACCGGGGTGCACCTAGTGGGCCATGTAGAGCTCTTATGTGCACGTGTTGTGCAAGGCTCGGTTACCTCGAACAACGTCGAAAATTCCAGAGGCGGAGCCCCGAAGTAGGTACCCCACGCGCACAATAGCCCTATGGCCAAAACTTTGACCGCCATTTTGACCCCTCCAAACCCATTGCCACGGGGGTGCACCTAGTAGGCAGTGTACAGCTCGGGCGCGTGTACGTGGCCACACCCTCGGTTACCTCCAACAACGTCGAAAATTCCAGAGGCGGAGCCCCGAATCTGGGGTCGGGAACACTCACTATGACGATATGGACCTAACTTTGACCCACGTTTTCACCCCTCCAAACCGATTGCCACCGGGGTGCACCTAGTGGGCCATGTAGAGCTCTTATGTGCACGTGTTGTGCAAGGCTCGGTTACCTCGAACAACGTCGAAAATTCCAGAGGCGGAGCCCCGAAGTAGGTACCCCACGCGCACAATAGCCCTATGGCCAAAACTTTGACTGCCATTTTGACCCCTCCAAACCCATTGCCACGGGGGTGCACCTAGTAGGCAGTGTACAGCTCGGGCGCGTGTACGTGGCCACACCCTCGGTTACCTCCAACAACGTCGAAAATTCCAGAGGCGGAGCCCCGAATCTGGGGTCGGGAACACTCACTATGACGATATGGACCTAACTTTGACCCACGTTTTCATCCCTCCAAACCGATTGCCACCGGGGTGCACCTAGTGGGCCATGTAGAGCTCTTATGTGCACGTGTTGTGCAAGGCTCGGTTACCTCGAACAACGTCGAAAATTCCAGAGGCGGAGCCCCGAAGTAGGTACCCCATGCGCACAATAGCCCTATGGCCAAAACTTTGACCGCCATTTTGACCCCTCCAAACCCATTGCCACGGGGGTGCACCTAGTAGGCAGTGTACAGCTCGGGCGCGTGTACGTGGCCACACCCTCGGTTACCTCCAACAACGTCGAAAATTCCAGAGGCGGAGCCCCGAATCTGGGGTCGGGAACACTCACTATGACGATATGGACCTAACTTTGACCCACGTTTTCACCCCTCCAAACCGATTGCCACCGGGGTGCACCTAGTGGGCCATGTAGAGCTCTTATGTGCACGTGTTGTGCAAGGCTCGGTTACCTCGTACAACGTCGAAAATTCCAGAGGCGGAGCCCCGAAGTAGGTACCCCACGCGCACAATAGCCCTATGGCCAAAACTTTGACCGCCATTTTGACCCCTCCAAACCCATTGCCACGGGGGTGCACCTAGTAGGCAGTGTACAGCTCGGGCGCGTGTACGTGGCCACACCCTCGGTTACCTCCAACAACGTCGAAAATTCCAGAGGCGGAGCCCCGAATCTGGGGTCGGGAACACTCACTATGACGATATGGACCTAACTTTGACCCACGTTTTCACCCCTCCAAACCGATTGCCACCGGGGTGCACCTAGTGGGCCATGTAGAGCTCTTATGTGCACGTGTTGTGCAAGGCTCGGTTACCTCGAACAACGTCGAAAATTCCAGAGGCGGAGCCCCGAAGTAGGTACCCCACGCGCACAATAGCCCTATGGCCAAAACTTTGACCGCCATTTTGACCCCTCCAAACCCATTGCCACGGGGGTGCACCTAGTAGGCAGTGTACAGCTCGGGCGCGTGTACGTGGCCACACCCTCGGTTACCTCCAACAACGTCGAAAATTCCAGAGGCGGAGCCCCGAATCTGGGGTCGGGAACACTCACTATGACGATATGGACCTAACTTTGACCCACGTTTTCACCCCTCCAAACCGATTGCCACCGGGGTGCACCTAGTGGGCCATGTAGAGCTCTTATGTGCACGTGTTGTGCAAGGCTCGGTTACCTCGAACAACGTCGAAAATTCCAGAGGCGGAGCCCCGAAGTAGGTACCCCACGCGCACAATAGCCCTATGGCCAAAACTTTGACCGCCATTTTGACCCCTCCAAACCCATTGCCACGGGGGTGCACCTAGTAGGCAGTGTACAGCTCGGGCGCGTGTACGTGGCCACACCCTCGGTTACCTCCAACAACGTCGAAAATTCCAGAGGCGGAGCCCCGAATCTGGGGTCGGGAACACTCACTATGACGATATGGACCTAACTTTGACCCACGTTTTCACCCCTCCAAACCGATTGCCACCGGGGTGCACCTAGTGGGCCATGTAGAGCTCTTATGTGCACGTGTTGTGCAAGGCTCGGTTACCTCGAACAACGTCGAAAATTCCAGAGGCGGAGCCCCGAAGTAGGTACCCCACGCGCACAATAGCCCTATGGCCAAAACTTTGACCGCCATTTTGACCCCTCCAAACCCATTGCCACGGGGGTGCACCTAGTAGGCAGTGTACAGCTCGGGCGCGTGTACGTGGCCACACCCTCGGTTACCTCCAACAACGTCGAAAATTCCAGAGGCGGAGCCCCGAATCTGGGGTCGGGAACACTCACTATGACGATATGGACCTAACTTTGACCCACGTTTTCACCCCTCCAAACCGATTGCCACCGGGGTGCACCTAGTGGGCCATGTAGAGCTCTTATGTGCACGTGTTGTGCAAGGCTCGGTTACCTCGAACAACGTCGAAAATTCCAGAGGCGGAGCCCCGAAGTAGGTACCCCACGCGCACAATAGCCCTATGGCCAAAACTTTGACCGCCATTTTGACCCCTCCAAACCCATTGCCACGGGGGTGCACCTAGTAGGCAGTGTACAGCTCGGGCGCGTGTACGTGGCCACACCCTCGGTTACCTCCAACAACGTCGAAAATTCCAGAGGCGGAGCCCCGAATCTGGGGTCGGGAACACTCACTATGACGATATGGACCTAACTTTGACCCACGTTTTCACCCCTCCAAACCGATTGCCACCGGGGTGCACCTAGTGGGCCATGTAGAGCTCTTATGTGCACGTGTTGTGCAAGGCTCGGTTACCTCGAACAACGTCGAAAATTCCAGAGGCGGAGCCCCGAAGTAGGTACCCCACGCGCACAATAGCCCTATGGCCAAAACTTTGACCGCCATTTTGACCCCTCCAAACCCATTGCCACGGGGGTGCACCTAGTAGGCAGTGTACAGCTCGGGCGCGTGTACGTGGCCACACCCTCGGTTACCTCCAACAACGTCGAAAATTCCAGAGGCGGAGCCCCGAATCTGGGGTCGGGAACACTCACTATGACGATATGGACCTAACTTTGACCCACGTTTTCACCCCTCCAAACCGATTGCCACCGGGGTGCACCTAGTGGGCCATGTAGAGCTCTTATGTGCACGTGTTGTGCAAGGCTCGGTTACCTCGAACAACGTCGAAAATTCCAGAGGCGGAGCCCCGAAGTAGGTACCCCACGCGCACAATAGCCCTATGGCCAAAACTTTGACCGCCATTTTGACCCCTCCAAACCCATTGCCACGGGGGTGCACCTAGTAGGCAGTGTACAGCTCGGGCGCGTGTACGTGGCCACACCCTCGGTTACCTCCAACAACGTCGAAAATTCCAGAGGCGGAGCCCCGAATCTGGGGTCGGGAACACTCACTATGACGATATGGACCTAACTTTGACCCACGTTTTCACCCCTCCAAACCGATTGCCACCGGGGTGCACCTAGTGGGCCATGTAGAGCTCTTATGTGCACGTGTTGTGCAAGGCTCGGTTACCTCGAACAACGTCGAAAATTCCAGAGGCGGAGCCCCGAAGTAGGTACCCCACGCGCACAATAGCCCTATGGCCAAAACTTTGACCGCCATTTTGACCCCTCCAAACCCATTGCCACGGGGGTGCACCTAGTAGGCAGTGTACAGCTCGGGCGCGTGTACGTGGCCACACCCTCGGTTACCTCCAACAACGTCGAAAATTCCAGAGGCGGAGCCCCGAATCTGGGGTCGGGAACACTCACTATGACGATATGGACCTAACTTTGACCCACGTTTTCACCCCTCCAAACCGATTGCCACCGGGGTGCACCTAGTGGGCCATGTAGAGCTCTTATGTGCACGTGTTGTGCAAGGCTCGGTTACCTCGAACAACGTCGAAAATTCCAGAGGCGGAGCCCCGAAGTAGGTACCCCACGCGCACAATAGCCCTATGGCCAAAACTTTGACCGCCATTTTGACCCCTCCAAACCCATTGCCACGGGGGTGCACCTAGTAGGCAGTGTACAGCTCGGGCGCGTGTACGTGGCCACACCCTCGGTTACCTCCAACAACGTCGAAAATTCCAGAGGCGGAGCCCCGAATCTGGGGTCGGGAACACTCACTATGACGATATGGACCTAACTTTGACCCACGTTTTCACCCCTCCAAACCGATTGCCACCGGGGTGCACCTAGTGGGCCATGTAGAGCTCTTATGTGCACGTGTTGTGCAAGGCTCGGTTACCTCGAACAACGTCGAAAATTCCAGAGGCGGAGCCCCGAAGTAGGTACCCCACGCGCACAATAGCCCTATGGCCAAAACTTTGACCGCCATTTTGACCCCTCCAAACCCATTGCCACGGGGGTGCACCTAGTAGGCAGTGTACAGCTCGGGCGCGTGTACGTGGCCACACCCTCGGTTACCTCCAACAACGTCGAAAATTCCAGAGGCGGAGCCCCGAATCTGGGGTCGGGAACACTCACTATGACGATATGGACCTAACTTTGACCCACGTTTTCACCCCTCCAAACCGATTGCCACCGGGGTGCACCTAGTGGGCCATGTAGAGCTCTTATGTGCACGTGTTGTGCAAGGCTCGGTTACCTCGAACAACGTCGAAAATTCCAGAGGCGGAGCCCCGAAGTAGGTACCCCACGCGCACAATAGCCCTATGGCCAAAACTTTGACCGCCATTTTGACCCCTCCAAACCCATTGCCACGGGGGTGCACCTAGTAGGCAGTGTACAGCTCGGGCGCGTGTACGTGGCCACACCCTCGGTTACCTCCAACAACGTCGAAAATTCCAGAGGCGGAGCCCCGAATCTGGGGTCGGGAACACTCACTATGACGATATGGACCTAACTTTGACCCACGTTTTCACCCCTCCAAACCGATTGCCACCGGGGTGCACCTAGTGGGCCATGTAGAGCTCTTATGTGCACGTGTTGTGCAAGGCTCGGTTACCTCGAACAACGTCGAAAATTCCAGAGGCGGATCCCCGAAGTAGGTACCCCACGCGCACAATAGCCCTATGGCCAAAACTTTGACCGCCATTTTGACCCCTCCAAACCCATTGCCACGGGGGTGCACCTAGTAGGCAGTGTACAGCTCGGGCGCGTGTACGTGGCCACACCCTCGGTTACCTCCAACAACGTCGAAAATTCCAGAGGCGGAGCCCCGAATCTGGGGTCGGGAACACTCACTATGACGATATGGACCTAACTTTGACCCACGTTTTCACCCCTCCAAACCGATTGCCACCGGGGTGCACCTAGTGGGCCATGTAGAGCTCTTATGTGCACGTGTTGTGCAAGGCTCGGTTACCTCGAACAACGTCGAAAATTCCAGAGGCGGAGCCCCGAAGTAGGTACCCCACGCGCACAATAGCCCTATGGCCAAAACTTTGACCGCCATTTTGACCCCTCCAAACCCATTGCCACGGGGGTGCACCTAGTAGGCAGTGTACAGCTCGGGCGCGTGTACGTGGCCACACCCTCGGTTACCTCCAACAACGTCGAAAATTCCAGAGGCGGAGCCCCGAATCTGGGGTCGGGAACACTCACTATGACGATATGGACCTAACTTTGACCCACGTTTTCACCCCTCCAAACCGATTGCCACCGGGGTGCACCTAGTGGGCCATGTAGAGCTCTTATGTGCACGTGTTGTGCAAGGCTCGGTTACCTCGAACAACGTCGAAAATTCCAGAGGCGGAGCCCCGAAGTAGGTACCCCACGCGCACAATAGCCCTATGGCCAAAACTTTGACCGCCATTTTGACCCCTCCAAACCCATTGCCACGGGGGTGCACCTAGTAGGCAGTGTACAGCTCGGGCGCGTGTACGTGGCCACACCCTCGGTTACCTCCAACAACGTCGAAAATTCCAGAGGCGGAGCCCCGAATCTGGGGTCGGGAACACTCACTATGACGATATGGACCTAACTTTGACCCACGTTTTCACCCCTCCAAACCGATTGCCACCGGGGTGCACCTAGTGGGCCATGTAGAGCTCTTATGTGCACGTGTTGTGCAAGGCTCGGTTACCTCGAACAACGTCGAAAATTCCAGAGGCGGAGCCCCGAAGTAGGTACCCCACGCGCACAATAGCCCTATGGCCAAAACTTTGACCGCCATTTTGACCCCTCCAAACCCATTGCCACGGGGGTGCACCTAGTAGGCAGTGTACAGCTCGGGCGCGTGTACGTGGCCACACCCTCGGTTACCTCCAACAACGTCGAAAATTCCAGAGGCGGAGCCCCGAATCTGGGGTCGGGAACACTCACTATGACGATATGGACCTAACTTTGACCCACGTTTTCACCCCTCCAAACCGATTGCCACCGGGGTGCACCTAGTGGGCCATGTAGAGCTCTTATGTGCACGTGTTGTGCAAGGCTCGGTTACCTCGAACAACGTCGAAAATTCCAGAGGCGGAGCCCCGAAGTAGGTACCCCACGCGCACAATAGCCCTATGGCCAAAACTTTGACCGCCATTTTGACCCCTCCAAACCCATTGCCACGGGGGTGCACCTAGTAGGCAGTGTACAGCTCGGGCGCGTGTACGTGGCCACACCCTCGGTTACCTCCAACAACGTCGAAAATTCCAGAGGCGGAGCCCCGAATCTGGGGTCGGGAACACTCACTATGACGATATGGACCTAACTTTGACCCACGTTTTCACCCCTCCAAACCGATTGCCACCGGGGTGCACCTAGTGGGCCATGTAGAGCTCTTATGTGCACGTGTTGTGCAAGGCTCGGTTACCTCGAACAACGTCGAAAATTCCAGAGGCGGAGCCCCGAAGTAGGTACCCCACGCGCACAATAGCCCTATGGCCAAAACTTTGACCGCCATTTTGACCCCTCCAAACCCATTGCCACGGGGGTGCACCTAGTAGGCAGTGTACAGCTCGGGCGCGTGTACGTGGCCACACCCTCGGTTACCTCCAACAACGTCGAAAATTCCAGAGGCGGAGCCCCGAATCTGGGGTCGGGAACACTCACTATGACGATATGGACCTAACTTTGACCCACGTTTTCACCCCTCCAAACCGATTGCCACCGGGGTGCACCTAGTGGGCCATGTAGAGCTCTTATGTGCACGTGTTGTGCAAGGCTCGGTTACCTCGAACAACGTCGAAAATTCCAGAGGCGGAGCCCCGAAGTAGGTACCCCACGCGCACAATAGCCCTATGGCCAAAACTTTGACCGCCATTTTGACCCCTCCAAACCCATTGCCACGGGGGTGCACCTAGTAGGCAGTGTACAGCTCGGGCGCGTGTACGTGGCCACACCCTCGGTTACCTCCAACAACGTCGAAAATTCCAGAGGCGGAGCCCCGAATCTGGGGTCGGGAACACTCACTATGACGATATGGACCTAACTTTGACCCACGTTTTCACCCCTCCAAACCGATTGCCACCGGGGTGCACCTAGTGGGCCATGTAGAGCTCTTATGTGCACGTGTTGTGCAAGGCTCGGTTACCTCGAACAACGTCGAAAATTCCAGAGGCGGAGCCCCGAAGTAGGTACCCCACGCGCACAATAGCCCTATGGCCAAAACTTTGACCGCCATTTTGACCCCTCCAAACCCATTGCCACGGGGGTGCACCTAGTAGGCAGTGTACAGCTCGGGCGCGTGTACGTGGCCACACCCTCGGTTACCTCCAACAACGTCGAAAATTCCAGAGGCGGAGCCCCGAATCTGGGGTCGGGAACACTCACTATGACGATATGGACCTAACTTTGACCCACGTTTTCACCCCTCCAAACCGATTGCCACCGGGGTGCACCTAGTGGGCCATGTAGAGCTCTTATGTGCACGTGTTGTGCAAGGCTCGGTTACCTCGAACAACGTCGAAAATTCCAGAGGCGGAGCCCCGAAGTAGGTACCCCACGCGCACAATAGCCCTATGGCCAAAACTTTGACCGCCATTTTGACCCCTCCAAACCCATTGCCACGGGGGTGCACCTAGTAGGCAGTGTACAGCTCGGGCGCGTGTACGTGGCCACACCCTCGGTTACCTCCAACAACGTCGAAAATTCCAGAGGCGGAGCCCCGAATCTGGGGTCGGGAACACTCACTATGACGATATGGACCTAACTTTGACCCACGTTTTCACCCCTCCAAACCGATTGCCACCGGGGTGCACCTAGTGGGCCATGTAGAGCTCTTATGTGCACGTGTTGTGCAAGGCTCGGTTACCTCGAACAACGTCGAAAATTCCAGAGGCGGAGCCCCGAAGTAGGTACCCCACGCGCACAATAGCCCTATGGCCAAAACTTTGACCGCCATTTTGACCCCTCCAAACCCATTGCCACGGGGGTGCACCTAGTAGGCAGTGTACAGCTCGGGCGCGTGTACGTGGCCACACCCTCGGTTACCTCCAACAACGTCGAAAATTCCAGAGGCGGAGCCCCGAATCTGGGGTCGGGAACACTCACTATGACGATATGGACCTAACTTTGACCCACGTTTTCACCCCTCCAAACCGATTGCCACCGGGGCGCACCTAGTGGGCCATGTAGAGCTCTTATGTGCACGTGTTGTGCAAGGCTCGGTTACCTCGAACAACGTCGAAAATTCCAGAGGCGGAGCCCCGAAGTAGGTACCCCACGCGCACAATAGCCCTATGGCCAAAACTTTGACCGCCATTTTGACCCCTCCAAACCCATTGCCACGGGGGTGCACCTAGTAGGCAGTGTACAGCTCGGGCGCGTGTACGTGGCCACACCCTCGGTTACCTCCAACAACGTCGAAAATTCCAGAGGCGGAGCCCCGAATCTGGGGTCGGGAACACTCACTATGACGATATGGACCTAACTTTGACCCACGTTTTCACCCCTCCAAACCGATTGCCACCGGGGTGCACCTAGTGGGCCATGTAGAGCTCTTATGTGCACGTGTTGTGCAAGGCTCGGTTACCTCGAACAACGTCGAAAATTCCAGAGGCGGAGCCCCGAAGTAGGTACCCCACGCGCACAATAGCCCTATGGCCAAAACTTTGACCGCCATTTTGACCCCTCCAAACCCATTGCCACGGGGGTGCACCTAGTAGGCAGTGTACAGCTCGGGCGCGTGTACGTGGCCACACCCTCGGTTACCTCCAACAACGTCGAAAATTCCAGAGGCGGAGCCCCGAATCTGGGGTCGGGAACACTCACTATGACGATATGGACCTAACTTTGACCCACGTTTTCACCCCTCCAAACCGATTGCCACCGGGGTGCACCTAGTGGGCCATGTAGAGCTCTTATGTGCACGTGTTGTGCAAGGCTCGGTTACCTCGAACAACGTCGAAAATTCCAGAGGCGGAGCCCCGAAGTAGGTACCCCACGCGCACAATAGCCCTATGGCCAAAACTTTGACCGCCATTTTGACCCCTCCAAACCCATTGCCACGGGGGTGCACCTAGTAGGCAGTGTACAGCTCGGGCGCGTGTACGTGGCCACACCCTCGGTTACCTCCAACAACGTCGAAAATTCCAGAGGCGGAGCCCCGAATCTGGGGTCGGGAACACTCACTATGACGATATGGACCTAACTTTGACCCACGTTTTCACCCCTCCAAACCGATTGCCACCGGGGTGCACCTAGTGGGCCATGTAGAGCTCTTATGTGCACGTGTTGTGCAAGGCTCGGTTACCTCGAACAACGTCGAAAATTCCAGAGGCGGAGCCCCGAAGTAGGTACCCCACGCGCACAATAGCCCTATGGCCAAAACTTTGACCGCCATTTTGACCCCTCCAAACCCATTGCCACGGGGGTGCACCTAGTAGGCAGTGTACAGCTCGGGCGCGTGTACGTGGCCACACCCTCGGTTACCTCCAACAACGTCGAAAATTCCAGAGGCGGAGCCCCGAATCTGGGGTCGGGAACACTCACTATGACGATATGGACCTAACTTTGACCCACGTTTTCACCCCTCCAAACCGATTGCCACCGGGGTGCACCTAGTGGGCCATGTAGAGCTCTTATGTGCACGTGTTGTGCAAGGCTCGGTTACCTCGAACAACGTCGAAAATTCCAGAGGCGGAGCCCCGAAGTAGGTACCCCACGCGCACAATAGCCCTATGGCCAAAACTTTGACCGCCATTTTGACCCCTCCAAACCCATTGCCACGGGGGTGCACCTAGTAGGCAGTGTACAGCTCGGGCGCGTGTACGTGGCCACACCCTCGGTTACCTCCAACAACGTCGAAAATTCCAGAGGCGGAGCCCCGAATCTGGGGTCGGGAACACTCACTATGACGATATGGACCTAACTTTGACCCACGTTTTCACCCCTCCAAACCGATTGCCACCGGGGTGCACCTAGTGGGCCATGTAGAGCTCTTATGTGCACGTGTTGTGCAAGGCTCGGTTACCTCGAACAACGTCGAAAATTCCAGAGGCGGAGCCCCGAAGTAGGTACCCCACGCGCACAATAGCCCTATGGCCAAAACTTTGACCGCCATTTTGACCCCTCCAAACCCATTGCCACGGGGGTGCACCTAGTAGGCAGTGTACAGCTCGGGCGCGTGTACGTGGCCACACCCTCGGTTACCTCCAACAACGTCGAAAATTCCAGAGGCGGAGCCCCGAATCTGGGGTCGGGAACACTCACTATGACGATATGGACCTAACTTTGACCCACGTTTTCACCCCTCCAAACCGATTGCCACCGGGGTGCACCTAGTGGGCCATGTAGAGCTCTTATGTGCACGTGTTGTGCAAGGCTCGGTTACCTCGAACAACGTCGAAAATTCCAGAGGCGGAGCCCCGAAGTAGGTACCCCACGCGCACAATAGCCCTATGGCCAAAACTTTGACCGCCATTTTGACCCCTCCAAACCCATTGCCACGGGGGTGCACCTAGTAGGCAGTGTACAGCTCGGGCGCGTGTACGTGGCCACACCCTCGGTTACCTCCAACAACGTCGAAAATTCCAGAGGCGGAGCCCCGAATCTGGGGTCGGGAACACTCACTATGACGATATGGACCTAACTTTGACCCACGTTTTCACCCCTCCAAACCGATTGCCACCGGGGTGCACCTAGTGGGCAATGTAGAGCTCTTATGTGCACGTGTTGTGCAAGGCTCGGTTACCTCGAACAACGTCGAAAATTCCAGAGGCGGAGCCCCGAAGTAGGTACCCCACGCGCACAATAGCCCTATGGCCAAAACTTTGACCGCCATTTTGACCCCTCCAAACCCATTGCCACGGGGGTGCACCTAGTAGGCAGTGTACAGCTCGGGCGCGTGTACGTGGCCACACCCTCGGTTACCTCCAACAACGTCGAAAATTCCAGAGGCGGAGCCCCGAATCTGGGGTCGGGAACACTCACTATGACGATATGGACCTAACTTTGACCCACGTTTTCACCCCTCCAAACCGATTGCCACCGGAGTGCACCTAGTGGGCCATGTAGAGCTCTTATGTGCACGTGTTGTGCAAGGCTCGGTTACCTCGAACAACGTCGAAAATTCCAGAGGCGGAGCCCCGAAGTAGGTACCCCACGCGCACAATAGCCCTATGGCCAAAACTTTGACCGCCATTTTGACCCCTCCAAACCCATTACCACGGGGGTGCACCTAGTAGGCAGTGTACAGCTCGGGCGCGTGTACGTGGCCACACCCTCGGTTACCTCCAACAACGTCGAAAATTCCAGAGGCGGAGCCCCGAATCTGGGGTCGGGAACACTCACTATGACGATATGGACCTAACTTTGACCCACGTTTTCACCCCTCCAAACCGATTGCCACCGGGGCGCACCTAGTGGGCCATGTAGAGCTCTTATGTGCACGTGTTGTGCAAGGCTCGGTTACCTCGAACAACGTCGAAAATTCCAGAGGCGGAGCCCCGAAGTAGGTACCCCACGCGCACAATAGCCCTATGGCCAAAACTTTGACCGCCATTTTGACCCCTCCAAACCCATTGCCACGGGGGTGCACCTAGTAGGCAGTGTACAGCTCGGGCGCGTGTACGTGGCCACACCCTCGGTTACCTCCAACAACGTCGAAAATTCCAGAGGCGGAGCCCCGAATCTGGGGTCGGGAACACTCACTATGACGATATGGACCTAACTTTGACCCACGTTTTCACCCCTCCAAACCGATTGCCACCGGGGTGCACCTAGTGGGCCATGTAGAGCTCTTATGTGCACGTGTTGTGCAAGGCTCGGTTACCTCGAACAACGTCGAAAATTCCAGAGGCGGAGCCCCGAAGTAGGTACCCCACGCGCACAATAGCCCTATGGCCAAAACTTTGACCGCCATTTTGACCCCTCCAAACCCATTGCCACGGGGGTGCACCTAGTAGGCAGTGTACAGCTCGGGCGCGTGTACGTGGCCACACCCTCGGTTACCTCCAACAACGTCGAAAATTCCAGAGGCGGAGCCCCGAATCTGGGGTCGGGAACACTCACTATGACGATATGGACCTAACTTTGACCCACGTTTTCACCCCTCCAAACCGATTGCCACCGGGGTGCACCTAGTGGGCCATGTAGAGCTCTTATGTGCACGTGTTGTGCAAGGCTCGGTTACCTCGAACAACGTCGAAAATTCCAGAGGCGGAGCCCCGAAGTAGGTACCCCACGCGCACAATAGCCCTATGGCCAAAACTTTGACCGCCATTTTGACCCCTCCAAACCCATTGCCACGGGGGTGCACCTAGTAGGCAGTGTACAGCTCGGGCGCGTGTACGTGGCCACACCCTCGGTTACCTCCAACAACGTCGAAAATTCCAGAGGCGGAGCCCCGAATCTGGGGTCGGGAACACTCACTATGACGATATGGACCTAACTTTGACCCACGTTTTCACCCCTCCAAACCGATTGCCACCGGGGTGCACCTAGTGGGCCATGTAGAGCTCTTATGTGCACGTGTTGTGCAAGGCTCGGTTACCTCGAACAACGTCGAAAATTCCAGAGGCGGAGCCCCGAAGTAGGTACCCCACGCGCACAATAGCCCTATGGCCAAAACTTTGACCGCCATTTTGACCCCTCCAAACCCATTGCCACGGGGGTGCACCTAGTAGGCAGTGTACAGCTCGGGCGCGTGTACGTGGCCACACCCTCGGTTACCTCCAACAACGTCGAAAATTCCAGAGGCGGAGCCCCGAATCTGGGGTCGGGAACACTCACTATGACGATATGGACCTAACTTTGACCCACGTTTTCACCCCTCCAAACCGATTGCCACCGGGGTGCACCTAGTGGGCCATGTAGAGCTCTTATGTGCACGTGTTGTGCAAGGCTCGGTTACCTCGAACAACGTCGAAAATTCCAGAGGCGGAGCCCCGAAGTAGGTACCCCACGCGCACAATAGCCCTATGGCCAAAACTTTGACCGCCATTTTGACCCCTCCAAACCCATTGCCACGGGGGTGCACCTAGTAGGCAGTGTACAGCTCGGGCGCGTGTACGTGGCCACACCCTCGGTTACCTCCAACAACGTCGAAAATTCCAGAGGCGGAGCCCCGAATCTGGGGTCGGGAACACTCACTATGACGATATGGACCTAACTTTGACCCACGTTTTCACCCCTCCAAACCGATTGCCACCGGGGTGCACCTAGTGGGCCATGTAGAGCTCTTATGTGCACGTGTTGTGCAAGGCTCGGTTACCTCGAACAACGTCGAAAATTCCAGAGGCGGAGCCCCGAAGTAGGTACCCCACGCGCACAATAGCCCTATGGCCAAAACTTTGACCGCCATTTTGACCCCTCCAAACCCATTGCCACGGGGGTGCACCTAGTAGGCAGTGTACAGCTCGGGCGCGTGTACGTGGCCACACCCTCGGTTACCTCCAACAACGTCGAAAATTCCAGAGGCGGAGCCCCGAATCTGGGGTCGGGAACACTCACTATGACGATATGGACCTAACTTTGACCCACGTTTTCACCCCTCCAAACCGATTGCCACCGGGGTGCACCTAGTGGGCCATGTAGAGCTCTTATGTGCACGTGTTGTGCAAGGCTCGGTTACCTCGAACAACGTCGAAAATTCCAGAGGCGGAGCCCCGAAGTAGGTACCCCACGCGCACAATAGCCCTATGGCCAAAACTTTGACCGCCATTTTGACCCCTCCAAACCCATTGCCACGGGGGTGCACCTAGTAGGCAGTGTACAGCTCGGGCGCGTGTACGTGGCCACACCCTCGGTTACCTCCAACAACGTCGAAAATTCCAGAGGCGGAGCCCCGAATCTGGGGTCGGGAACACTCACTATGACGATATGGACCTAACTTTGACCCACGTTTTCACCCCTCCAAACCGATTGCCACCGGGGTGCACCTAGTGGGCCATGTAGAGCTCTTATGTGCACGTGTTGTGCAAGGCTCGGTTACCTCGAACAACGTCGAAAATTCCAGAGGCGGAGCCCCGAAGTAGGTACCCCACGCGCACAATAGCCCTATGGCCAAAACTTTGACCGCCATTTTGACCCCTCCAAACCCATTGCCACGGGGGTGCACCTAGTAGGCAGTGTACAGCTCGGGCGCGTGTACGTGGCCACACCCTCGGTTACCTCCAACAACGTCGAAAATTCCAGAGGCGGAGCCCCGAATCTGGGGTCGGGAACACTCACTATGACGATATGGACCTAACTTTGACCCACGTTTTCACCCCTCCAAACCGATTGCCACCGGGGTGCACCTAGTGGGCCATGTAGAGCTCTTATGTGCACGTGTTGTGCAAGGCTCGGTTACCTCGAACAACGTCGAAAATTCCAGAGGCGGAGCCCCGAAGTAGGTACCCCACGCGCACAATAGCCCTATGGCCAAAACTTTGACCGCCATTTTGACCCCTCCAAACCCATTGCCACGGGGGTGCACCTAGTAGGCAGTGTACAGCTCGGGCGCGTGTACGTGGCCACACCCTCGGTTACCTCCAACAACGTCGAAAATTCCAGAGGCGGAGCCCCGAATCTGGGGTCGGGAACACTCACTATGACGATATGGACCTAACTTTGACCCACGTTTTCACCCCTCCAAACCGATTGCCACCGGGGTGCACCTAGTGGGCCATGTAGAGCTCTTATGTGCACGTGTTGTGCAAGGCTCGGTTACCTCGAACAACGTCGAAAATTCCAGAGGCGGAGCCCCGAAGTAGGTACCCCACGCGCACAATAGCCCTATGGCCAAAACTTTGACCGCCATTTTGACCCCTCCAAACCCATTGCCACGGGGGTGCACCTAGTAGGCAGTGTACAGCTCGGGCGCGTGTACGTGGCCACACCCTCGGTTACCTCCAACAACGTCGAAAATTCCAGAGGCGGAGCCCCGAATCTGGGGTCGGGAACACTCACTATGACGATATGGACCTAACTTTGACCCACGTTTTCACCCCTCCAAACCGATTGCCACCGGGGTGCACCTAGTGGGCCATGTAGAGCTCTTATGTGCACGTGTTGTGCAAGGCTCGGTTACCTCGAACAACGTCGAAAATTCCAGAGGCGGAGCCCCGAAGTAGGTACCCCACGCGCACAATAGCCCTATGGCCAAAACTTTGACCGCCATTTTGACCCCTCCAAACCCATTGCCACGGGGGTGCACCTAGTAGGCAGTGTACAGCTCGGGCGCGTGTACGTGGCCACACCCTCGGTTACCTCCAACAACGTCGAAAATTCCAGAGGCGGAGCCCCGAATCTGGGGTCGGGAACACTCACTATGACGATATGGACCTAACTTTGACCCACGTTTTCACCCCTCCAAACCGATTGCCACCGGGGTGCACCTAGTGGGCCATGTAGAGCTCTTATGTGCACGTGTTGTGCAAGGCTCGGTTACCTCGAACAACGTCGAAAATTCCAGAGGCGGAGCCCCGAAGTAGGTACCCCACGCGCACAATAGCCCTATGGCCAAAACTTTGACCGCCATTTTGACCCCTCCAAACCCATTGCCACGGGGGTGCACCTAGTAGGCAGTGTACAGCTCGGGCGCGTGTACGTGGCCACACCCTCGGTTACCTCCAACAACGTCGAAAATTCCAGAGGCGGAGCCCCGAATCTGGGGTCGGGAACACTCACTATGACGATATGGACCTAACTTTGACCCACGTTTTCACCCCTCCAAACCGATTGCCACCGGGGTGCACCTAGTGGGCCATGTAGAGCTCTTATGTGCACGTGTTGTGCAAGGCTCGGTTACCTCGAACAACGTCGAAAATTCCAGAGGCGGAGCCCCGAAGTAGGTACCCCACGCGCACAATAGCCCTATGGCCAAAACTTTGACCGCCATTTTGACCCCTCCAAACCCATTGCCACGGGGGTGCACCTAGTAGGCAGTGTACAGCTCGGGCGCGTGTACGTGGCCACACCCTCGGTTACCTCCAACAACGTCGAAAATTCCAGAGGCGGAGCCCCGAATCTGGGGTCGGGAACACACACTATTCCTCTCTCACATGCTTCTTAAAAGATCCTGGACGCAGGCCCTTGGACTCAGGTCCCGGAATTTAGGTATCGTTTGAAAAATCACTGATGCTTTTTAGACTCTTACAAATTATATAATATTGCATGACATGTAACATCTGAGTCAGGGGTCATTTCATCTAATTTCAAGACTGTCAGTCTTTGGAAACCCCCTAGGTTGTTGCCTCTTTCTGGCACACAAAATAGGTCCACTTTTATTAGGTTAAAACATCATAGATTGTAGTCTCTGAGCTCCAGTTCTACCTGAAACAGGCAGAACATTCATATATCTTATAACTCTCACATGCCATACACTCAAATCAGGCTCTTTCGTGTTTCTTAGGAACTATTTTACACCGTACCAAAACACTGTGACGTCAATAGTAGTGCGCCACCAATTGTTGAAATAACACGCACAGCTTCATTTAGAAATACAAGTACAGGCTTTCGAAAAGTAGCAAGCATGGTAGTAGAAATACGTGTAGGGAAGCATATATATAGGGTTGGATACCAAAGACGTATAGGGAAGCACATTTATATGGTTTGATACCAGAACTTCTAAGTGCAATATGTAGCACGTGTAAGGAAAGCAGCCAATTGTATGTCTGTACTGGAGGAATAAGGCTTAGTGCAGGTTATATTGTAAATAGCATGAAGATAGGATGGACATAGAATAATGCAGGTGTATGCGTCTCAGTGTTAACTAATGTAGGTAGGTGGGTAGGTAGGTAGAGTTAGTTTCTTTCTCTTTTTTTTTCAAGAAAAATGAATACCAAATTAAGGTCAGTGGGCGTATCTTTAAAATTTATCAACTCCGCCAATTTCATTTTGTCTCCCTTCTCAAATCGTACAACTCTTGAGAGGAGCCATTTCTGTCCCTTTAGAGAAGACCATTTGGAAGGGTTACGTCGGGAAGCAAACAGGAAGTCACAAAAGTCATTCCCCTTCTTATAATGGCGACAGAAATTTGGAGTTGACTCTTACACCTTAAAACATGTAAGTAAGTAAGTAAGTAAGGTCTTTATTTAAAGAGGGTAACTCAATTGGCGAACCAATCTTCCTTGAGGCCCTCTGATAAGACACATAAACATACAATATACACAAAGTGCAATTTGAGACCAAAATAAAATTACAATGCATCTACAGATACTAACAAAAGAAAAACTCTCTCTCTCTCTCTCTCTCTCTCTCTCTCTCTCTCTCTCAAAGGCATGTTCAATATGCATGTAAATGATATAATGATACATCTATTAAGAAAATGAAAATGTCTTCAGTATTTAAATATCATATAAGGTATGGCGGTGGGGAAGTAAGCCCAATTAAGCTAATGCCGTGCATTTATTTACAAATGAATGTATAGTTGTCGCATTTTTAATATCTGTAGGGATACTGTTCCAGATAAGTGCACCAGAATAAGACATACTGTTTTTAAATAGGCCTAAATTAGGTTTAAATTCCTGTTACAAACTGATCGTAAATTAGAAGTCGTATTATTTGAGTTGTTATGTGTTGATTGTTAATCAATTAGACGATTACCTACAACATAGATTTTAGCAGAAAATACATTTATAGAAAAATCAGCAAATTGAACATTTTGCTTTTCACATTAACCATATAATTTTAATACCGCAACATATAATTCAGCTTAAGAATAGCCCTCAAATTATGTCATGGGTTTCTAGTCAAACGTAAAAAACGTTTCTGGTGATGAAAAACTGAGTACTTAAATATATATTAATATGAAATAGGCGCCACTTATATTGTCACTTATATTGTGTTGTATAAAACTTTGATTTTGACATATTTTGCAAGGTATGAGGCAACCGATAAAATTTCTGGTGATTTTTTATTTTTCCAAAGTCAAGGTCATCGGAAAGGTCATGAATCATATACATGTATGATACATTTGGCAGTTGAGCATCAATATCACACATAAAACATGATGATATCAGTTTGTGCCCGAACACCATTACATTTTGCATAGTTTTCAAAGCTGAAAATATAAAATTGAAATCCCAGATAGGCCTACGCCATGTCTCATGTGATACATGGCCGACTTTGACTTTGAGGCTAAGGGTTGCATTCTTTCGTGTTTTATAGTATGAGCATGTTAGGCCTGCTACATGATTGCAAAGGCTTTAAAATCTCATAATGCAATATCAGAATAGTTTTACAAGATAGAAATTTATATGAACAGGTTACCCAGCCATCGGCACCATTTCACACAATGTATCATGTATGATACGTAGGGTGCTAGAGGGTTATACTCATTATCCCGATAGCGGCGATAAAATTTCGGTGTCCTAATCACTTCAGTGATTTATCATTTGCAGGGATGTATATATGCAACTTCTTCTATGTACTGTTTCCTTGCACTGCCTATTTATAAATGCATTATTGCATGCACACATACTAGCTGTATACTGTTTGCCTGTTTCCTTTAACCCTAAACTGTGTACTGTTTAAGACTACTGTGTATTGTGTAAACTGTGTATTGTTTACTTTGCTCTGTTTACTTTGCCCCATTTTTTGTCTTCTGCGTACTGCAAAGTAGTTTTCCCAAGGAAAGTTCCTGGCAGTTGGGGTCGGGAACGTTCACTGTGACGATATGGACATAACTTTGACCTCCATTCCCAATGTCATTTAGAAAAGTTTTTCATTGGCTCACATATTCCGTGGGGTGATCATGAAATAATGGAAACACCTTCGTAGATTGGTTGATTATATACAGAAATAAGTATCCTTATATACGGAAATAAGTATACTTCATACCACCAAAGACTGTCTTTTGAGCTTTCGAATCCATGTTTGAAATTGAAATTTTAACGTGTTACCATAGCAATATATGACGTCACGTTCATGTCAGGTAACGCGTGTGATTTTTTCGACGTCATGTTGGTAATAAGGTGCTTGTATTACGCTTATTATGTACGATATGTAAAGAGAAATTATAAAAATTAGGAGCACCTTCCTTTTACATTAGGTTTTGGCTTTAGAAACACACATATAATAATTGTTATTTGAAATGTTCAGAAATCTGCAGTTTCACATTTTATTTTGTTATTTTCAGTATTATGCTAAAGTTAATTGATCCGTTATCAAGTACAGGATAATTTTGGTTCTTTCCGCTATACCATTCTCCCAAGACTCTGCTCGTTAAAGTGCAATGACAAATCTGGGCCCTCTGTCTTAAAATAAGCGAAAAACGTTGAAAGTTACTCGATCAATTGTATTTTGCCAGATTTGAGAGCAAGTCATAAATTACTATACTTTTCTGTTAGTATCTGAGGCTTGCATCAAACCATTACACAATCATGAACTAATTTCCACTCTTTGTCACTTATCAGAAGCAAATATACATGGAAATATGCAAAATTTAGAAAATAAACCCTTATAAGTTTAAGGCGTCGTTGCCACGGCAAAGAAATTCCTAAACAGGACTGTAGAACTTAATCATATGTCACAAGCTTGATTCTTAGGTATTATTTATCTTTAGTACTGTAATGATCCATAGCTAATGAAATAAATGCTAGTTTCCACTATCTAATGATCACCCCTCGTACCCTTTTGAAATTGCTCGCTGTGGGTGTAAAGAAGTAGACTTTGAAAGGCGAAATATGGTAACGTACGTGGCCCTAAGGTCGTCACCTCAGTGCATTTAAACGAATACCTCATGCATATGGTGGCAGCTATTTATAGTTGCGTTATGGTACCGGCAAGACGAGCCATTCTGAAGGGATGTTCAATAGAGAAACTGGTAAATTTAATGCAGAAAACATCGAAAAACAGACTGTTTACAGAGGAAGGGCGGCCTGACGACCTTAGGACCCATGGGACCTTGAGTCGTCATCTGTGCGGCCCTAGTGTCGTCATAGGGTCGTATTGTCTTTTTTTACGTTTTTAAAGAAAAAAGTTCATGTCAAGAAACAAACTAACAAATATTTTTTTTTAATTTTGCCGTTAAATGATCATCAAACAGAAAGAATCTTACCAAAATGCTGCCTTAAAAACAGATTGGCCTATGCATACACAGAGTCTGGTCCGGGTTCTGGTCAGATTGTTTTCCTGTAGCAATAGTGGTATGTAGGTATATGTTTTAAGATGTCAAAAATATGATCATTGAAGATCCCGATAAGACTGCACACGTTTTCTTTCGTTTTGGGATACCTTCTTGTCAAAAGTTCTTAATCATTTGACAGATAACATTGTTGTCGGCGGAAATAAAATATAACATTATTGGGATGTGGCTGACCAATTGAATTATTTGAGGTCTCATGGCGTCGAAGATTCTCTTATTTTATTTTACTTTTCTATTTTCATAAACAAAATACTTGAGTTGCACAAAGAGAAATTGTGTTTTCGTATTTCTATATGAGGTTAAAAAGTGACACTAAATGGGTAACTGCTGTATTTCTGGAACATTTACTAATGGGTTATTTCCTTTTTCCCACCAAATCCTGCACAACTGAAACTGTGCCTGTTTTTATAGACAACTTTGCTACATTCTCCGCCTTTAAATTTAAATCGGTTTTGTTTCATTTGCTTATATGAAGACAAACCAACATAAAATTGTTAATTTATACGGAAATCATCACAATATATGCTTGTCTACTTGGAGTGAAAGAAGAGCATATAGGAAGTGGAGAAATGAATTTTTGTTGCCTAGTAGTATGTGCCCTAGAGTCGTCAGGTATGACCTAAAGTCGTCATCACTTTCCTTTGGTGTCTGTTTCGTTTAATTTCCTCTCTGGCCGCCAAAGGTAAGAAAATCTTGATGCTTTACTGTATAATGTGTTTGGGCGAATGCAAACATACATCTGAAACTTGAATCTAGCGTGACAACTTGGTTCGCCAGACCGATATCAAAACCAGCTTGCTCCGTCGACAGACTTGGATTTTTAAGTAAAAATGGGTTACCTTGTTTTCTCTTCGTTAGTTGGAAGAACGTTTAAAACCAGCTTTAAATGTAAACTGCATAATAAAATTAAGATATTTATCTTCTGAATTTCGCCCGCTTCTAGACATTTCTATGACACAGATGGAAAAGAACGAAGCTAAAAGAATGATGACGACCTTAGGTCCCTGACGACTTTAGGGCAACGTACGTTAGAATGCAACAGAATGGAATTAACTTTAAAGAAAATTGTCATTTCGGGGGTAAATCCTCGGTTTTATGATCGCAAAATGTCCGACCATGAAACCGACGATTTAACTCCAATAACGACACTTTTGAGTACAGTTAGCCCCTAAATATATACACAACATCAACGATACAGCATCAGAACTGGACGTGTTTTTTTTAAATTTACAAAGTCGAAGTCAGAAGTTTTTAAAAATGTGTCTGCCTGTGCTGTCTGCTCCTGCACTGAGACTATATGTACATGTACAAAATCATGAGAAAAAGTGTACACTTGGAATTTAAAGGGATTGATTCATCTTAAGCTTACATTAATGATCCAACGTAGACCTCGCTTATAATAATAATAATGATAAATAATTAATAATAATAAGAAGAATAATAATAAACACGTTTTTAAACTGGCACTGTCTGATAGGGTAGTTCGCCCTTGAGTCGAACACCTTTTGTATTGTCTTGTGCTTACAGACCCTGGCTATTGACCCACATCATGTTTGGGTCATGCAACAGCTAGCGCAGCTTTCCAAGCACCAAAATGCTGCAACCGTTTAGCCATACTTCGTGAAATAAGGGAATAATAAGGGGTTTTATCCACCTACCCAAATTAGCCCTTAAGTCGAACAGACTTGCCCCTGAATCGAACAGATATACTGATCCGGTCATTATAGGACAACCTCATGTAGGGTATGTGATATCCAGAAAATTCGCATTTTTTGAATTACATTTTGTTAAATCATTTTCGTTTGATGTCATTTCAAAGCACTCTTTATGAGATAATGAGACACACAGCAATATACGTAAATGCAGATAAATCCACCTTGTGACTCCTGGTGCATGTAGAAAAACATTCGTTCAAGGGGCTCAGTTACCATGTGTGCTATTTCGTTTATGATAAGCGTACACCCTTAATGCGTGCATGAAAAGAAAAGAGGAAAATGTGTTTGTGCAATTAGACCGTGACTGAATGTATTTGCTAGTGATCCAGTGAGTAAACCGTCTCTGAAACTATATGCCCGTGTTCGACTTTAGGGCGAATCGGTGTTCGACTCAATGACGAAGCATAGGTTTGTGTTAATCGTGAATTTTTTGGTTAATTTTACTTATTTTGACCAATAAATAGTTATCTTTTCGATCATTGAGAAGCCATGGATTAGTTTAACAAAAATGTTAAATTTCGTAAACTAAGACCCTTTTCGCTACATAATATAAAGTATTTTGCAAAATTTATAAAATTCAAAATTATAAAATTTACAAACAGCTCGAGAGGGATTAGTTGCGACGACTTCTAGTCGTATAATAATGTGAGCTTTATATTTAGGAGTCTTTTATGCATATTGTTCATAGATTAAGGTAACGTCTGGTATCTTAACAGGTAATGACCCACCAAGTTGAAATGTTCATGTTATCAGTTTAATTTGTTCGACTTAAGGGCAAGTTCGACTTAAGGGCGAGTTACCCTATCACAAAATCGATTTTTTGATATCACAAAATTGATTTTGTGATATCATAAAATCCGTCTGATTTTGTGATATCACAAAATCGAATTTGTGATATCAAAAAATAGTGATGATTTTTGATATCAGAAATTCAATTTTGTGACATCACAAATTTAATTTTGTGATATTACAAATTCTGTTTTGTGATACCACAAAATAATTTGTGATATCAGAAAATTGAATTTGTGATATCACAAAATAGAATTTGTGATATCACAAAATAGGGGTTTAATAATAAAACGGCGCCTCATACAGACACACTACTGCATGGTTTGTTGTATATCTTTAATATCGCTCTCCTTTATACCATTTCCATTTCCTGGTGAAATGAATGTGTCCTTAGACCAGTAAACAATTCTGATTCAGCTTTTGTGTCTGTTCCTTCTGCTAAGGGCTCCTGACAGTAGCACAATATTCCAACGTAGCTGGAATAGAGAGACGTTTAAATGCAGCAATTTTCACCTCTTCATGACTAGTTTAATGCGCAAATTTCGGCGAATGTAGTATTGCCTTTCTTTACGTTTTTGCTTGTCAAAAAATAGGTCCCATGATGTGTTCCCAGGACATATTTTTTGCCAACTCAACCCAAGGTATTTGGTTATTTCGTTAATTCTTCACATTAATAAACATAGCTTCAGAGGGATATTTGAGCAGGAGCGCAGTTCGCGTCCTTATCTTACGTTAGCGCGTTACTGCTCTGCGTGTCTGCTGTACTACGTTCATCCTCTGACACATTACTCCTGTGCTGCTAGCCTGCTACATCGCTGTAGTGCTACGCTACTGATCTACTATACTCCTATCATGACAGCAACACCAGTTACTGCTGTACTACAACGTCTACAATCACTTGTGTCTACAATACTGCTGTACTGTTATACTGCTATACTATTACACTGCGGTGCTGTTGTACTGCTATACAGCTGTACTGTTGTACTGCTGTATTGCTGTACTGTTGTACTGCTATACTGCTGTACTGCTGCACTGTTGTACTGCTATACTGCTGTACTGTTGTACTGCTGTACTGTTGTACTGCTATACTGCTGTACTGTTGTACTGCTATAGTGTTGTACTGTTGTACTGCTGCACTGTTGTACTGCTATACTGCTGTACTGTTGTACTGCTGTACTGTTGTACTGCTGTACTGTTGTACTGCTAACTTCATACTGCTGTACTGCTGTACTGTTACTGCTAACTTCATACTGCTGTACTGCTGTACTGTTACTGCTAACTTCATACTGCTGTACTGCTGTACTGCTAACTTCACTCACATGTTGAAATGACGTGAAATCGCAAGTCATCCATCTATCCATCGATGTAATACGGAGCTTTTCACAACTGTGAATACCCTGATCTGAGTGTTTAGAAGCAGTCTAAACTTTGACTATACTGTTTACTCAGGCGCCATTACTTTTCGAATATTAGAGCTACATGTAATAACGGTAGTAGTAATAATTACCATTCTATGGCTACATTTCAACCAACAGACGCCGAAAAAATTAATCGTATTAGATTGTTCAGTTTGGGCATCCTTACTTTCCGAAAAGTAGTGCTCATCCCATAACGATAAAGGACAATCCTTTGGCATAAATTACGCGTCATTGGTTACATTTCAAGCAAACTGACGCCGAAAAAAATAATATTATCAGATTTTTCAGTTTGGCTTTGAGCATCCTTACTTCCGAATATTAAGGCTAATAACGGTAAAGGGTCATTCTTTTGGTATTAATTACCGGTATATGAAACATTGTAAAATAATGACGCCGAAAATAAATAATGGTGTCAGATTGCTCAGTTTGAAAATACTATCAAAACTTAAAGAAAAATAATTATGTGCTATCATAATTGTGAGGTAAATATTCAGTACAGAAATTTGATATTGTAATTTTTAAGGCAGTGTGAAATAATTTATTAATGAGCCGCGACACGAGAAAACTAACAATGTGGTTGTGCGCCCAGTGCAAACTCAGATCAGCCTGGGCATCCGCCCAGTCTGCTCAGAGTCTTCGCTGTCCTTTCAGCGCTAGCGAAGAGTCTGATCAGACTGGGCGGATGCCCAGGCTGATCTGAGTTTGCGCTGGGCGCACTATCACCTTGTTGGTTTTCTCGTGTCGCGGCTCATTAATTTTCAAGAACACGCGATAAGTATTCTTATGTTGGGACAACTTAAAGAAGATTTATGGGTATACCTCCATTTTGTTCGCCAATTTTTACAAAGGGAAAACACTTTGTAACTTCCAGCTTTAATTTTCTGGCAATAAATCCTCTCTAAAATATTGTCAACTCTTAAAGGAAACAATTTTTAGCTCACCTGAGCCAGAGGCTCCGGGGGAGCTTATAGTATGGTCAGGCTCCGTCGTCCGTCGTCCGTCCGTCCGTCGTCCGTCCGTCCGTCCACAATTTCAAACGACTTCTTCTCTGAAACCGCTGGGCCGATTGTAACCAAATTTCATATAGAGCCTCCTGGGACCTTAGGAACAAAAAGTTGTTCAAACGGTCCTGGTCACATGACCAACATGGCCGCTATGCCCATATATGGTAAAAACCTGAAAAAATCTTCTTCTCCAGAACCAGTAGGTCGATGGCCTTGAAACTTGGTATGTAGCATCGGGTAAGGGAGTACTACCAAGATTGTTCAAATTATGACCTTGGGTGGACCTTGACCTTTTTTACGGTAAGGTCAAATTTGCTTCCTTGTGCTTTTATATGGCTAAATGCTAGAACATAAGATATCTTGGAAACTGTTGAAGATTTGGGGATAAAAATTGGTATCTACAGTCATATTAATGAGTACATGAAGATTTATGAGTACAAGAGGTCAAGGTCATTCTTTGACCTTTGACCCAGAACTCTCATATTTTGACAATTCCAAACAATCTCCTCAAAAGCCACTGGGCCAATTGAAACCAAATTTCATATAGAGCCTCCAGGAGTTGAGGGAACAAAAACTTATTCATACGGTCCAGGTCACATGACCAACATGGCCGCCACGCCCATATATGGTAAAAACCTTTAAAAAAACTTCTTCTCCAGAACCAATTGACCGATGGCCTTGAAACTTGGTATGCAGCTTTGGGTACTCGAGTACTGTCAAGATTGTTCAAATTATGACCATGGGTTGACCTTGACCTTTTTTACGGCAAGGTCAAATGTGGGAAAATGCTAGAACATAAGCTTTCATGGGAAGTTTTGAAGAGATATGCCTAAGAATTGGTATATACAGTTATCTTAATGAGTACATGAAGATTTGTGAGTACAAGAGGTCAAGGTCATTCTTTGACCTTTGACCCAGAACTCTCATATTTTGACAATATCAAACAATCCCCTAAAAAAACTGGGCCAGTTGTAACAAAATTTCATATAAAGCCTCCAGGGATCAAGGGAATGAAAATTTGTTCAACCAGTCCAGGTCACATGACCAACATGGCCGCCAGGACCATATATGGTAAAAACCTTTAAAAATCTTCTTCTCCAGAACCAATTGACCGATGGCCTTGAAGCTTGGTATGTAGCATTGGGAATTCCAGTACTATCAAGATTGTTCAAAATAATGACCTTGGGTTAACCTTGACTATTTTACTGCAAGGTCAAATGTGGGAAAATGCTAGAACATAAGATTTCATGGAAAGTTTTGAAGATTTATGCCTAAAAATTGGTATATACAGTCATCTTAATGAGTACATGAAGATTCATGAGTACAAGAGGTCAAGGTCATTCTTTGACTTTTGACCCAGAACTCTGTCATTTTGACAATATCAAACCATCTCCTCAAAAGCCCCTTGGCCAATTTTGAAACCAAATTTCATATAGAGCCTCCAGGGGGTTAAGGGAATGAAATTTTTTTCAAACATCCAGGTCACATGACCAACATGTCCTCCATGCCCATATATGGTTAAAACCTTTAAAAATCTTTTTCACCAAAACCAATTGACTGATGGCCTTAGAGTAACTTACCCTAGAGTACTGAGGCTGAATGGACCCAGGTGAGCTACAGGACCAATGGTCCTCTTGTTTTCCTATGGGAGCAAATGCGTTCCTTCAAAAGTTGATTCCCTTTTTGAAGCGAAGCTAAAATGAAAATTTTGAGCCGCGACGAGACAAAACCAACAATATAATTGTGCGCCCAGTGCAGACTCAGATCAGCCTGGACATTCGCCCAGTTTGACCAGACTATTCGTTTAGTGCTCAAAGGGAAGCTAAAGGTCTAAGCTACCACCATGCGAACAGCGAAGACTCGGATCAGACTGGGCGGATGCCCAGGCTGATCTGAGTCTGCGCTGGGCGCACAACCACATTGTTGGTTGTGTCGTGTCGCGGCTCATTAATGTCAGAGTTGATTCCCCTGAAAATAGATCTATTCACCAAGACTAGTCATCTCAATTACCAGCTTGGAAACTGTCTTTGCTTTTGGTTAAAAGTACACCAGACTCGACAGCATCTGATCAAGTCCAATAAATATCCTGTTTCACTGAATTTAGATGCTAAAATTATATTTTTCATGCGAAATATTACAGTCAACTCGCGATATCCCGAAGTCTTACTTCAGCCTAAACTACTAGTTTTAACATATTTAATTGCCTCTATGTTAAGCAGTTGGGTCGGACCACAAGTTCTTTCAACATTAGTTACGGTCCTCCCCGTAATTACGGTCCTCCCCATGGGGAGCCCACACTACTGATGTCTCAAAGTAAATATTCTGGTGCCAGAAAATTTACTTTGAGATATCACTATGTTGATATAACAGGATTTGAAATGTAAATACATAGGAAACACGTTCTTTGATATAAGAAGATACTTTGCGATATCAGAATTCGAGATATTTGGAATTGACAGTAATTGCAAATTTTAAAAATATTCCTTTCCATCTGTACAATGGCATGTTAAAATATTTACCAAATTTATTCATTTAAGGGCAGAAAACGTATTTAAGGCAAAAGTGTATTTTAACAATCGCGGATCAAGTGCGACAGTATCGGATCATGTGATATTATTAAATAGGACATTTTAGCATTTAAGCATCAGTAATTTGGCCAAATGAACAATAACACAATTATAAGAAACTTTCAGTGAAAACTTGTACGGCCTTTTTATGATATTTTTCGCATGGTCCTTCCTCAGTAACGGTTGTATCAACTAAATGACTGTTGTGCGTAAACAAATGAGCCGCGACACAACAAAACCAACAATGTAGTTGTGCGCCCAGCGCAGACTCAGATCAGCCTGGGCATCCGCCTAGTCTGATCAGTGTCTTCACTGTCCGCATGGAGGTAGCTTAGACCCTTAGCTACTCTTTGAGCACCTATAACGAAGAGTCTGATCAAACTAGACGGATGCCCAAGCTGATCTGATAATGTGCAGGGCGCACAAGCACATTGTTTGTTTTCTCGTGTCGCGGCTCAAATGTACAAGCTGTCTGTCTTCCACTACGCCCCATAACACCGAACTTCATCCATAATCTGCCTGAAAGTTTGCCAAAAAGGAGACCCAAATAAGATTGTAGGGTCTGATCATTATTTACAAATTCCGCCTTAATATTGGTATAATTTCGATGCAAACAGACTTCTACGGCTCTAATCTAAATCTACATGGTGAGCAAATGTCCAGGTGTGGAACGCTGGTCATTAACTGATTCAAACTCATGGAAATGAAATTTAAATGAATTCCTTTAAGAGCAATGATAACATTCACAAGAAAGGAGCCCGACTCGACTTTTTCTTCAGAATGTTTAGCAGAAACTTGATTGTGCTATGCATAACTTATCTTATCATAAGTTAATGTGGGAGGCGTGGGCTTGGGGAGTGCTGGTTTATGACACGCCGGATGTTTTTATTATGTTTGTCCTCATTTTCTTTGGGAGTTGACAAACCAGCCACTCAGGTAGTTGATTTTAAGACTTACTTTCAGCATCAGGCAATGCATCTTACATCAAGTTGTCCAAATGGTGCCCGTATTCTAAGTTACTCTAAAGGCAGGAGTGGAACTATATAAGGAGAATCAACTTCCAAAGTATCAATCGGCGCCAAGTGCGTGCAACTATGGTTACGTACCGCTGAGCCACTTGGGGAACGTCGTTAGGAGAATTGAACTGAACTGAACTGAAAAAAGTATCATTTTGTCTCTTGACAACATAGTGTCAACACCTCCAGTCAGCCAATGAAATTATCATTACTTGTAATTCTGATCTACTGATTGGTCGAATAAATGTTCACACCTTTACCTGTACAGGTAAGATATGCTATTGCTGGGAACATGATCACCCGGCAGAGAAATCCCGCTTTTAAGTTAAATTGAGCCGCGCCACGACAAAACCAACAATGTGGTTGTGCGCCCACCGCAGACTCAGATTAGACTGGGCATCCGCCCAGTCTGATCAGAGTCTTCGTTGTCCGAATGGAGGTAGCTTAGACCCTTAGCTACCCTTTGAGAACTTAACGAAGAGTCTGGTCAAAATTGTCGGATGCCCAGGCTGATCTGAGTCTGCGCTGGGCGCACGACCACATCGTTGGTTTTCTCGCGTCGCGGCTCAATTATGTAATGATCGCACTTGGGCGGCTCACTTTCCAAGTCTGTAGTTATACCAAATACTTGTAGGTCACCAAAAGAATGACTGCCGGAAATTTGAGGGATGCACAGCCTCCCTCATCCTCTGCAGACATAGCTTGTAGAATGATAATGTTTACATTAAGATAATTTCCATGAACTCGGGAATCGATCCATTCACTGTACTCTTACTACTCTAGCGTCAAAGTCGCGTCAAGGAATAAGAAAATTGTATATTTCTGGTCCGTGCGACTAGCAAATGTGGAGGAGGTAGAGGGTGGTGTTGGCGTGGGGCGCAGTTCGCTATCCGTACGGCAGCTGCTTCTCACCTCTAATGTAAGTTCGTAGCCTGTCGGACACTTAGGGACAGGTATCCCTGAATGTCCAAAATATTTGCTTTTATTTTGAGTATTTATTACTATTATTATTATTATTATTATTATTCAAAAAGGTTTACTACATTGACTTTGTTAGAATCCCCAAGCATTTTCTGTCCCTATAACATATTCTCTGTACTTACTAAATAAGTATTCTTAGTTAAGATTCTTAGTTTTTTTTTTGTTTTGTTTTTCCCCTAAAACTGTCAGGAAAGGGATCAAACCCATTATACATGCTTATAGAGTAGTTATTTGGAATAAATGGTTAATAAAATACTACTAGAATATGATAATAAAGTAACAAAAATACTTCAAAAAAGAAATTAGAATTTGTCGGACTTTATGGGAACTCTGTCCCTAAGTGTACGACAGGTTATGATTCTATAAAAGAGTGAGCTGAAACTGTAAAATCATTAAATATGACCATAACAAGTTGAAATAGCCGATATAGCAAATAAAAATTGATAGATTATTGACAACTGGTCTGACAGTTTTTATTAAAACATACAATATAGTAAAAAGAAAATTTTGGAAAAGCAAACTGCAAGCAATTGTCTGGTAATAGTTTTGTACATACCAAATACATTTTGCGTCATTTTGTTTCCCTAAGGTTCTTGTTATATATTCTAATACAGAACAGTAATTAATAATTTACCAATGTATCTTTAGAATATAATAATAAATGGTTTTAGCACTTCTACTTCACTTGATAATAGATTCATACATTGTCGGACACTTAGGGACACATGTCCCTAAATGTCCGACAGGTTTTGTTTTCATCTTGCTTACATTTTTAGTTTTTTAAAGAACTATTTATACGAAATGATTACTTTATATGCATTTATAATGATTTATAATAAAGGTTTTGCTCACTTTCGCTAAGTTTTAGAAACCCTAAGAATTTGCCTGACACTTAAAAATGTTTTACTGCCTTTTATATGTATTCAGTAACGAACTCGATACATTTTCCGGCATTCTGTATTTATTATTATCATTATTACTGTTATTATTTTATATAAAAGTATCTAGTTTACTTTTTTACGATCATATTTATTGTCTTTACTCTAATAACGAACACTTATATCGATTTTTAACTTGTCGGAAATTTAGGGTTGTCGGACATTTTGGGACCTTTGGGTCGTCTCTAAATGTCGGACAAATTTTTTCTAAGTTAGATTTTGAGTATTTTTCACTTATTTTGTTTTGGAAATATATACTTATTATGCTTTTAATAATGGATTCTTTCACTATTCTGACATTTTTAGAAAAAAAATAAATTTTATCGGACACTTAGTGCTGTCGGACACTTAGGGACCTATCAGACGACTATGTAGTCGACAATGAGCGTATATCGCCCAATACCATATTGCTTATTTGAGCCCCGGATTCAGTGGGTGGGCTTTGGGGCTGCAGTCCCTTCATCTGGGCCTCTATGTTTTATATATAATATGTAGGCCTCCAGATAATAAGGAGTGTCTGATAACAGTTTGAGATAATTTGTCCATGTGGTTAGATTTGAATAAAAATTGTGACATCTCATTAGAATCGCCTCGGCGAGGCGGTTTTGATGTAATATCACAACAACTATTTCAAGGAAAATAAGATATTATCAAAATTTTTCATCAAATTGATCCCTCATTATGTCATACCTGTATATTTTCAAGTCCCTTCACCGTCAACCCCCCCCCCCCCCCCCCACCCCACCCCATCTCAACTCCCCCCCCCCCCACACACACACATATATACATTTCGATACCTCCCAGTCCCACCAGTTATCGGGAGCCCCACCAGTACGTGGTGGTCTGGATCGGGTTGTTGGTTGGTTGATTTGATGCTTAACGTCCACGGTAAACAACTAAGGTCATGTCGGGACGGTCAGTTAACCTAACCACACTATTCCTGGGCAGGCTTAGACCTCCTAAGCGGTTAACCAGTACTAAGTGCACATACTTTCGCCAGTAACTGACAACTGTCTGGATCCGGACCAGCTATATTCAAATATGTTTATTTTTTTCCAATTAATACAGCGGACTTGACAGCATAGGATCATCAATAGTAATGGAACACTTTAAACTTCTCGTCCATTTTTCTCATAAAAGGACCAAATATTTTGACCATTCTATACTCCTCGCCAAGAGTTTAGATTCTGTAAAAGCTATGGTGGCTGGTTTGTGCCATTCCGTCTTTTCGCCGTGAAAAGACCCCGCGCGAAAAGACGAAAAGGCGTCATGCGAAAAGACGAAAAAACGCCATGAGAAAAGACGAAAAGACGAAATAACGCCATGCGAAAAGACGAAACCCGCCACGCAAAAAACGAAATTTCAGCGCGAAAAGACGAAAAAACGCCATGCAAAAAGACGCCATTTGAAACTTTTATTTTGTCGTCTTTTTGCGTGGCGTCTTTTCGTCTTTTCGTCTTTTCGCCTGGCGTTATTTCGTCTTTTCGTGTGGCGTTATTTCGTCTTTTCGCATGGCGTTATTTCGTCTTTTCGGCGCGAAAAGACGAAAAGACGCCATGCGAAAAGACGAAATAACGCCACGCGAAAAGACGAAAAGACACCAGGCGAAAAGACGAAATAACGACACACACAAATACCCTTTTATTGAATACTGTATTGATTCCTAATACTTAGATAGATTTGTCTGAGTAAACTGTGAAGACTCATATTAGACTACTGCAAACACAGCTCCTGATGCATTCTGATCATTGTTTGCACTGACATGCTATTTGATGTTCTTCTTCGACGGCTGAAAATTATAAGGATAGACTATAAAATTAATGTGGAATCGGCAATATTTTCGGTCAGTATGGTACCGTTTTGCAATTAAGATGTATAAATATCCTATTCTTATTACAGTTATAAAGACACTTATACTTAGACAAGTGTTTTTGATTAAACTTTGTAGACCCTGATCAGAATGCAATCTGTAGAGAAGTGTACTAATCACGGTGTGCAGTTTTTGCCACTGAAATGTTTTTTTTTTTTTATTAGAAAATTACCAAAAATATGAGGAAGGTCATTGTGGTATTTCTACTGAACAGATGGGCAAGAAAATGAGCCGTCCTTATGTTTTGGAGAAAAATACTCCAAACAATTTCATCATAATTATTGATCTTAAACTACCAAATAGATTAAGTACCTTGTTGACCATGCAATCTCTCACAAATTATGGAGGGAAAGTTACAAGTCATCAGACGAAGGTGTTTATACAAACACTGAAACAGTATGATATGAAAACAAAACAATACAATCTTCTCCCTAATTTGGCATACATTAACCTGCAGCTAACTCAAAAATTTAAAAAGTTCATAGTTTTCCAAAGGCGTGCCGATCGCAGTCAGAGCAGAGCCTGATTAGACAGCTCTTTTGGCTAACGCATATGTATCCCAGTATTTAAGAATATTATAGTATCACTGAGCTGCAATGGAAGCAAGACATAATTCTTTGATGAAAGGAGTATTTTTAGTCTAAATGCACCTCCGTGAGAGATCCTTTTTATATTGAAAATGTGCCCCCTTCCGCCATTTGTACTAAGGGGAGCAACTTCTGTGACTTCCTCTTCAAGTTTTCCCTAGTAAAAAATCCTTTCTTAAAGTGGTTTGCTCTTAAACGAACGAATTGCTCCTAGAGGAGCAAAGTCTTTCCTTTCGGAGTTGTCCCTCACAGAGAAGGAAGGAAAAAATGCAGAGTTTCGTTATTTCGTCTTTTCGCGTGGCGTTATTTCGTCTTTCCGTCTTCAGTTTCAGTGGCCTTATTTCGACTTTTCGCATGACGTCTTTTCGTCTTTTCGCGCCGATTAGACGAAATATCGCCTTGCGAAAAGACGAAATAACGCCACGCGAAAAAACGAAAAGACGAAAAAACACCATGCGAAAAGACGAATAGACGCCAGGCGAAAAGACGCCACGCGAAAAGACGACAAAATATGAGTTTCAAATGGCGTCTTTTTGCATGGCGTTTTTTCGTCTTTTCGCGCTGAAATTTCGTCTTTTCGCATGACGGGTTTCGTCTTTTCGTCTTTTCGCATGCCAATATTTCTTCTTCTCGTCTTTTCGCATGCCGTTTTTTTCGTCTTTTCGCATGGCGTCTTTTCGCGTTTTCGCGTGGCGTTTTTTCGCGGCGACAAGACAAAAAGACGAAATGGCACAAACCAGCCACCATAAAAAGCAAATATAACAAGATTATTCAACATAGTAATAATCGAATTCTAACTGGAAGTTCATGTATTCTATCATCAACACAAATCATAAAATAGGCGACTTTGATTTGAATTTAAGTGACAAAGTTAGCACAGACGGTCATTTCCAAAAAACATATTTTGAGAAGAAAAAAAAAAAAACACGATGTAACGCGGCATGAAAGACTTTTCTTTTACACCAATTTTATGTATTGTTATGCTAAATGTTTTAGGCGTATACGAAATTACTGCTCCTATAATGATAAAACCGAAGCATCATTTCGGCTATTCTTGAAAGCCTCATCAGTGACCTCGGCAATATCTGGTGACGAAAGCCAGAGAAAAGCATACTGTATTTTTTTCTCCCTTTTTTAAGACAGTCGATTCAGAGACTGATAAACAGATGTCGGTTATTCACCTGTGTTAGTCGACTGAAGTCTACTTTGCTTCGTTATTCATTCTGAGACCAAGGACTAAAAGTGCTTTCAGTAGGTGGGGAATGGGTACTGTTTTTTTTTTTCTTATACTCTTGTTTATCCGATCGTCCTCAACTTTCTCCCCCTCTCTCTGACAGACAGCTCTATGTGGACTGAAATACAGTCTAGAGGGGTAACACACACACACACACACACACACACAAACAAAACAAGCTAAATCGGCCATTCCGAAATACCATTTTCAAAAGATCAATATGGCCACTCAATTTGTGTATTGATATTCAGCTATCGGTAATTAGTTTTTGTGTATTTCAATTACACCATATTTACCCGAAAAAGTGCGTCATTTGAACCAGCTAATGTGCCGAAATTATTAAGTTGGTTTTGTTGCCTGGTGTTGCATCATAAAGATTTCGGCAATATTGTAAACAGTGCAGGGTGTGATCAGAATTCTACTAAAGAGCAGCCTTATCTATACCATATGTCTTGGCATCTCTACCCAATATTTTAAGTCATTTTGGTAAAATTGTCAAATTATTTCAAAACATGATTTAAATATAGGTTTAACTACATAACTATCATTATTATGATCAAATTGCATGGACATACAATTTAGTCAACTTGTAAAACGACACAGTTTCGATTTGGAGGGCAAAAGATGAAAATTGTAGACGCGGTAAGTTGTAAAAAAAGGCTAAATAGGTAGAGTAGGATGTGTGTATGGGTGCCTAGTGGGTGAGGGGAGGGAGGAATGAGGCGCGGGGGCGTGGTGGTGTGTGCGACTGAGGGTGGAGCAATGAACGTTATCTTAACTGGCCACAGAATAATATACATGTATACTGTGCCGAATATTCTGACCCCACATCAGTAAATGGGCTCTTGTAAGGAACCATAGCTTATGTTTTAAGGTGTAAGGAAACACTTCTATTTTTTTCCCATTTTTACAAAGGGGAACAACTTTTGTAATTTCCTGTTAACTTCTCCGGATGAATAGTAGAGCAAATTCTTTCCTTAAAGAGTTTTATGATTGGAGGCATACATGAAAACGGTAGAGTTGCTTCCCCTGAAAGTGGACACATCCACCTTGATGGAGAATGCTCATAAAGAGCTTTGACATCCAAGCAGGCACAAGACGTCGTATTGACGTCATATTGACGTCAATTTAAGGAAGCCAATAAAACAGAAAAAAAGATCACTATCCTTCGATGACCAAATTGGTTCACTTTTCTTTCCATACTATTTCATAATTCTGAATTCCGGATTCCGAAAACTGAGTTCCGAATTCCGTAGTCCAAACTTCATAGTACAAACTGAGCGCGTGATAAATGAAGGTGAAATGATTTATATTAGTTGCAATAGAAATAACAAACTGGTTTTAAATATATAATAAAAATCTGAACTGAATAATTATACCAGGAAAACAATGTACCACCCAGCAGGCACTCAATATTGATTCAACATTGAATTTTACATGAATACTGTTTTAAGGTTGATCAACCTTTATTCAATATTGCTTCAAAATTGACCGTTCAACATTTCAAGACCGATTCAATATTGAGTTATTGTTTCTGTATTGTTTTTTTTTTTATATATGTGTTCCGATTCCTGAAATTCTTTAAGGTAAGTCTCAGCTCTGATTTTGGGGTACTCAAGGCATTTGAGACGGTAAAATAGCACTTATATATATACTGAACCTTAAAATAACGCACCTCGTTTATCAGGACATGTTTATAACATACACAAATTATTTTCATCTATCAAAATTTTGTAAAAGTAGGCTATGAGATACAAAATCTACATTGAAAGATATGCTAAAATTGGTTAACGGAGATTTTTAGACAGGTTTTCTACAAATACTGTATTTTCATGACTAACGATTAAAAGTATTAATATAGCATATGAATACAATGTACAGTCGCGTTTCTCAAAAATTGATATCTCAAAGAATATAATCTGGACTCATTTCTTATTTTTCTTTACATTTCAACTCATTTTATTTTAAACTACTGGTAACTCTAAGTAAATTTCCTTGGACCAGAAAATGTACATTGAGATATTTCAGTAGTTTGAGATGAACTTCGACTTAAAGATATCAATCGTTGACTGTACTTAAAACGTATAAATATTCATTCCGTGAATTTACATGATAAGTAAGATTTCCAGTAAAGAATCTTATTGCATTAGTTTTATACGTGTATAAGTGTATGACGTCATGGGCAGTTGTATATGCCATAGACTGTCACCATATTTCATTATAGAAACATGTCGAAAGGTCCGGGAATTTCGACTCGATCACGTACTTATCAAGCGTCCCAGTCGACTTACAAGCCATACCAACCGACACAGGTCGTGAAACCGAAACCTTACGAGGACCCGTTGCGCGCAAGGCCAAGGAGCTACAAGTACAAGCCATTCAAACCGTCAGAAACAACGAAGATTGAGTACAAGCCTTACACTAGCTTCCACGTATTTGAACCCAGTAATATTGACCCAATAACTGGCAGACCATACCGTACGAGAAAGAAACAAGAAAAAATTGAGGAAACGAAAGAAGAGGAACCACCGGTAAGATTCGTTAAAAGTGATTGTGGCTAGGTCAGTTCTTACCAACATGGAATTGACCAATCAACTTCAAAGTAGCAATACGTATCATGATTGGGTCAGTCCTTACCAATAATGTAGTTGACGGATCAGTTTTAAAAACAGTGATTGTGATTGGGTCAGGTCAATTCTTACCCATATGTAGTATCAGGACATGTTTACCGCTCTGCTTTGGAATGTTTGTAGTGACTGGGACAGTTCTTAGTAACGAGCAATTCCATTTCCACCTGGTAATTAAGCATTCTTCCAACCAATATATAATATTATCTTATGACGTCGCTGTTATTCAGTGGATAACGCCATGTCATAAAATTCGTAAGACCACACGTGTAATAGCACTTTGGTGCGTACACGTAACGTCATTGACAACGTCCATGTCGACTTCTCCCTGCTGGATTCAAAATTACTCGAAAAAAACAACAACAAAAACTATGATCCTATTAACAAAGGAAGAGGACCAGTAGCATCTGGTTATGTAAAAAGACAGACTTGCTCTTTACTTATTTCATGTATATGCTATTAACAGAAGTAACAATAGGTTGTCTCCCTGTCGGACCCGCAACAAAAGAAAAACAAGTGTTTAGGGCAAGAGATGATACATATTCTTGGTTTTATCAAGGTACATGTTTCATGGCTTGAGGGCCAGTCCTTATGTGGAGAGGTCAGGCCACTGGGTTGGCTAGGGGTGGGGCTATGGGATAGGGCCTAAGGAATCATGTTCAATATCTTGTTGTGCATAACTCAGAATTACTATACATTTGATGATGTAAAGTTGAATATGACAAAATTGTTTACTAGACTTCTTAATCATAAAGGTCAATCCCTACTTTGGAGTGGGTGGAGCTGGGTGTGGGGCGAATGAAATAGCCTTAAGGGCAAAGGCCATAGGACGGGGGAATCTGCGTACTTTGGACACATGTCTATTTTTCATTTAAGATTATGATGGACGACATGTGATTGTGCTTGCTTTTCAATAATTATTCGGTCATATGAGAACGATGGAGGGGAGATAATACAGTGAACTCTCTTTACAACGACATATTTGTTTCCAAACATTTTGTTGTTAAACTGAAATTGCTTTTGTAAAGAATACATGTTTAGAACAATAAAGCCATTCTGTGCATATCGCAATGCCGTTATTAAGAATTTTGCTGTTGTAACAAGTGCAGTTATAAACTGGAGGGCTGAGTTTAGAGGGCTGTGTGCTATGGAAATCCTTTTATAGCTTAAAAGATTTTCACTTCCAGCAGCGCTTAACCCAGTGATCAGTATATCCCTTTAAGAGTATATCCTTCTTGAAAGGCATACACCGTACAGGGAATCAGGCAGGACGTCAGAATAGTTGTCACCCTTTGAATAATGGCGGAAAAAAAATGGAGGTGCGTCCATACACGCCTTAAGAAGGGGATTGGGGATGGGGCAGGCTATTACATTGAACAAACTTCTCACTAGTTTAGTGCCATATGCTGTGTGACGCCTGGGGTAGAGTCGGGTAACTACGGACAGCAGGTAAATTCGGACAGTGACATTGTTTCCTTTATATGTCAGTTTGTTGGAATTAAAATAAAAATACATGTAGCTGGACAAACATAGATAAAATTTCCTTTTAAAAGGAAAGCTTGCACAGCTAAAACAGTGAAATTTTCATGAGTTGTCATTGAAGTGAACCCGATTGGTAGTGCACTTTCTGTTTCTTACTTTTATTTAGCAAAGTATTTACTTTCTAACTTCTTGAATGGTGGCATTATCCACGGGTGTAAGGTAAAAACAAGTGTAGAATTTATTTGAAAAACAAAATCAGGAAACACACACACACAACAACAACAACAACAACAAAAAAAAAAACAAAAAAAAAAAACAGTTTTCCAACATTTTGGCAGGTCGTTAGTCATGTCTCAAGGAAAATAACTATATGGACCTATTTCAAGTCTTTGCTTTACGGCTGTTGAGTCACATTTAGTCTGAATCAAAATTTTAGGAAAGACTGTTTCAAACCCATGTCTATGGAATCTTGGCACATCTGAACTTGGCACCAAAAGAAGAAGTAAATTAATATGTACTGAAGTTTATTTTTGGTTTAAGTGGCGTCAGTGGCAGTGACTGGAACAAAATTTTGACACTCTGAGAAGAAAATGCATTCTGTTATTGTTTGGACAATAACTTGCTTTACACCTTTTGGGAACAACAAAGCACGGAACCTATTACGTTCGTATTTCCATGAACTCCCGACAAATGAAATTTATCTTTTATATTTATGCTATGATTTTACATCCATTTTGTTTACTCATTCGAGAAGTTCTGACTAATCTAACGCCAAGCAAAGGACAAAGAATACTTATTAACCAACGTCTTTGGTTATGAAGTACAGCAGCCGTCACTACACTGTATGACATGACGTACAGTATTCCTCAAAATTATTGCGAATTGCATTTTGGCACACAGTTGCTAGCCATACATGTTCAACAATATTTTAAACACGTAAAATACAATAAAAGAAACTCTATTTCAAGTTGGATATATATAAAAAAAACAATATGATGCATTTTCTTTCGTCAGTGGTAGGTAAGGATGGGCTAGGGTACACACCTGTAAAAATTTGTCCCTTGATTTTGACTATATTTTTCTATACCACCTTTGCTAGAAATAGACTATCTCAGATGGATTTATTTATTTTCTGCATTGTGCAACACCATCTACTCTAGTAATGTTGCCGTTAATATTTTGCATGATTTAAAGTTACTAATTCCAGTTTCTGAGTCAGGGATTGGCTGTTATATTATAGGAAGAATATTGAAGGCATCAGAAACAGCAAAAAATATGATCGGTTAGTGATCTGAACGGAATATTTTTAGCAAGGTATAGATAATCCTGTCAAAACTCATATCCCTTAAAGCACGTTTACTGAGCCTTACAAAAATATTGTTTTGTGGCGTTTCCGTGGAAATGTATAGAATAAGAATGAATCAGAGCAACATACCCTCTGTCAAAATTGCAATTTTCCCCAATTTCGGGCCATTTTTCGAAATGAAGTCACATGTTTGAATGCCAGCAGCATCTACAGCTGACAAGCCCACACAAAATTCTGTTTTCATTTCGCCAACATCTTATCTCTAGATGAGAAAAACATTCAGAAATTAATTGATTTGTCATTATCTTTTCCACATATATGTCGATTTTATTTGGTAAGGGTACATAATTTTCCAGTCGGACAAAAAATCTCTGGGTGGCACAATTCAAGGGGAGATAACATTTGTGACTCAAATATATGAGTAATACTGGTACACTAAAAAGTTCACAGAGGGATGTTGTTAACTAAGTAAACAAAGATATTAAGTATATACTTGATCTGTCAACTACCAGTGCTTAATTTTCACTTTGCAAACATTTCTCAGTAATTTTGAGGACTACTATATATCAAACGTTACGTCGGCCGATCATCTATTTCAATTATCCGTGACGTTGCTTAAGCGTAAGATTGCATGAATGTGTGTTGTTCGTGGATGTATGAACATCGTCAGCCCAGTATTGGTTCATCTAAGAAAATCGTCGACGAGTGTAAATATTTCTCTGTACATTTGTATAGCTAAACTAAGAAGGCAACATTAGAGAGTGTTATAAAAGGAAGAAAAATGTCCACATACCCCAACCCGCACCTACTGCAAGCACAGTAGGCCCTTGTTCTACTATAATCCAAATAAGTAGGACACCCCTGCAGTGGAAGTTATACCCAGCATCATCGCACCAACCAACCAACCCCTCCGTTGTCATAAAGCTGTCAATGAATCCTTAACAGTTTCAAATTGTAACAATTCTGAGTTTCAATGTAACATTTCTGAATTGTCCCCTTTTTCTGTAACATTGTTCAGGCTATCCATGAACATGTTGATGGTCAAAAGGAAATCTATCAGATGCTAAAAATGTGTACATAATATATCGCTTTGTGCCATGGAAAGGCCTGTTGCAATGCGTAAGCGTTAAGTACTCACCGACATTACCGACTTTTACATACATAACACTGTCAGTTCTACATATAAGCAATCCACACACATAGATAGATGGAATAAAAAATTCAGTTAATGTGGTAAGGGAAGAAAATCGTCAAAAGCGCTTGTTTCTAAATCTAAACAATAAACTTGAACTCTGCTCTTTCAGTTTTTACAGATACACAGATCAACCCACTCCGGCATAAGCGCAGTCTTATCAGTCTATCATCAGCATAAAAGATGTCTGCATCATGGATTATCATGTAGAATATATATGCCGCAAAAGACTGATCAGATCCCATGAATGCACCGGCGCTGGACAGTGTGCCGGCTGCTCTGACCAGTCAGATTATGCAATGCCCTAAGGCCTATTTTTCGCGACGCCGCTGCACGATTTTTGGAAAAGCTAATGCTTTGCGCTATTGCTACATATAAACACTGTTTCTTACACAGGTTTTGGTATATTTCTTCGGATGCAAAGCCAAATACTTTGCATTAAATTCAGATTTCATTTTTAATGCAATCAGTTTATAAAAAGCAAAAGAAATGTGGCCAAGTTCAAGGCACTTGTAACAGAAGAACGTGCCTCTTAACGGAAATATTAGAAAAAGTACATGTACTATTAAAGTTTCCATCTGTTACATGTATTTTTAGCAGATGAGGTAAATCGGATATGGATAAAAATAGACAAAATCGGACGAGGTCTTTGTTTGTTATGTGTGTGAAGAAAATAATGAAGAAATGCAGTCTCAAACCGGAACGAGCTTTCCAATCTCTTTGGCTTAATATTGCCCTAAAAAAGTTAAGAACGAATCGTTGCAGTACACAATCTCCAGGTATTTTCCGACTAAGTGTGACGTATCGTTTCTTCCGAAAATAACTCGGTATCACTAAACCACTTGAATACTGGCTTGCCGCGGAGACGGCAAGCCAAAAATCCTGATAAGACGGCTTATTATGAGCCGTCTCATCTGCTTTTCACTGTTTGCAATGGTATGTCCTTATTTACCCGCTGTCCGACTCTACCCTAACCTAAAATATATAAAAAATATATTAAACAAGCTAACAATAAGTTAATAAATCAGATAAATGCATAATAGAATTTATGAAATAATAAGAAAAAAAAAAATTCTATGAAATAGTGAATAATTCAAGTTTTGTCCTTTCCAGGATCTTTATGACTTACGATTTGTTTGAGGTAAGGCCGCCTTGGTGAAGGAAGTTTTACAATCATTCACTTTCCATGATACACCGACATAATTTGCGGCATTTTTTACAAAGGGACACAACTCTTATGACGTCTGTTTTCGTCACTGGACGACATTTAAAGTCTTTCAGAAATAGGAAAAGGGTGGGAGCGGGGCTACTCTTGGGTGAAAGAATTTGCTCCTAGAGCAGCGAATTGTTCCTTTTAATAGTTAAGAAAGACAAAAAGTCAAAACAGCAGATTTGCTTCTACTGTAAGTTTAAGGTCAAGTGTGGTAAATTCGGACAGCCGGTAAATTCGGACAGTGACATTGTTTCCTTTATATGTCAGTTGTTTGGAATTAAAACAAAAATAACTAGGCAAACGGTGACAATCCTGATGAGACGGCTCATTATCGTCTGGATTTTCACCGTCTGCAATTGTATGTCCGAATTTACCCGCTGTGCGAAGTTACCCGACTCGACCATATCTATTTATCTTAAGGTGTACGGATACATCCCAAGAAAAGGATGATAATCTACCTTAAAATTTATTAGCCTTCAATATATGAAAGGGAGAGTACTCTATAATGAAAAGAAGTGTAAGTTTTTAAATCAATTACATGTGTTGTTTGTTTGTAGTTTTATCGCCTTTACGACCTCGGTAAACAGATAAGGTCATGTCGGGACATCAATTACATTTGTTGTTTGTTTGTTGTTTTATCGCTTTACGACCACGGTAAACAGCTATGGTCATGTCGGGACGGTCAGTTAACCTAACCACACTATTCCTGGGCAGGCTTAGACCTCCTAAGAGGTTAACCAGTACTAAGTGCACCTACTTTCACCAGTAACTGACAACTGCCCTTCTTCAATCAGCGGACGGAGAAACGAAAGTATGTGGCCTGACCGGGTATCGAACCGGGAACCTCTGGCTCTTGAGTCAGACATTTAAAATTTGCTCTTTTTTTCTGTTGGTGAATGAGTAAATTTCCAGGGCAATCAACATTCGATTTCCCTTTTTCATTCTTTATCAATAAGGATCAGACCTTAAACGAAAGAGCTCACTCCCATAAGAGTATATTCTTCCTTATAATGAAAATAGACCCCATTTTGGATATTAGTCAAACAGAAATTCACATAAAGCTTTTTTTTTTTTCTCTTCGTAAAATTGCAGAAAAAGATACCAAGATTTTCACTGTTTGCCCAGTTATTTTTGTTTTAATTCCAAACAACTGACATATAATGGAAACAATGTCACAGTCGGAATTTATCTGACTTCACCCTACTGCATACATGACCTTTCAAACGGAGAGGACACTGGCAAATTTGTCATTAAGACCGGGTTTGCAAACCTTTTCAAGAAAAGGTATGCAAACGCTATCATTTTTTTTCCCTTCCTACTCATCGCAAGGGGTATAACTCGAAAACATAGAGCAAATATTTCCTGTAAGAGTAGACCACATTATAGAAGGGCTACAAGGAAACAAACTTGAAATCACAAAAGTTGTTTCCCCTTGTAAAAATGTCAAAAAACAAAAGTCACCTTTAGGTCTGATCAGGGTCTGCGCTGTTCGGCAGTCTGCCAGCCTTTCTGGCCAGTCGATAAATTGTAAACCAGCTTGTTCCAATCCTTAAAACCAGACGACAAAATTTACGTCTGCAAATTTTCGTAACATGATTCGTCTGAATTACATCAAAGAAAAAAAAAAAAAAGAATTCAGACGAGGGGGCAAACGGTGTAGATCCAGATGAAGTCCCGACTCATTTGGGTTGACGCTGTTTGCAAATTTAATTTTCAGTTTTGGCGTTTCTTAAAGTTTTGAGATGTCTCGATATTTTGGCCAAGCATGCCACCAGTTTGTTGCGATCTCATTAAAATTGTCAGCAAGCACACACACGCTGAATTAATCATGCCTGCGAACAGTGAAGACTCTGATCAGCAGATGTCTCTGATGCCGCCATTAGTCACAAGATCTAGTGTTGGTGCTAGATATCATACGTGTCACGTGATATATATAAAATGCATTGCAAATGTTATGCATGTCACGTGAAACACGTATATATTACTTTGCAAATGCTATACATGTCACGTTATGTATGTATATTACACCGCTAATTGCTGTGTTGATTTGCAGGCTTGTGAGGCCTTTGTGCTTCGTGTTTTTCGGTTTATGCATGTGTGCACCTCCCACATTTTTACCAAGTTTCGGAGAGAAAACAACTTTAAAAATTTGTGACTTCCTGTTTGCTACTCTGGATGATCAAGCCCTGTCAAAAATGGGATCAACCCTTAAAGAAAAGAATTTTCTCCTAGAGGAGAAAATTCTTCTCTTTAAGAATTGACCTCCACATAGAAGGGAGACAATAATGGAATGGCAGAGTTGCTGCCCCTGAAATGTCACTTAATCACCTGAAACATTAACAACTTCCTTGTACTGCATTTGAGCCGCGACACGAGAAAACCAACGAAGTGGCATGTGCGCCCAGCGAAAACTCAGATCAGCCTGGGCAGCTGCCCGGTCTGATAAGAGTCTTCTCTGGCGCTTGAAGGGTAGCTAAGGGTCTAAGCTACCTCCATGCGGACAGCGAAGACTCTTGTCAGACTGGGCGGATGCCCAGGCTGATCTAAGTCTGCACTGGGCGCACAACCACTTTGTTTGTTTTCTCGTGTCGTGGCTCATGATGTTTGGTTTTACTAACAATTTGCATTTTCATGTATATTTTAGCTGACTAAATTCAGCCCAGCTCTGGCCTGCTGATCTAGCGGACCCGGGTTCGAGCCCCGCTGTAGGCGGGAATCTTTTCAATCGTAATCGGATTTCCATTGCACACAGCCCTTCATCATCATCCACCCATCGTCCTGTTATAACTGAAATACTGTTGAAAAGGACGTATAATTGCAAGTCATCCATCCATCAGCCCAGCTCGTTTCCCACTTTCTTGCATACGCTTGTACATGTACCTGGGCTCCTCCAGGGCTTGATTTCTGTCCGGCTTACATCCTCCAGTGAGATATCCGGTTGCTCAGTGTGTCACGCGCTGGTCTGCTAAGCTAGACGTCCGGGTTCGATTCTCACTGGAGGCAGATTCTTAACAGTAAACGGGGTTCTGCTGCACACAGCCTTTTAATATCAGTCTTCCATAGTCTCCATATGTCTCAAATAGTGTTGAAACGGCCGCAAGACATTCATCCATCCACTATATAATACATGTGTACCAATAGGGTGTTAAAGAATTAATTTTGAATTTTCGCATGGAAAAATGTATGCAAGAGAAAATGTATTAGCGAATCAGATAGAAAAGCATTCTCGGTGGCTACTAAGCACGTGCGTTACTCTCGGTATCGCCCGAACGGTAGCCATGGTAATAGAGTTTCTGTATGCAAATATAAAAACTTCCAAAATTTCAACTTTAGACGATAAACAAAGTATCATTACCCAATTGGGTAAGGTTATAAAATTACAGAAAAGTTCAGTGTAAATATACATATTGTTATTGTTACTACATGTAACTAAACCTATGCTTTTCAGTGACAGAGTGTCTGCAAAAAAATCCGAATCTCTTAAATTCATTACTTTAACCCGGTTTAACTCTTAAGACCCAAACAAAAAATAAATAAATAAATAAGAAGCAGACATCAAAGTAAGTCGTCTCATAATAAACCACCTCATCTGCTTCTACGCTGTTTACCCTCCACGATTTGAACTATCGGAACTTTTGCAGACGAAACTATTGTCGTCTGCTTTTGGGCGCTTTCAGAGTTGAAACTGAAAACCGTGAGTAGCCTTTGCTCATTTCCATCAAACTCTCGTGGTCTTGGCGTTGGACTTATTCTGGTTAGATTTCATTAATTTTATTATTCCTTAAAGCACCAAAAAGCAGACGATATATTTACATGGTCATAATTTCAATATGAAAATTCAAAGTCTAGAAGGCAAACAGTGCAGATCCAGGTGAGGCGGCTCATGATGAGCTACCTCATCTGCACTTACATCTCCATACGCTCTTTATGAAATTAATATCTTTAAGAGTTCCTTTAAGAGCAGAAAACCATTCTTGAAAAAGAAGGAATATGGTTCATACTTCGAAGTTTCGGCTTTTCAAACCTCATCAGTGACCCTGACAATATCTGGCGACGAAAGCCAGATAAAAGCATACTGTAATTTCTTAATTGTAATAAGGCAGTAGAGTCAAACACTGATTACATATAGTATAAAAAAGGCTTGAAATGCATAAAAAACGATGGTCTAGAACAAGAGTCTAAACCTATCCAAATTTCTGATTTCTCAGAATATATCCTCTGATCTCAAAGGATAAAATCGCTATTAGTTGCACTATGGATGATGTACAGGGAGACATTTTACGGCCGCCACACAGCACAACAACAGTTATACGTAGTGAAGCAAACTTAGTAATATAGTTCAATTCTTCATTTATTTTCATTTTTTATGCCTTCCAAATCTGATAATTTTTGAATTTCAGAAACCATTGCCCAAATCTGTGTTTCCACTCAGTCTCGGTAGTACTGTTGGCTCAACTAAACGGACGTTAAAGTACCTAGAAAGTCTCGAGTTCTGACGTAATATAACTATACCCTGCCGTGAGTGTGGATTTTCTTCCGCAAAAAAGTGCAAATACTCATTGATAAAGCCATGTATTACAAGGACACTTCATGGAATCAGGAAGCGGAACAACTGATGAACATTTTATTGACAGCTGATGAACATGTCATGGAAATTCGATGTATATTTCATGGCAGTTGGAAGCATAATGTTTGATGATACAGTAACGTTACATGACAACTCAACAGAGGGCCAAACAATCAGACGACACGATTTATGTTTACAAAATAAAAAAAAATAAAAAAAAATCAAAAAAAAATCAGCCAAATCATATCGTACTGAAAATTCAAAGAATAAAGGGATAGCAGTGTAGACGCTGTTTGCAAAATCAACCATGTTTTTTTTTTCTTGCGCTTTAAGCGCTTAACTCTGGGGAAGATTAACTCAGTCGCTTTGTGCCCAAAGCGGGGAAATGGGCGGAGTGGCTGTCATGGGAATTAGAAAGAAAATAACCTTTTCATAGAAGAAAATATTATTTGATAAAAATAACTCTAGTTCTTGATGTCAGAAGCCGGAAATCTTGACAATGAAATTAAGATTTTTTTCTTTGATAGCTGTATTTCAATTTTTATGCAAGAGTGTTTTTTTTTTTTTTTCTGTCTCGATTTCTCTAACTTTTCACTATTTTTTTTAATTAAGAAATCGATGGCTTAACATCAAAAAATCATTTCGTAATGCAAAGACATCTTCTGTCAAATAACACAAGATGGCTTATATCTAAGATTGCCGTAAACATCCAAAGTATTGGGCCAGGTACGTCTGAACAAACATGAGCGTTCGAGTGTCCGTTTATCTTTGATTCCGTTTATTTCTTGTTTCGAAGCTCAAATTCAAAAGTAGTACATAGAATGACAAACAGTGTGGACTCTGATCAGATTGCTCTTAAGAGCAGTCTGATCAGAGTCTACACTGTTTGTCATTCCATGTACATCCTTTGGATGCATTTCTGCTGTGTAAAACAAACAGGTTCCAATTTTAAGACAATTTTAGGTGTCCCTATTTTTAGAATTCCCCAGGCATACACTTCTATTACGCCTCATGATAATCTTGGTGAGGGCATTGGGCGCTTATCGGGAATCGCTGGCAGTGGTTTATGCCTTTTTATTTCACCTTGGTCGTCAGGATTGATCTCCACATTTATATAATATTGCTTATCATGTAGTTCCTTATTTTTATTAGTTTTATTATTGCACATCCCCGGTATGACGGGCAATGGCTTTTTATGCACGCCGTTATCTGAATTATCTGAACCAATTTTACTTTGAGACTCGGGCTGCGCGTTCGAATGTCCGTTTATCTTTGATTCCGTTTGTTTCTTGTTTTGAAGGTCATATTCTGTTGGTGGGTCGATCTCTTTCTCCTGATCATGTCTTGTATCATTGTCCATTTCTCGTCTTGAATAGCAGAGTGTCAACAACGTAAATATAACGCTGCCTATACGTAATCCGATGTCTGTGGCGTTAAACTTTATCCTCATACCTGTGAGTAAGCAACGCAAAGTGAAAATCAAAGGTCAAGGTCATACTGATTACAACAAACTGAACAAAATGTTGAAACAACCTGGAATCAGCATAGATTCAAACTAACTGAAACAACATTGAATCATCGTTGATTCAAAGCCAGTGAAACATTGAATCAGCAAGACGTTGAAATATCGTAGATTCCGTGTCTTTTCAACAGTAGTGTGCCTGCTGGGTTAATTTCACGTGTATAATAATTATTATTAATATACAATGTAAAGTACCAGAATCTGACAGTAAGCTAATACCTTATTCCACTGGGCACACAGAGTTTTATCAACATTGAAATAACCAGCAGCGGCAGATTCGTCACGGCGCTAAATCAAATTTGTTCCATTGCTGATTAAGCTTTGTTTGCCTGGTGGATGGAGGTTATCTCATGGAATGCTTTATTTATCCTAACTTGTCTACTGGACCATCTTACACAGTAATTGTTGAGTAGATTTTAAAATTTTACTATATGCTGTTATTGGCAGACAGATGCACAGCGTAGACTCTGATCAAAGTGATATAGGCACAGTCCAATTAGCTGTCCGGTAAGTTAAGATTAAGATCAGACTGCACTGGTTGCACAGGTATTGTTTGGCTTGTAGAAGACCAAGTGTTTCCTCTCCCACCGCCTTCCCTCCAACCGCCCGTCCCCCACCCCAATAAAATATTTTTTTTTTATTTTTAAATAAATAAAAAATGAAATATCGCTATACATTTAACATATTTCCTTAACTTATAGCATTTATAGTTTTACATGTAGATACAATTTTATAGAGTATTCCAAAATTGTAAGACCTACCTGTGACGTCATATAAGGAACAAGCTCCTTTGCCGGTGCAGCTGTGCTTCCATACAAGACATAAGGAATCAAAAAGCTTTCCATATACGATGGGGCCTGGCAGAAATACTGAAAACAGAATAAAGTAAAAGAAAAGCATATAATAACATTCGGTTTGTAGTATTTACCCCAAGAGATCCGGACAGTCCTCTTTGCCTTTTTACAGGTACTTGTACCAGTCTTACATTTACTTGTACAAGTCCCCTCGTCTTCTCAGTAAATGAGCCGCGACATGACAAAACCAACAAAGTGGCATGTGCACCCAGCGAAGACTCAAATCAGCCTGGGCATCCGCCCAGTCTGATCAGAGTATTTCAATGCCTTCTATCAATTGAAGACTGCATAACTCGTTCCTCGGGTAGAAAACAATAAACTGGATTAACCTTGTATACCAAAATGTTGGACAAGAACAAGCTTCCATACAATCTGAAAATCGATAGACTGGTTCCCGTCACATATGACAGGAGCCAGTCTATAGAATTGCTAGCCTATACGAAATAAAAATTGTATTTCAACTTTGCTGACAGCTATCTCCTTAGCGTGATGGTTTTATCGCATTATTCTCACGTATGCGATCCAGGTTCAAATCCCGTGTACGGTGATTTTTATTTCTTCCTCCATTTTTTTCTTATTCTTTTTATTTATTTATTTTTTTTTCATTTCATAATTTCAACATGATTTATCTGGAGATCTGCATAAAATTTTAATGCACTGACCAAAGTTCTTATCAGCCTCTTTAATTTTGTTAATTTTCGTAAAATGAGCCAAATTTCCAAATTTCCAAATTCCAGATTTATTCACAAATCTCAGGTTTACAACATGTAAACAACAAGAGAATCTATTTTAACAATTTACACAGATGCAGATGGTGGTAAACCAATAATAGAAATACATATGTATAGAAACATCATAGCCGTTAGTATCTAGTTGGGAGATCGACCCAGAGATATTTATAATGCTTATATAGACACATGCGTACACACATGCTCTCGTGCGCATGCGTGTAAACATACATAAAATGCATAAATACTTGCACACACATGTGCATGGGCACTCGGGTGTACGTATGCACACTACTTAAATGCACGCACACACACCAGCTCGCCCGTACGCATGTGCTAACTATTTTCAATTCAGCTAATACAGATACCATTTTTAAACATCGCGATTTACCAAGTACGACTGTGTCCTTATTTTGCCCAAACCGCGACACGACATAACCAATAAAGTGGCTTGTACGCCAAGCAAAACTAAGATCAGCCTGGGCATTCGCCCAGTCTGATCAGACTTTGTTTGCTCTGTGCTTAAAGGGTAGCTAAAGGCCTACACAAATTTCATTCGGACAGCGAAGACTCTGATTAGATTAGGTGGATGCCAGGCTGATGTCTAAGTCTACGCTTGGCGCACATGCCACTTTTTGGATTGCATTAGCAGTTATGTTTACATCCCCAGATATGAGATAAGCGGTTATGTCAGACATACATATTTTAATTAGCAAAGTGTTGATAAACCAAGTTTCCAACTTATTCCACTCAGTATCTTTTGAAGGTGGAGAGGGTGAAAAAGACGGGGTGGGGGAGGGGGCTGGTAAATGTATTCAAAGGTGCCATAGGATAATGCATGGAATTAGCACGACTGTGCGAAGCATAGACGTGCTTATGCAATACCTTTGTGTGCTTGTGCGTGCGCCTTTGAAAAAAAATCACATGTTTGCGTTTAGCGCGGTTTCTCAGTAACGACTAGGGCAAGAGTCTTCAAACTTTGTTCCATACATGCACCTGGGGAAGCTACTGAAAACAGCGATGCATATCGGGTCATGGGCTAAATTTCACGGTCGATTAGCACACTGAGGAATCGATGGTCGCCCAGAATTCAGTGAACGCGCAGCCAATCAGTGAACGCGCAGTTTATTTTAGTTTTTGGAGCGGGGTACTGCTACTTAAAGTGGTAAATGGTGTTATTATTTGTGTTATAACTACTTCAGTTGCCCTTTATCCAAAGCTAATTATAATAATCTTCTGCTATTTTGAAATAAATTTTGTCAAAACAAGATATTAGAAAAAATATAAGGAACCAATTAGCTTGCAAGGTGATTTCGTGTCATAAATTTTCTGAACAGCGGCCTTTTTTCCATAAAAAAAGCTCATGATGTGAATTTGCTGTGGTAAGTGGTTACGACGGAAGGTGATCCTGAAACTATAAAAGGTTTTGTTCCATAAGATGCAAGCATTTAGGAGATACAACCCATTTTAGCAATGTACGCCATAAATCAGTGAACGCGAAAACTGTATCAGTGAACGAGTAGCACAATAATCTGTGTGTACGAAGCAAACGCGCTGCGTTGTACGAAGTGAAAGGGAAAACAGTGTACGCATTGAACGCGTCGGAAAGGTCGCGATTAAAGCCAGAGCTAAATTTAGCTTAAAATTACAACCACAAATCATCTAATTTGTGTACACATAATCCTATCTTGTATCATGGCCTACTTTATTTTCCTGTGAAGAAGCCGTTCATCATTTTTCTTTTAAAGCAGTAATCCTGCCCAAATTTCATATTCTCAAAATCTGTGTGTAGTGTGTTTTTATGAAAGTAAAGCCATTGTAACTCTCATTTCCATTCACTTCAGGACTCATTCATAAGTCCGACTGATACTGCTGGTTTTAGTGTTAGCCTGTTTTACTTTTAGTGACCCGAAAAAAGTCAATACACGCAGGAGCGGGTGCACGACATTTCGTCTAAAGAAATTTCGTCTAAAGGACAATTCGTCTAAAGGACATTTCGTCGAAAGGACATTTGGTCTAAAGGACATTTCGTCTAATGGACAAATCGCCGAGTGTGACATTTGGTCTAAAAATTCTTAGGTTGTGACAGTTCGTTTAAACATTTCATGGAAAATATTTAGACGAAATGTCGTATATAACGCGCAGTAATACCATGGAAATTTATCCCGGCTCTGCAGTTTTATTACCGATGTTATTTCAACTATGTTAACTTGTCTTTTATCCAGCGCTCACAAGTGAGAAGTATTTGAGGCAGTACAATGCATTGAATTGTTCCTGTACCGTTAGTAATAAAGGAACAAATGATGACCATTGTTAGTTTTCATTTTACATCCAGTTTGATTTGTTTGATTTACAGTCCAACTTGTATTAAGCAAGTAACTAAGGGATAATCAAATCTGCTTAAGACAGGTGCTTGCTTAATATAAGTTCATTTCTATGAATGTGCCTGCTTTTGGAACTGAATATATGCTTGCTTAATACAGGTTGCTTGCTTAATAGAGGCGGCACTAAGACAGGTTTTGGTAACTAGAACTAAGTATAATGGAGCTCCTTAATTTTTTAAGAGCAACAGAGGCCAAATGAAACTTGCTTAAAAAACTACTGAAGATATACCGATCGCAGATGCACAGGTCGCTTGACAACAGTAGATGGAAAAGTAACTAAAGAATCGGCATACAATAAGCACGGATCAGCTTAGTCTGACAATAGTCGTTAAGATGTCAATGGCTAAAATCAAAGATGCTGCCTCATCGTCATTGAAACTACCCTCTAAGATAATCTATTTTAGACAAAATTTAGACGAAATTTAGACGAATTTTAGACAAATTTTAGACGAAATTTAGACGAAACGTCTCATTAGACGAGTTGTCATTTAGACGAAATGCCATTTAGACCAAATGTCGTTTAGACCAAATGTCTTTTAGACGTAATGTCGTTTAGACGAAATGTCAATACACACAGGAGCATGTATGTGTCTGTGTTACTCACTCGGTTTACACACTAATTGAGCATGTCTAAAAGTGTTAAAGCTTTCTAAAAGGCTAAGAAAAGGTAAGAGGGTAAGTTTACAGTCATTTTAACTAATAAATGGAATGGGTCATTTTGAGCAGGACTACGGCTTTAATTTTCACTGTTAGAAATTACTGAGGTAGTCGAAGTTTGCCGGAATATCTGTGCGGATATCTCAGTTGTATACATGTAATGCACAATTCTGCCAATTTGATAAACGAAAATGGTCTTAGTGCGTATGTAAACAACATACATTCAGATCAGCTTGCGCACTCGCTCAGTCTGATGTCACATAAACAACGTTTGGAACCTGAGGAATCAGTATTGCGAACATCAAAGACTCTTATCAGACTGCAGACTGATCCGAGCTTTCACATTTAGCACTTGCCTGACGATCCATGGTGTTGAGCGAAGCTCTGTTTAATTTTCATTCAAAGAAAGAATAAGACCGTCTGAGCATTTATTATCAGGTGTGTGTGTTTTCATATGATTCACACACCTGATAATAAAAGACTCGTCCAGTAAAGCGGCAACTGCTCTTATTGCAGCAAATTCTACCATATGGTCCCTGCAAACAGTAAGACCCAGATTAGACAGCTAAATGAGCAGAGTTTGACGGCGCTGTGTCGTCAGTTGAAAACTGTTTAAAATGGTCATTGTATCTTAGGCATATCAATGTTTGACCGGCGTCGCGTAGAAAGGTACCTTATACCATGTGCAAACAGGAAAGTCTGAGATCAACCTGCGCATTTGCTTTGTCTGATAGGAGTCATTCTGGCTCACTTGTCAATGTATAATTCCTCTGGGAGCCAAGAAAATTTAAATATTAATAATAAGACTGTTCTTCAGCAGATACGTTGTTGATTCGAGCATTTAGTATACATATATGGCATGAGGTACTTTTTCACGCGACGTCAGCCAGCTTTCTTGTTAGAATGCCAGTATTCTTTATTTGGTTCATGAGTTGAATTTTTGTTTCCTAAACCAAGATACGAATTGAGTTATGTGGCGCGAAACAAGCGCTCAAAGCATATGTGAACAGAAAAAAATAGACCTGTCTGGGCATCTATGCAGCTTGAGCAGAGCGCCTGATGTTAGCACGAGTCGACCCAGCAGGCACATGACGTCGAAATGACGTCGTATTTACGTCGATGCGACGTCATAACGTCGCATCAACGTCAGTACGACGTCATTTCGTCGTTGTGTGCCCGCTGGATCAATGATGGATCCTGAGGAATATACATTAACAAACAAGAGCTGCACGGATTCACAGACTTATTCACCTTTATTATTGTTTCTTGCAGAAATGTGACACATTTTGTTTTTCATGTTGATAGTGATCTTGACTTTTCAAATTAGAAAATCACAGGGAAATGTGTTTTGATTTTTACTTATTTATTTTGATTTCCATGCGTGCATTCTTATGAAATCATTGAAGCACATAGAGTGTGTAATGATTAATCTACTGTGATATTTGTGATTTCACTGTAGGTTTGGTAGATTTGACTCTAATCCTCCCCTGAAGCCTGAAACTGAGAGTCACCTTACTGTTCTAGAGCAGCTGAATACATATGAATCTCTATGAATATTGCTGATGCTTTGAATTGAAAGCAGAGGTGGGGCGGGGTGGGGGTGAGGCAAGCGGGAACAGTAACAGCTAACACGTGTTACAAAGCTGACTTTTGACGGAAAAATTTAACAACGAAACAGTAAGAGTAAAAGAGTGTTCCATGACATTTTGGAGGTCTCCAAAAAACGAGCAGCTGTAGCAACTGTACTCAGGGGTATTTGCCATCTCGTACCTCTGAAAAACACAGAAGAATGCTTAAAACTAAAGTCACGCATAACTAACACCTACTGGTAAACCCACTGACAAATTTTATGGGCTTCCAGGCAAATAATACAAAACTTGCGCATTCCCTGGCAACATATCACGCATTCACTGGGTTCAATATTAGCGTTCACTGGGTACACTACAATTAGTGGCTTACACGTTTACTTCGTTCACAGTGTCGCGTTCACTGATACAAATCACTCGTTCATTGATTTTCAGCGTACAGTAATATGATGCAGAATATCTCATTAACAAAACGACAGACAACGACAAAATTTATTGTAATTGTAGCTATTTACTTGCTTCTACTTCTGCTTGAAGAAAACATTAAACAGACTATAGCGTATTATGGTAAAAAGAAGAAAACCGTTATTTTCTACGTTTTTAAGATAATGAACAAAATAAAACGGGTTTTACCTGACTCCATGAGAAATTCGCAAAAGTTTATTATTATAATATGACACATACCTTCACAGCCAAGTAATGTATGCGTAGATGTATTTTCAGAACATCTGATATAAATACGAAAATCCGCACAGAAGCTGATCACACACGTAAATTTAAAACATTTTTACTGCGCGTTCACTGATAGGCTGCGCGTTCACTGAATTCTGGGCGACCATCGATTCCTCAGTGTGATTAGACATAGAACAAAATATTTACTTGTTGTGGTTATAGTTCAGTTTCTTATGGCCATATGTTCTCTGTATCTTGATTATTTGTAATCTTAGTTGTTTCCAACTATGGTTTGAGGGCTGGATTTGGATTTTGATTGTTTCAGTTCCTGGTCTTTGGTTTAAACATATTTATTTCAAACTTTTTTTACAGTTCACATAAACATTGTTACAATACAAATAATGGGATTGGAACGAAAGCACATGTACTTATAAAGTTCCTCTCCCTACATATTTCTAGCAAGTATACATCATGGCGACAGTTTGTCAAAATTGTTGAACCAAATTATCAGGTAAATATATAAATGACATAATTTTTCAAAAACAGATAGAATCAGTAAAAAAAATAATAACACAGAATTTCCGTACATGAAACAAAAAAAAAAGGAAAAAAAAAAAAAAGAACTGGAGAGAAAAAGATCAATCGAAAAAAAATCCTTCAATATAAATATGCAATTTATGTAGTTGAGGATGAGAGAGAGGGTGCAGATTTGCAGTGACAGTCGCATCAAACACTACAATTTTCATTCCTGACAAGAAAAAAACCAACCGCATGCTTGTTAATAAGATTATATGCTCAAAACCGTTTAGAATCCAAAATAAATTTATGCACCTTTTCGAATATAACTGTATTTGTACCAAGTGAAAAAGAATCATTACCATATAAAAAAAGAGACAGCGAGGGAGTCTGATACTGTGACACTGAATTTAAGAGTTCAGTTCGTTGGACCTGATAGTGCCTGCAGTGAAAGAAGTAATGTTGGGCATTTTCTATGCTTCCACACTGGCACAAAGGAGAATCGGAAATGTTTTTCAAGAAAAGATCTAAGTTAAGCGAGCTACAATTGGTCCGTAGTCTGGTGTGTAATATCTGAGCTTTCCTGTTGCCCACATAGAAGTGTTTTGGAGTGCGTGATCTGCCTTTGTGAAGAAAACCTTTGAAGGTGCTTAAAGAGTCGGATTGTTTTGCCTCGTCGTGTACATTATTCCAGGCTCTGACGGTTGACGGTAAGAAAGAATTATAATAGAGAGTTGTCCTTGCATCTATAGTTTGAAGATCATTAGAATTTCTGAGACTATAGCGTGAAATATTACTAACGGACTGGGGTACTAAGGAAGATAGATATAAAGGAGTTAGATTATGGGTCATTTTATAAAACAAGGTAAGCTTATGATCTGTTCGTCGCTTTTCGAGCGGATCCCATCCGATTTCCTTATAAAGAATAGCAATGGAAACAAGTCTAGTGGCTCCTGTGGCGATTCGAGCCGCTTCATTTTGTATTTTATCGAGCTCTTGTTTCTCATATAATGTGCAATTGTCCCATATGACGTCTCTGTATTCAATCAGGGGTCTAATAAATGCAGTGTAAATAGTTTCGAGGGATTTTCTGTCTAATCTGAATTTTAATTTTCTCATAGTATTAATTCTAGTCCAAGCCTTATCCGTAATATATTTTATGTGTTGATGCCAGGTGCAATCATTAGAAAAGTAAAGACCAAGATGTTTGTGGGAATCAACTTCAGATATCTGTTGGTTTTGCATATAGATAGGTGGATGGAGAGGTCTATTTAATTTACGAGAGACAAGTAAGGTTTCGGTTTTAGAAGGATTGAAGGTAACAAGCCAAGTTGAAGCCCAAGCTGAGATTTTACCAAGATCTGCGTTAATGCAACCGGCTGCTGTAACAGGATCATCTACAATAATAAAGAGGCTAGTGTCATCTGCGAACAATCTAATACTTGATCCAATATCATTAACAATATCATTAATATACAACAGAAAAAGAAGGGGGCCTAAAATCGATCCCTGGGGAACTCCAGCACGAATGTAAGTCCAATCAGAAACAGCGCCAGGGAGGACAACTCGTTGTTTTCTGTCAAGGAGATAATCTGCAAACCAAGCATGGACGTTTCCTGAGACACCAGCCGCTTGAAGTTTAGCTAGGAGGCCAGCGTGCCATACACGGTCTAAAGCTTTGCTGATGTCACAGAAAACAGCCCGTACTTCTTTGCCAGAATCGAGAGCTTGACAGAACGTGTTGTAGAGAAAAGTTAACTGATTGACGGTTGAGTCACCAGGAAGAAAGCCAGATTGTAAAGAAGAAAGTAAATTGTTATCACGTAAGTGGTTAAATAAATATTTAAATACGAGTCTTTCCAGAATTTTGTCTTCCGAATTGAGCAAGGAAATGGGTCGATAATTGGAGACATCAGATAGGTCACCTTTCTTAGGAATTGGACATACATTAGCTTCTTTGTATGAAGAAGGAACTTTGCCCTCGCGTAGTGACTGGTTGAAAAGAGAACAATAGGGTGATGAAAGCTCTTTAGACAGTTCGCGAAGAATACGATTACTCAGGCCATTAGGACCAGAGGCTTTGGCAGCAGGCAGAGTTGTAACACTGGTTGGGAGCGTACAGTACATGAGCACCGTTGTCCGATGTGTATAGTGGGCAAATCTTTGTCCGTTGTTATGACCTTCAGGGTGTGTTTGTGTGAAATGTGTTTTCTATTATTGTTTGGATGTAAACCACTTGGTAAGAGTGTTTTCTCTATTTATGTTTTCCATTATGGTCATCTTTGGAGATGGCTAGATGTTGCTTTCTTTGCTCTAAATTCGTATTTTCATCTGCAAATCACTGGTGTTTGTAATCAGATCACGTCACGTGTAACCAGAAAATCGGCCGAGTTAGCGTTTTAATTCGAAAAAAATGTTAGTTAGTCCCTTTTTAAGATAGATTAATGATCTATTAAGAGATTTACCCATGATAAGTATCCTTTAAGTACGGGACAAATCCACAAGACAAGCAAAGCTGAGCATCCCCAAATTTTTCTGACTGTATGGGATGTCTAACTGACAATCGGTTTTACGACCCACGATACAGAATAGTGTTTGACCCCTCTTTTGTTTTCTTTGAAAATAATTGCCCTTACCTAGCATGATATCTAACAAGATTAATTAATCCTGAACCTAAATACACCATAAAATATTTCTAAAGAAAACACGGTTGTTTCATATACAAATGATGACCAAATTTGAAGAAATGGTACCGGCGCAGATTTCGAAATCGAAAGTAGAGTAGTGATTTTCTCAAATTAAATGTGAAAATAAAGCATATCATAACAATTTACAGAAAATTAAGGTGACATGTCGAAAAGATCTGTATTAAGGCTTGTCGAGCAAGCTGTTCTATCTACACTCAATGATTTTAAAACACAAAAATAAACAATTTTGAAACTTACCCGACATATTGGGACAAAGATGCGTCCACTATACAGATCGGGACAAGCGGTCACTTGTACTGTACGCTCCCACCCAGTGTGTAAGGACCGATTCAACTTCTAATGGAGACAAAACAATGCTATTCAGTTGTGTATTAACAATGGCTGGGGGAAGGCTTGGAATAAGTGCGTTCTGTTCGTTTAAAAGTGTATGGCTTTGAAAATAAGTATTTAAGACATTAGCTTTGTCAGTTTCCTCCGTATAAACATTATCGTTAAATTCAAGAGGTGGAATGGCTGTTTTGTTATTAGGAGCGATGAATGTTTTTAGTGTAGTCCACCAGTCTTTTGAAGCAAGTGTCTCAGACGTAAGTTTGGCTGCAATTCTGTCGTAGAAAGATTTTTTTGAATCACGAATATTTTGAACTACTTTGTTACGGAATGATTTAAATTTTTTCCAGTCTGATTCTAAGTTAGTTCTTTTGACTTTCCTATAGGCTCTTTTCCGTTTTCTAATGTTGCGTTTAATGGTCGAATTAATCCAAGGCGGTTCTGAAGGTTTAATTTTGATGTGTCGATTAGGTATGCATTCTTTAGCAATAGTAATTACCGTAGAACTTATATTATTTGCGTATGTATTAATGTCATTATCTTTAATATAATCCCAGTCAAAAGATGTTGCCTTATCATGCAGTAACTCATAATTACCTTTATCATAATTCCAAATATGTCGCGTAAATGAAGCATATTTAGGCTTAGAAAACTTAAATATACCATATATCGGACAATGGTACCTTATTTCTTGATTTAGAAAGGGATCACCAACTCCACTGACTATCAAATGAGTTTTGTTAGTAACAAGAAGGATATCTATTAATGAAGATGAGTTTTCTGTAAAATGTGTGGGCTGAGTTATAGATTGGTAGAAAGAGAACTGGGAACAAATTGAATTAATTTCTTTCGCTGTTTGAGAATTAAGTAAGTTTAAATTAAAGTCACCTGTAATAATTATCTCAGAGATTCCTGGTGAGTCTACTGCCAGTGCTATAGAATCTTCAATATCAGAAAAATAGTTAGAATTAGAGTTAGGGGGGCGGTAAAACAAACCAAATAAAATATGTTTATGGTTATTAGTTAATTCGAGCCATATGCTCTCAATATTACGTGGCTCTAAATCTTCACGGCGCTTATAATGTAGGCAGTCCTTTACATAAATCATAACACCTCCGTGATTATCACCAACTCGGTCCTTCCTCTCAGGAGTATTATATGAATGCAACAGTAACTCATTTGTATCAATAGAAGGACTTAGCCATGTTTCTGTGAAAGCTAAAATGTCAAATTCAAAGAGTTCAGTCTGTAATATATCCAATTTCGAAAAAATGCTTTGAACATTATAGTGCACAAAAGATAAGTTATGTGTAAGATCTAATGAACTAAATAAAGTATTAGACATACTCGACGATGCGCTGCTGGTGCTGGTGCTACTGGATGAAGATGTTGATAAGGGACCTGGGTTAGGGTGAACATCACCAGAGCTGGATAAGAGTATGTCAAGCCATATTGCGAATATCACAACGGAGAAACAAAGTATTAAGTTGAAAATAAAGTCGGCATTTATTTGAGCCAATTCCTGGTCTTTGCATACTTTATACTCTTAGTAACCGTAAGGGCAAGAGTCTTGTAACTTGCTCCTTAGATATGTCTGGGGAAGATCTGTTCGGAGCAAGGATGCATATTCGACCATGCCCTATATTTCACGGTTGATTTAACAAAGCAAAAATATTCTATTGCGTTTAGCTCAGTTTCTAAGTAACCGCAATTATTGCGAGAGTAATCAAAGCTAGAGTCTTAAATCTTGCGCCGGGCTGCGTAGCGAAGTCGTTAGGGCACCTGACTTATAAGTCAGAGGTCCTGGGTTCGCTACCCGGTCTGGCCACATACTTTCGTTTCTCCTTCCGCTGATTCAAGAAGGGACTTTGTCAGTTACTGGCGAAAATGTGTGAACTGATTAACCGCTTAGAAGATCTAAGCCTGCCCAGGAATCATGTGGTTAGGTTAACTGACCGTCCCGGTGTGACCATAGTTGTTTACCGTGGACGTAAAGCTACAAATCAATCAAGCAATCAAAAACTTCAATCTTGGTCCAAAGGTGTATCTAGGGAAAATCTACTGAGACCAGTGATGCATATCAGACCATTACCTATATTTCCCGGTTTATCGTAGTAACCACAAGGGCTAGAGTAGCCAAGCTTCTTCCACAGATTCCTCTGGAAAAATCTGAAAGCAGCCATGCATATTGGACCATGACTTATATTTCACGCTTGATTGAACATAGAAAAAGTATTCACCTTTTGTATTTACCTCAGCTTCTAAGATACCACAAGGGTTAGAGTCTTCAAATTTGCTCCAAAGCAGCGATGCATATTGGACCATGACCTTTTTTTCACGGTGGAGTGAACATATAAAAATATACACCTGTTGTGTTTAGCTCAGTTTCTGAGTAACCCCAAAGACTAGAGTTTTCAAACTTGCTCTAGGGATACATCTTGGGAGGTTCTACTGGAAAAAGCGGTGCATATTGAGTCATTGCCTTTATTTTATTGTTGATTGACCATAGCAAAAAAAATTACCTGTTGCGTTTAGCTTAGTTCCGAAGTAACCATTAGCGAAAGAGTTTGCTTCACAGATACATCTGTTGAAGACCTGATGTAGGCAATGATGCATATCGGGCCATGGGCGCTATTGCATGGTCAAGTGATTTTGCCTTATATGTCGAGGACTATTTGATGTACGAACATGGTTCTTGCAATAATAACTCAGTGTGATCCGATGTTTGACCTCAAACTTACAGTAGGTCACAGTGACCTTTATTTCATCGTCCAGTGATTTAACCTCATATAATTGCATAATTATGGGTGTCACACGCTATTAATAGGCATGTTGTAACGAACACAAAACCATATATTAACATGGGTTTTCAAGCGCCGATAATGGTCGCCTTACCGACTTTCGTATGCAAGTTGGAGGACAATACTCCGTTAGTACAGAAACGAGCGGCAAGATTGCAGCTGAAGATATGAAATAAAGACTTTAACAGAGTAGTTATACAAATTCGGATATTGTAAAAAATAAAAGCGCAGATGACATCGAATGAAAACTTTGATGAACATGATTATGACTCGTGAAATGCTGCTAAAGGTTGCACAAAAATTCACGGTAGCTGACCATGGCCTGAAATGAGGATTTTTATAGACATGCATAGTGCGTGTAGGAATTAGCAAGGTAATGGCGATGAGGCCGAAAAAATAGTGCGCCAACATTTGCGTTGTTTTTATAGCATTGTAATTGAATTTATGCAATAATAGCAATCACATATTTTTCCCAATGCATTAATGTTTGCAAGGTCCCTCGGAAGATGTTGAAAACCTCGGCCTTCGGCCTCAGCTTTCAGCATCTCCCTCGAGACCTTGCAAACGTTAATGCAAAAAAAACATGTTTCATTCTTATATTTTAATTGGGGCAGCTGAAATGACACACACACTCCTATTTACTGCAGTTTTCAGATTGGAACTCTTGTATAAAACTACCTACAGTCCACTTTCGAGATCTCAAACACGGATATCTCAAAATAACCTCTTATATCAAAAAACATAATTTGGACACATTTCCAAATTATCATTTACATTTCATTTCCTTGTGTCTCAAACTACTGATATCTCAAAGTAAATTTTCTGGGTGCAGAAAGTTTACTTCGAGATATCAGTAGTTTGAGTTGTACTTTGACTTTGAGATATTGAGAGTATTTAAGTTGAAGAAGGTATTTAAAATATATTTGGCTCACTGATATTTTCAGGCTCGCAGAGTGAAAGACCTTGGGAAAAGTTGACCTAGAAGATGAAATTAAAAACCATTTCAAGATGGTCTATGTTCCTAATTTGTTTACTGTGGATTTGAAAACTGGGGCATGTCATACAATTATTGACCTCTATTGAGGTGCAGTTTTATTGTCTTGACTGCGAGTAGCAGAATTGAGAGGTATGTATTACTACTCTGGTGTTGTTATTGGCGGCATTATAGACTTTGCGTCAAGATATCTGGTTTAGCTTTGCATTGTGACAATGTGCTGACGCGGGACACACCACATTTTGTGGAATTATTGTAGATTGTAGACTTACTGCCTACATATTGGTCAACAGGAATTGCAGTTTCTGTTGATACATATGGCAGTACAAAATGACTTTATCTTGCAATGTAATGCCATTTTAACAATAATGTGTATGTTAAGTTTGGTCATGAAATAAAAATGATGTCAGAATATTTACATTCTTGGTGTGTTTACTGAAAAGTCATATATTAAACCATTGGAATGTAATGTAGTTTACATTCCAATAATTACATTGAGACATGCGACGTCAATGACGTAAAAATTAAAAATAGCTCTCTAGAACCTGATTGGACGTCAGCAACGTCATGACGTCATGCATGCCGTTCTGCTGTTAGCAGAAAAAACTGCGTGTACATGTTTTACTGCTTCGATGTTTGCACTTACATAAGAATAAGATTTTTCATGAAAAAATTTGATTGAAACAAATGTAAATATAAGCAATGAACTTAATTTTTCTGATGTTTTTCGAAATGTAAACTACATTGGTCACTGGCACGGTTTATTTTAGCCCCTTTGGGGTTCATTCACTTTGCACATGGCCCAATGTAGTTTACACTTTGATAAACCTCAGAAAAATTAAATTCAGTCCTTAAATAAAGTAGTACTGATGGACTGATTAGTCAGTATTGCAAAATACTGACATTAGTCAGTATTGCAAAATACTGACTTGAACGAGATGTCAAATCAGCTGATGACATTATGTTTTACATCATAGTCATATAATAACACAAAATACTCAACTGCATGTGACATCAAATCAGCCAGTGAAATTGTGTGATACATTGTGGTCATATAGTTAAGTTTCATAACTGTCCTGAGTAGAACAGTCTGAACTATTTGCCATCTACTATTGGCAGTGTTTGCTTCTTTTATAGAAAACTGTGGTAATTGAAGTTGACATAATTTGATACATAGCCATGTCATAAGTAAATTTGACAAGGAGGTAACATAAAAAAAAGAAGAAAAAAGAAGAAAAAAAGAAAAGAAAAAAAGGCAAAACATGGAGAAATGCACAGAGTAAGTGATGGTCACCGTTATTGGTGGGATTATGTAAGTGTCAGAGGAATGGTTGAGAAAATTTAAAGAAATGGAATATACTTGGCCTGTGGTTGTATAGTCAGAAGCTAAAAAGATCAGCTCTTAAGCTATTTATTAATATATCATTATTTGTTAGTCAGTTGTAGTTATTAGATATATCACTCTTGCTCCATGCTCATGATATGATCTACTTTACAAACTGATCTCCAGATGGTGATTTATTAATGAACAAATCATTGTTAGACACAATCTACTATTAAAATCTAAATATTGAGACCAATAGGCCTTGGCAAACAGTTCAGGCTCAGGGTCTACACTGTTTGTCAGCCCATCTGCATCTTTTGAATGGAGAATTGCATTGTAAATCAAAACTATTCCATTGTAGGACAATTACATTTAATCTTTGTTGGTGTCTCACTTTTCAGAATTTTAATGGTATTTCTGTACTGTTCTTTTCTAGCTTTTGACCATTCATCTTGATGAGACAGACTGTTTCTCAGCCTGGGTTTCTGCTAAATTCTCATTATGCCCCGCCTCTTTTGTGGAGAGCTTTCAGTGGTATAATGAAAATTTTCTGGCCTCTGATAGTTATTTTTAAATCAAAGACAAATATTTTTTCTGAATGTTTTGATTAATTGTTTATATAAAAATATTAAAGCTTATATACTGAAAGGATTTAAAAACTTCCACCCATTAATTTTGAATATCTCGAAAATGAATGCAGCTACGTCCACCAAACTTTTACTGCATATATATTCTCGTTTACCTGATTATATCAATATACCGAATCTGAATTATTTAGCCTACCGCGCCTAAATATCGCAAACAGGCGCAGAGTTTTGGGCCAAATAAATGCTGAAATTTCAAAAAGTGACGTCGCGGGACAATTTTATGCGTTAATTACAGCAATTTACAATCTCAGACGACGTGCACTGTTTACAGGGAACTCAAAAGACCGTCAGAAAAGCAACTAACCGAGATTAAAATCCAGAGATCATGACGTTAACTAACGTCGATGCCGTCTCCGTAATAGGCTTTGCTTGACAGCATCATCCGCAGTGATACTTGCAAATCAACGTGGATGACGTCACAATATTAAGACAGTAAGAAATGGTCGAAAAAAAGTGTTGCATAAGATAACGCCGGCATCGCCGTATGCATTTCAGTGACGTAACGCTCTTTTACTGACGTCATGTAACTAAATGATACAAATGAACTGCGTAATCTTTAAATTTGATAAGTTTCAAGCATTTTGTCGTTAAATAGTCATCACTGTCATTAGTGAACAGATCAGCAGCCAGCAATAAAAAGTGGAAGTTTTTAAATCCTTTCAGTATATATAAAACTGTTTGCTGCATTTTTGTTGATATGAAAATGGCTTAGGGACTGGAGAGGGTGGGGGACAATTAAAGTTTTGAGATTATTTTTCTGTTAACCTGGGTTGTTCAAAATGAAATTGTTGGAAGTCCAAAATATGCCGCCAAACTCCCAACTTTTTAGCTGTTGCTGGTAGGAAAAAGATGGTTCAATTTGGAAACTTTGGACCAGGAAAAAACTGGCAGTGCAATGACTTTGTCCTATTTTGCACTGTGAGCTATGTCCATTGCTTTACTTTAACACACGTAAACCGGGGGCTTGCATATGTATGTTTTCTTCGAGATAGCCCATATTCCAAACCTTGAACTCCATATTCTGGTTTATAATTTGCATGTGCTTACAGCAAATAAAGACGCTTTCTGGCACAAGCTAACAACCGATATGCAGTAAAATATCCAATTTTGACTGTGGATTCAATAACTGCACTGGGTTGGTAAGGTACAAGAGCATGTTTATGGAGAGAGGTCTGTTTCTTGGCCAGGTAGGACTTAAAAAATGAAAATATGTCATAGGCTGCCATATTAGCGGTCCTGAAGGCTTATTCGAGGCCAACTGCGCACGACGACTTCTACTGGAGAACATGCAGTTGTCTCGCACTTATGTCATAACCCGGTTTGCATCGAAGTCGAGCATTTAAATCTGTCAACATGGAACATATGAGCTTTGCGCTGTTCATTTGTGTTCTGGATGTTTTTCAGACCTCGTGCTACCAGGGACAATAGGACAACCCAAGGCATAGTAAGACTTATTAGGGCCACCAGAAAATAGCAGTATGAATGCGAATCCCATAATTTCAGCGGTAAGTTATAGTTTTGGCTGCAGTTGCACATAACCGCCCTTTTCGTACCTTCCACGTATCGCTTATTTGCATTCGTTGCGAGTTTTACTGATCATGTCGGGGATCGGACGGTACTGCACACAGTGCCAGAGAAGACTCTCAGCTTTTATCGTTGTTACATTTTGTGGCTCACCGTTAAAACTGCCTTGCTGAGGATGTTCGTTAGAACCGGCTCAGTCAGGACGTTCTATTTGAGAACACAGTTTGCGATGAAACGTATGTTGTGTCGCATTGGAACCTCCTCTTACAGGCAATTATAATGATGTTATGACCTATCATTACAACTTCCTCACTCGGACATTTCTGATAAGGCCACAATATATGCCTAGCCATATTATTGTAGATATGTAAAGCACCGAAATTATTTTTTTTTGTGCGTGCGCAGTCTGGTCTAGTCAGATCAAACCATACCCTTTGAAACAATCATAGAAACAAGCAGAAAGCAATAATGTTTGTCTGTTCCTTTCAGAATTGTATGGATTTGGTTTTCTGTTTTAAATGCTAAGTGATTATAAGTTGCAACTCACGATCAAAATATAAATGCAGTACTACGGCAAGAGGAGTTGTCTCTCCTTGACTGTTCTAAAGCTAGCTTATTTTTCAGTTTATTTTCATTATCTTTCTTAAACATTGGGAATTTTTTTTTGCAAAAACTGTTCATTGCAAGCACAATTGATCCGCGACACGAGAAAACCAACAAATTGGCATGTGTGCCTAGCGAAGGCGCAGGTCAGCCCGGGCATTCTTCCAGTTTGATCACAATCTTCGTTATTTTCTCAAAGGGCAGTTAATCTAATTCCTTGCGGACACTGAAGCATCTAATCAGACTGTGCGAATGCCCAGGCTGATGTGAGTGTTCGCTGGGCGCACATGCCACTTTACTGCTTTTGTCGTGTCGCGGCTTAATTTTATATTTCAGATCTGAGAGGGCTCTTTGATCTCAATAGACGGGCTGGTCTGGACCTGGCTGAAAATTGTTTTTTGTGGGTCGCATTCTACAATGATACGAGGGGCGTTCGGAAAGTTTTGCAAATGATGTAATTTCTCGTTTACCACCATAAAGATTAACGTCTTATAACAGAAACACATAAAGGTGTGAAAAGCCTAGAAAGTCTGCAAACGCGGTGTATTTTTGTTTTAAAGGGCGCATTTTTAACTCCGTTGATAGAGGTATACCCTTAACGCAGTGCAGAATTCTACTTTAGTAGGTCGTAATTCATATATGAGCAGTCTTTGAGTCTTTTTACTTTTGCTACTTAAAAGTCAAAGTCAAAGTCATTTTATTCAGAAAAAACTCAGGTCACATTTGTGACATACATGAGTCAACACATATATGCACATACATGGTAGCATAAACATAAATATTTAATATTAAACAATTTCGAAACTAAACCCCTTTCGCTGCTAAATAACCATCCAAGCAGGCACACGACCTCCCAACGACGCCGCGTTTCTGGTCTGATTCACGGAATTGGCCGAGCGTGCTCCGATTGGTACTGACATCGCATCCACGCCAGCACGACTCCATTCCGGCGCCATGCGCCCGCCGGAATGCTTTGCAAGATCGCCACGACCTTGCAATGAAATCGCCAGCGAAAGGGGATAGACTTACCGCACTGAACCGAAATACTGTTTGGGACACAAAACAGGAAAGGAGAGAAACCCGATAACAGACGGCTTCGAACGAGCGCGGGATCCGACTAACATCTTTAAACCTACAGAGACATCCCATGAGGTCCATCACTAGAACCGCCATAACAACGCGGCTCCATTGATGTCTACATGAGATCATGAGATTGTCACAATCCGTAGCTCTCGTCCTGAAAAGATAAGGGGGGAGGGAGGGGGGCAGGCAACAGAGGGAAGGAGATGTTGTTATACCCAAAAGAACTGCTCAATATTTTAAAGGCTTTAGAAGAGACCAAAAAAAAAAAAAAAAAAAAAGAATATCCAATTCTCTTTTTTTTTTTAAAGACAATGCCCAGGCAATGTTATCCTGGAAATATTGCGGAAATTAAATTTAAGCTAGGCTCCATACTGACCCTTGGATATGGACTATCTGTTATTTATGTAGTAGCAAAGTCTCCCTTTCCACTAAAGTTACTATGATTTTGTAATGTAAACAAATTTGTAAGCAATCAAAATCTTGTTAGCAAGAGCATTTACATGGGTCAACGAAAACCTGTCAATAAATTCAAATTAATGCAAAAAAAAAACAAAAAAACTCTACAGTCTTTAAAAAATGAAGTTGACGTCGATCTCTATAACTTCATTGCTTTCGAGGTGAAACATATGTGCGCCCCTGTAATATTCGTATTTCTGTATACCTGTGAGTCTCGGACCTTGACAACAGAGTTAAAAGGAAAAACGTTAAAAAGAGAAGACACAGAAAAAGAGTTAGGAAGACACTTTTAAAGGGTGGTCAAGGATGGACTTTGCCAGCACAACTGAGGCAACTGAAGACAGGACTAGGTGTCAAGGGATTGTTGTGACCTTTTGGACTGTGGTGTCCCGGCTACCTCGCAAGGTTATGGGATACACTAGACTTAACTACAGAGTAAATTCCAAAATTCTCAAGTCGTTGGTAAATCAGGGGCTACAATTTTGCAGGTATATGTTTTTCCAATAAAGGTTTGGCGTTTATTCATACATAATGTTTGTTTCTGGGTCCTAACAAGTAGTTTTTGAGGCTGTAAAACTCCATCCGAGGAAATTATTATTGTGTATCTGTTTGTTTGTTTTTTCGTCTCTGCAACGTCAGTTAAATTTTGTACTTTTGTCACAGTTCACGTTAGATTTTAACGCTCCCACAAATATAGTGAAAGTGGTAAGTTTTTTGGGGGCGACGGTCGTTGAAAGGCGTTGGTATTCTATTTTATCATACATATACTGCAAAATTCCTTCTGATAACAGGGGTATGATAAAACAGTGGGATATTATGTCACTGTAGAACTGCGCTTGCGCGATTTTTATTAGGCCATGCCTTTAGAAGCGATCTCTGAAGACGATTGGCTGTAGACTGACGTTTGTCGTGATAGTGTCTTTCGATTGGTTGAATGACGTCACGGACTTACGTCATAACGCATTCGGATGTCGGAAAGTTCGAACAAAAGTACGTTTGCCCGATAAACTTGATATCAGATGACACTAACATTGTTTTCTCTATAATCAGTGCAATTAAAATCAGATCTGTACAGAACTAAATATTTAGTTCCTTGCAAAGGTTTTGACGGTTACTAACATCTTTGGAACATTTTTGTAATTTTTAAGGTATACCACCCTCCCTTAATTCATTATGAATAAATCACAAAGAATGCAGCTGATTTTAAGCAGACAACACAATTAAGACGTGCGCATAATTTTCTATTTTGTGATATCACTAAGTCGATTTTGTCATATCACTAAATGGCACATATTTTGTGATATGACTAATTCAATTTTGTGATCTCACTAATTGTAATTAGTGATATAAAAAGAAAGGGAATTTATAGTAAAACAGCACCCGATAGAAGGATACACCTCCACTTTTTTCTATAATATCTACAAAGGGAGTTAATTTCTGTGACTTCCAGTTTGCTTTCCAGGACAACAAAACGCTTTCAAAGAGGTATGGATCTATCATAAGTAGATCGAATTGTTTCTCTGGGAGCAAATTGTTTCCCCAGGAGAAATTGTTTCCCTAGGAGCATATTGTTTCCCAGGAGGAAATTGTTTCCATCTTGTGTTGCCGTAAAGGGAGAAAAAAAAAAAAAAAAAGAAACAATGACACTAGTTGGTTCCTCTGAAAGTATATCCATTCACTTAAACCCATTTATGCCTAGTGGACTATTCTGTTGTTATAAACTGGATGAGTTCAATGGCCAGATAAGGAGTGGCCGGATTTAGTTTACTTTTATCACTTTTTATAGAAAGAAATGGCCATTTTACTTTACAAACAGTGGAGGCACTGAAGAGACGCCGCATGTTGCAGTGTTTGATCTGGTCCAGCACTGTTTGCCTATGTCCCTTGTATGTTTAAATGTTGTGACTAAGAATAGCAAGGGGCTCTTATGATGACATAACACAACTGAGCAATTTCACGAGAAAACCAACAAAGTGTTTGTGCGCCCAACGCAGACTCAGATCAGCCTGGGCATCCGCTCAATTTGATCAGTCTCTTCGTTAAGCGCTTAAAAGGTAGTTCAGGGTCTAGGCTTCCTCCATGCGGACGGCAAAGACTCTGATGAGACTGGGCGGATGCAACCATTTTGTTGGTTTTCTTGTGTCGTAGCTCAATAGGATTGTTCTAAATTAGCTGAAATAAGCCTCATCAGGCATAAAAGATGACGTTTAATATCTGCGAACTCCTGGCCGTGTAGTGCAACCGGTAGGGCGCCTGACTTATGAGCCAGAGGTCTTGGGGTCGATACCTGGTCTGGCCACTTACTTTCATTTTTCCCTCCGCTGATTCAAGAAGGGCAGTTTTAAGTTACTGGTTAAAGTGCACTTAGTACTGGTTAACCGCCTAGTAGGTCAAAGCCTGCCCATGAATAGTGTGGTTAGGTTACCTGACCGTCCCGACATGACCATAGTTGTTTATCGTGGACGTTAAACAATAATATCTACGAACTGGAGAGACTCTAGGCAGTCTATGAATCTGTGGATTCTAACTAGAACCTTTATTTTGTGTCGAAAGAGGCTCTAGACTCTCTGCATAATATTTATGCGCAGAAAATGGTCTGATCGGACTGCTCGGATGTTTAAGCTGGTCTGATAGAATGTTAGTCTCACTGCAATAACTCTTAAACCTCCAAACAAGACAATAGTGACTTTTCATAATGAGCAGTCTCTTCTGAATCTACACTGTCTGCTCTCTAGGCATTGAATTATTGATATGAAATAGCTTGGAAAGAAAACATGCTTTGAAACTTTGAAGATATATTTTGTCTTCTGCGTTTTGGCACTTTAACGGCTGAGCATCCTCTGTGCGTTGCCAGCTGAAACCATCATGGAATTGTCAAATTGCTCTTTTATCTGGCGTCTTGTGAAGGCTTGTTGCAATTTGACTGAACAGTTCACAAGTATTTTGTTATTAATCAAAACTGATTCTTCTAAACTGTGGACGTTTTATATTGTATGATCCCTGGCTACAACGCCTACATAGACTTACCATACAAATTTGGTTATAAAACAGGAAATTGCTTCATAACTGTGAATAAGTATGGCGTAATTCAACCATAAGTTGGATTGTCTCTTCCAAAATGATCCCAAAGATCTTTCCATCTGAACTGTCTCTGTTTGTCCCTTCTGGGAAGCTATATATAGAGTGGAGGCACCATCTTTGTGACACAAATCAATGTTTGCCTTATTCTGTAGAAGCAGCTGAAGTGTCTATGTATGTCCTTCCTGGGCAGCCATATGTTGTGGTGACATACCATTTTTTTGACACAAACCTATGTTTGCAGTATCCTGTAGCAGCAGCTGAACTATCTCTGTTTGTCCATTTCGGGCGGCTACATACAGTGGTGACCTACCATCATTATCACACAAATCAATGTTTGCATTATTCTGTAGCATCAGCTTAACTATCTCTGTATGTCCATTATAGGCAGCTATATATAGTGGGGAGGCACCATTTCTGTTACACAAATCAATGTTTGACTTATTCTGTAATAGCATCTCAGCTGTCTCTTTTGTCCATTCTGAGCAGCTATATATAGAGGGGAGGCACCAACGCTGTTACACCCAAGTGTGTGCAACTATGGTTACGTACCGTTGAGCCACTTGGGTAACGTCGATAAGAGAATTGAACTGAAATGAACTGAACGCTGTTACACAAATCCATGTTTACCTTCTTTTGTAGAAGCATCTGAACTGTATGTCCATTCCCGGCAGCTATATAAAGTAACGAGAAACCATCTTTGGTACACAAATCAATGTCTGCCTTATTCTGTAGCACCATCTAAACTGTCTCTGTATGTCCATTCCAGGCAGCAATATGAAGTGGTGACCAGCCATCTCTTTGACATCAATCTATGTTTGCCTTATTCTTCAGCAGCAACTGAACACTCTCTTTTTGAGACAATTAACGTCTGCAAAATTTTGAAAAAAAGTTTTTTTTATATATATTGGAAGCTATATGAATAAGACTAGCGGTGTAACAATGCAGATTCAGATGAGGTGTCTAATTATGTGCCGCCTCACCTTGATCTACTCTATTGCAAATTCATTTTTTTTTCATTTTGGGTGCTTCAAGTGTTGAATAAGGTTCGACTGTATTAAATGGTCTCAGATTAGGTGCAGATGTTACGATAGAGCCAGGCATATGAAAATCAGATATTAAAATATTGTCCGGGTGCCAGCAGGACAACCCCAAAACATAGTCCGCACATAGAGGATCTTACACGAGTGCTCATTTCATATGAAATTCATGAAACTAGCATTCAGCGAGTTTCAGAAATTTCATATGAAATGACCACGAGTGTAAGATTCAGTTTATCATATGACCCTTTAAAATGAGATTTGAACGCCTTCGAAATGAAATTTATTTCAATAAGAAAACGCATTGTTGACATGGACGTTGTCATTGACCTTACGTGTTAGCGCCAAAGTGATATTACACGTGTGGTCATACGATTTTTATGACACGACGTTATCTACTGAATAACAGCGACGTCATATGATAAACAGAGGATCTTACACTCTAGTTCATTTATTTCGAATGAAATTTATGAAACGAGCCTTTGGTGAGTTTCATCATATCAATTTATCATATGGCCCTTTAATATGGGGTTTTAACGCCTTCAAACTGAACATTATTTCAATGAGCAAACGCATTGTTGACATCGGCGTTTGCAATGACGTTACGTGTACGCGCTAAAGTGATATTACACGTGTGGTCATACGATTTTTATCCACTGAATAACAGCGACGTCATGTGATAAAATGGTTTATGCATATTCTTATTATTTAGCATGCCCTTAACAAAAAAGTAAATGATCCGTCTTGGCATCCTAAAGAAATTATAATATCCAAGACGGCATCCAAGATGGCCGTCAAGGGGTTAATCCTCAATAGTTTTTTGACGTATGAGGGTATAACCATACTTTTGGCGGTTATAAGTAGGTTTTGGAGGTCTAGGAATAGACTAAGCATGCTAAAATTTATTTTACACAAATCAGTTACACAAAATGATGGGACAATGGCCGCCAAAGCATAAACCCCTCATACGGGCTAGAAACATAATTTTGGTGTCTGCAGGTACGTTTTTGAGATCATGAAATTGACTAAGCATGTTACATCTGACTTAAAAGCACACCAGATACTATTTAAGTCTCACCTTTGGACATGAAAAATAAAAAATACATATTTACAAAATTATAAACATGCATTCTTCATTAAAATTGTTAAGAGCCAGTCCTAAAAGTACTTATGAGAGACAGTATGCATTTTTATAACACATTAAACATTACCTAGATATTGTACAGTTGTTCTTCATACCCAGGGTAAATATCATAAAACTGAGACAGACACCATATAACGATCACCCCGACCATTCAAACGTAGACAGATTGGCTGGCACTGACAGCGATACGCACAATAGCAGCCATCCACAGAGCCATCACATGTACAGTACATGTCAATCAGGTGTTTGGGTTAGCTATGACCATACAGAAGGGGCCTAACACGTGAGTGATGATGTTCCTTGAATCTACATAAACTTGATGATAGTATCATCATGAAAACATACACTGACAATGCGCACATGTACAAAATTTACAAACTACATTTTATACAACTTGTCTTCTCTTCAAACTGCATGGCAGATTTTGGCAACAACTCTTATCAGATCAAACGTATCGCAGCTAAATATGACTTTCAATTTCTCATCATTATTGAGATTATTGAGGTCAACAGGTAACTGACTGAATTTGAGCTTAATTATCTGTCGTAAATCATCATAAACTGAACACTCTAACAAAACATGTTCTTCGTTTTCTATAGCCTTCGTAACGCTCTATTTCTAATTTCAACAGCGCAACTCCGCAGCGAAACTTCGCAAATGCGCTTCTATAGCTTTTGGGAATTGGACAATATAGATAACTTTCAGTCTTAAATTGTGATTTAAAAAACCTATATGTTCTCAACTTAATTCCGGTTCCCAATTAACACCTTCTAACCAGTCGGTTTTATATTGAGCAAGTAATGACGTTTTGATTGATTTCTTGATAGCATTTCTACTAGGATTGTCAACTTGATCAGCTAAGTTTACCTCTTCAAAAGGGGGGGGGGGAGGGGGGGGGGAGGGTATCAATAAGGTGGGTTTTCTGCATCCTACCAAAGTTTTATTTTTTAACTGATGGTATACTCCAGTGTGTCTAGTTTATTGAACCATATGTGACTTTGGTCGGAAAGCCCTAGTTACTGAGCTATGGGTCCACAGAAGTGGGTGGGGTAATTCAACGTGGTTTTAGCTGGTCTTTTAAAAATGTTCTCATTTGGTAGAAGAGTATAACAGACAGACAGTGTTTGATAAAATGATTAACAGAACATCTAAAATGTATTTCCATATCATTTTATTTGTTTAATTTGAACATATGTTGTCAAAAAAGATTTCCTTTGACATTTAGCATTTTTTTGATATTTTTGTTTTCTATTTTCAATATTTCTTGGCATCATTGCTAAAAAAACTGACCAGTAATCATCAAACTCATGTCAAGGAAGCACCTTGACCAGTACAATTGGCTGATGGGACCAGAATTTTACAATGACCTAGATTTCATGGTTGACTGAACACATAAACTTGCTTAGAAGATGGTTATATTCAATTTTTTGACCTAGAATTACGAAACTTTAGTCAAATTAATATCTTAACTGCTATATTATGCCCCACACCTCCGCCACTTAAGGTGAGAGAATACATACTGGCTTCAGGTCACATGATCAACGTAATCACAATGCCCAAATATGGTAAAAATCTTTAAAAATCTTCTCCTTAAGAACCCGTTGACCAATGGCCTTGAGACTTGGTAAGTAGCAATAGGTACTCAAGTTCTTCCAAGAGTGTTCAAATGATGACCTTGACCATTTTTTCGTCAATGTCAAATATTGGAAAACGCTAGAACATAAGATTTCATGAGAAGTTTTGAAGATTTTGGCTTAAAAATTGGTACATACATTTGACTTAATGACATGGCCACAACATGGCCACAATGCCCATATATATAAAACCTTTAAAAATCTTCTTCTTAAGAACCATGAAATTATATGTTCTAGCATTTTCCCATATTTGACCATGCCGCAAAAAAGGTCAAGGTAAAACCAAGGTCATCATATGAACAGTCTTGGTAGTACTCTAGTACTCCATCCTACTTACCAAGTTTCAAGGCCATAGGTTATCGGTTCAGGAGAAGAAACTTATTGAAGGCTTATACCATAAATGGGTATTGTGGCCACGTTGTTTATATGACCTGGACCGCCGGCTGAATGAATTTTTGTTCAATCAATCCCTGGAGGCTCTATATGAAATGCGTTTACAATAATTGTTGGCCCTCTGGATTTTGAGGAAATGTCTGAAAGAGTCAAAATGTGAGAGACATGGGTCAAAGGTCAAAGAATGACCTTGACCTCATGTACTCATAATTCTTCATGAGTTCATTAAGACGACTGTATATACCAAGTTTTAAGCCAAATCTTCAAAACTTCCCATGAAATCTTATGTTCTAGCATTTTCCAATATTTGACCTTGCCATAAAAAAGGTCAAGGTCAACTCAAGGTCATCATTTGTAACAATCTTGGAAGAACTTGGGTACCTGATGCTACTTAGGAAGTCTCAAGGCCATTGGTCAACTAGTTCTTAAGAAGAAGATTTTCAAAGGTTTTTACCAAATATGGGCACTGTGGCCATGCTGTGGCCATGCCATTAAATCAACTGTATATACCAGTTTTTAAGCCACAATCTTCAAAACTTCCCATGAAATCTTATGATCTAACATTTTCCAATATTTGACCTTGACGTAAAAAAGGTCAAGGTTAGTCCAAGGTCATCATTTGAACAATCTTGGAAGAACTTGAGTACCTATTGCTACTTACCAAGTCTCAAGGCCATTGGTCAACTGGTTCTTAAGAAGAAATTCTTTAAAGGTTTTTACCATATTTGGGCATTGTGGCCATGTTGATCATGTGACCTGAAGCCAGTATGTATTCTCTCACCTGTAGTGGTGGGGGTGTGGGGCATAATATAGCAGTTAAGATATTAATTTGACCAAAGTTTCGTAATTCTAGGTCATAAAATTGAATATAACCATCTTCAAAGCAAGTTTATATGTTCAGTCAACCATGAAAACTAGGTCATTGTGAAATTCTGGTCCCATCAACCAATGGTACTGGTCAAGGTGCTTCCTTGACATGAGTTTGATGATTACTAGTCAGATTACTTAGCAATGGTGCCAAGAAATATTGAAAATAGAGAACAAAAATATCAAAAAATGCTGAATGTCAAAGGAAGTCTTTTTTGACAACATATGTTCAAACTAAACCAAATAAAATGATATGGAAATACATTTTAGATGTTCTGTTAATCATTTTATCAAACACTGTCTGTCTGTTATACTCTTCTACCAAATGAAAACATTTTTACAAGACCAGCTTAAACCACGTTGAATTACCCCACCCACTTCTGTGGACCCATAGCTCGGTAACTAGGGCTTTCCGACCAAAGTCACATATGGTTCAATATAATAGACACACTGGAGTATACCATCAGTAAAAAAAATAAACTTTGGTAGGACCCACCTTATTGATACCCCCCTCTTTGGTTTATACCTTGAAACTCCAATTCTTACATTGACCACTTGCTAAGTTTTCAGACCATTGAAATATCTTATAATTTAGCGTGCCACATAATTAATACTATGCTGCTAAGCTACCATGGGCTCACCTGGGAAATTAATCAAAGACACTCAGCTGAGGTTACCAGCTTACAAGACACGCATAAGAAACAAGCACAATACATATGCAATTGTTAAAATGGGGGATATAACACCCTACCCCTGGCACCTGGTCTATCCGTGCCCTTTCCAGTTTGAAGAAGAGAGTTTTTCTGATATACTGCAGCCAATCCAGTTAAATGTTATATTAAAGTGGCATTTAAAATCAGAATAGAGTTTACTTTTATGACTGCAGTCCGCTGTATACAGTCCATCTATTTAGGACGCAATGCTATATCATAAGCGTAGACTGGTCGCCCACCATCCGCACCAGTGCTTGAACACTGGAGACATTACTGTCGTTTTTTTTTAGATATAAACATATGTTTGATTCTTGATTTTTGTGGTTCTAATAGTGCATTTGATAGGCAACAACTATTAACGGTAGCCAAGTGTCTTTAGTGAAAGTTATACTTGTCGAAATGATTATCCATATTGCTTTTCATTAGAATCACCTTGTGCGTCTTTCAATGGTGGGTGAGTACACAGGCATGCTGAGGCAGCTTCACCTATACACAACATGGCACAGCAGACCTTTCCTTCGGATTCTTTTTTAAAGGAGCCAACTTGTTTCATCAGAGCACAAATGAACACACAATGCGTTGCTTTGACTTAGTTACACTATGAAGTTTAATTATTTTTACAGTTTTATGACCTTAACGACGTTATAAACTTGTCTTGAACGCTTTTTATTTGCAGTGCTATAGCTCTTTGTCTAAGTATACTAGATGTGGTTGTATTTTTCTCCGAGAGCTCTTCCGCATCTGTAAATCTTGTTATTGGTCCCCGGGTTTGGCCTGCATGATGGTAAAATTATATGAACAGTTTTGTATGAAGTATGACACGTGAAATCTGAAGTAAATCCTTTGAAGTATGTACTGTGAAGTGTGAAGTAAAAGCTGTAAAGTGTTAAGAATGAACTGTGAAGTATGAACTTTGAAGTATAAACGAACATGACTGAACAAAACGAGGCTTCATCTGTGTCTATGCACATCATCCTGTAAGCTTGTGTGTGTACGTGATTATTTACGTTTAAGTATAACGATGACAAAAACAATAAAAAAAAATAAAACACGCACACAGGAACATTTTCCCTATGCCAATGCATATTTCCAATTGCCTGTATACGTGTCCATCTGCTACGGTGTGTCTTGGAAGAAAAAAAGAGAAGATAAAATAGCTCAAAAGTGCTTTCGGGTCCTTTCTTCTGCAGCTATTGCAAAGTAAGAAAGAAACTACAAGTCTTTGTCTTCATACTCGGTGGGCGTGCATATGTTCTTGTGTACGTGCCAATATGTGTTACGTGTGTATTCAGCTATAACTTGAAAGTCTACTATAGCCGAGCTTTTCTAATTGGCCGGTTTGTGTGTGTGTGTGGGTGTGTGTGTGTTCTTGATTTTGTATTTGGTTGTTGTTTTTCCATGAGTCTTAAATTTAGCTTTCCATGCAGTACAGGTCACGGATATGATCTACATACAAGTACTCTACGCCTGATAGGCGGAAAAGGCTTGTGAATATGGGAAATTATGGTTTAAGAATTTCTATTTGGTATTTCAAATGACTAGTATTGTTAACTAAGTATATAATATGCCTTGGACTAAGTTTTGGGGTTATGCCATTTTCATAAAATGTTGTGTAATGCAAGGGTTTCCCGCCAATTTTGAGGTGAAAATGAGATCATTTAAGAAAACGAAAAAATCGCCATTTTGTTTCCACATAATTAAGGGTTTTTGCACTTTTTGCTCTTAGAAGTGCTAAAATGCCATGAATGGTATTCGTATTTTTCTATCTTCATTTCGGATAGAAAATTTGTTGTTTGTTTTATTCTCAAACTATGGTAGTATACGTTTTTACATGTGGAAAGTAAAGTAGGCGAATAGCACCTGTACGAGAGTCCTTCAAAAACCTCATGGTCTGGCCTACTGCAACTGCGCATAAACGCATAGCATAAGTATTTTGGGGGTGTTATACCAGATTTCTATAAAAAAAAAAAGTTTCAACAGTCCCTGGTAAATGGTTTCCTTGACTACGTGAAGGAAGTCATTTTTTTTAGGAAAAATATGTTTAAGTTGGATTAGTCTCCAATTATGTAGGCATGCGGGTTTCTGCTTACCATAAGATTTGTACAATATTAGCAAACTGGGTCACAGGCTCATGATGATAAAGCAAACAATGATGCAGCATGGGAATCGGATAAACCGTAAAGGCCTTATCCTAATTACATATTTCCGTCAGTCTGCTGAACATATAATAGTACACCTAGGATGATGTTAACGTTCTAATAAAGGCTGACAAACGTATACGAGAAAAACAAAGAAGAAAACAAAAATGAAAAATAAAAATATTTTCAAACTAATTAATCCTTGGATAGTCATATGACGTTCCTCTGTGTGTGTGTGTGTGTGTGTGTGTGTGTGTGTGTGCGTGTGCACGAAATGAGAAATCTTTCATAGTTTACAATTAGTGGTATTCACACGTATTTCTGGAATTTCTGGATGGTTCAAATTACACTGGCATACATGTTACAATACAAAGATGCGGGCCACAAATGTTGGTAAAAATATCATCCACTTTACGTGGAATCGACGTCAATACGCCGCCATTAGCTCCCTGAGTCAGTGATGCTGAATTAAAATTTTAGCTTATCAAAAAGTTATGCTCTGCAGACATAGGGTAGCGGGAGAGGGGCTTTTTGTAAAAAAAAAAAGTCCAGTGCCATCTGATTAAAAACACAAATAGTTTCTTGAATTTTCTTGTTATTGCCTTGCTTTACATGTTTAGACTCAGTTGTTCAAATGTATTAATTATTTTTGTGCGGGAATCATTTTTAACAGCCCTTATATTAGATATTAATAGACACGCTTCGTTCTTTTCAGTTCGGTCTTTCTTATTTATTTTGTGATCAACTGCAGTCAATAAAAGTTATAAAATTTGCATTGTAAATAAAGAATACACACAGGAACGATTTTCAAAGTTGCAAGAATGGGCTAAAGGAACCGAAAGGAAATAGAAATAAAAACTGCACTGGGAGTGCTGGGAAGCATTTGAGCCGCGACACGAGAAAACCAACAATGTGGTTGTGCGCCCAGCGCAGACTCAGATCAACCTAGGCATCCGCCTAGTCTGATCAGACTCTTTGTTAAGCGCTCAAAGGGTAGCTAAGGGCCTTAGCTACCTCCATGCAGACAGCGAAAACTCTGACTCTGAGTCTGCGCTGGACGCACAACCACTTTGTTGTTTTTTTGGTGTCGCGGCTCATTTTACAATCGCTATATGGCACTGAACATTAGTTGAAGCAAAGTCAAAACTAAAAGCGATAAAGACTGCCCGTGGAAACTAATGTCAAGCAACATGCATGAGCATACCAAAAAAAAAAAAAAAAAAAAAACGCCTATTTTATAACATGATTAACTCATGTGATAAGTTATTTTTTGTTCCGTATTGCGCATGTTCAATATTTACCAGTCACTTTGCCTAGTAGATAAGCCAACTTGATATGAGCCGCGACACGACCAAACCAACAATGTGGTTGTGCACCCGGCGCAGATTCAGATCAGCCTTGGCATCCACCCAGTCCGATCAGACCCTTCCTTTAGGGCTCAAATGGTAGTTTAGAGCCTAAGCTACCTCCATGCGGACAGCGAAGACTCTGATCAGACTGGGCGAATGCCCAGACTGATCTGGGTTTGCACTGGGCGCACAACCACATTGTTGGTTTTGTCGTGGTGCGGCTTATATTAGGTAAAAAGCTCTACTGAAGGAGACGACAATTTTTTACTGTAGATACTTGTTCTCGTTTTAGGCAGATTTATGATCTGCGTTTATGTCTGATATAAATTTATATACACTTGTTTACAAAAGAATGTTTTACAATGGACATACACTCGGCGCCAGGTATGTGCAACATGGTTATGTACCACTGAGCCACTTTGGGAGCGTTGTTCTATGAGGACTGCCTTGACCATTCAACAAGAAAAGATATGGCACGTGGTGTCATATCAATAGACTCGACGAGTCTATAAAAATGAAATAGAACAAAACAGAATGTTTTACTATCCAAACAGTGTAGACCTGGAACATGTGCCATAAAATGCAGCTTAGCCTTCACTACTTATATAAATTACAAGAATTTTAAGCTATATCTAATAATATTCAAATTATTACCCTTCTAATACTGGAAATGGATCTATCTGGACTATGAGGAAGACATTGAGGAAATTATTGATTTCATGGATTAATAGGACTCCCTGGTGACCATTTTTACGAACCGCTGGTTTCTGAAATATACTGCTCACATAGTAGCGAGTACAACAATTTTAATAATAAAAGCTGTATAAGAATATCATTGTCCATTAACAGAATAATATTCAACAATATTTGGCTAAAATAGAAACAGTCGCTGCAGGTCATGCGAACTGCGCTGTAGTAGCATATAAAGGAATAGGGGTCAGGACCGCGATTTCGCATTGGCGAAAAAATCTTTTGACCCTCAAATTCTGGGAATATTCAAATTTTTCATAACGTTCCTAACTGAGAACACCCATTTTGGTAGTTTTTTAACGTTTTGAAGGCGAGGGGTTCATGCAAATGTTAACATTGGCGGTGAGACAATTCACCAGCTAATGGTATCGTATATGCCTTCCGTTTCCCCTTGGTAAAACAAGATGAAAACAGTAATTGTAGCTTGTTGTGTCTGTCTGCAAACCAGTTTGCTTAAAAAATGATGTCATTGATGCGCTGGATTCGTGCGAAGTTTGGTTGAGGGCCCTCCGACTATATCAGGTCATGTGCCATGCTTTAACATATCAGTAGTCAATTCTGTTGGCCTCTTATATGAAATAAGCGGCATGCATATTGCGACCCCCTTCATTGTGACTCTAATAAAAATGAAACAAGAAAACTGCAGCACACATGCATGAATGGTTCCGTTTTAATATTTTTAAGCATCTCTCTCCTATAGCGCAGAAATTCTGGGGCCGTATTTATAAAACGACTTATGTCGTTGCTATGCTGTTGCTAAGGCTAAAGTTCTATGTTAGAGATTCCCTACAACTATGAAATTGGTTCTGGAGGAACAGTCTTTTTTCAGACTGTTCCTCCAGAGCAAATTTCATAGTTGTAGGGAATCTCCTTGATAGTAATTCAGCAATAGCAGCAGCATAGCAACCACTTTAGTCATTTTATAAATGCAGCCCCTGGATAACTTAATTACAGCAAACATAAAGAAAAATTCTCAAAAAAATAACAGCTAAAATAAAAATGCTTAGCCCAAAGGATGCAGACGGAATGGCCCAATTGGTTCACTTTTCATACCCATAATTGGGCCATCGTAGATAAAGAACATTTGTCCCTAGAGATCGAAGACATTGAAACGGGAAAAACAAATTAGGAACAGAAACGACTAAACGGAATAGCACAGCCACCAAAGCAAATACACTCAGTCTAACTAAGAGACTGTAACAGAAGAACCGCCTTGAAACGGTCAGTATTGGCAAATTTTAAAATACGGAATGGAATGGAGTGGGTTTGAACGGAATGTAACAGATTTGAAAAAATAATCTCTTCTCTTCTTTTTTCACTAATAAGGGAGCATATTCTAGCTAGTGGAATGTAGCCAATGATTATAAGGTCCATTAAATTGCATTCCAGCCCAGGCTCTTCAACAAGTTAAACTATGCCTTAAGTACTAAGAGTGCGGGGGGTTTGCAACTACCTTGCTACCATTCGGAACTCCTCGGCCAATTCAGTGTGAATTGATTCACGGAATTTGCCGAGCGGTGTTCCGATTGCCTTGCTACCTGTACAGACCGGTAAGTCGCGAAGGCCGCTTATATACTGAACGACCCTCGTATATCAGCATGTTTTATGCTCACCTAAACATTAAAGCTATGTCTACAAAGGCAGGTGTCGCTTGTTTGATTGCCAAGCTAAATAAAACACAAAAGTTATTGATATTGAAAATGCCATTGAATAATTAAATGACGTAATGGAACATTTAGCTCTTTTCTTATGTTGAACAGTATACTTTAAAACAAGAATACTAATATTATGCAGTAATTTAGAACAAATGTCATAAATCAAAGATGGGGACAACAATTTATGCTCCACAAATTGCTGAAGTGATCAATGTAACGTTGTAAGAGCTGAAGTGAGCTGAAAGCCATGATAATAAAAAATCATGTCGGAAAATCAACAGAAAAACAAGTACAAAAATTGATTAGCACGTTTGTAAGATTAACAGCATATGATTTGTTGAGTAAAACATGTGCGGGTATACTTAGATTCTAATAAATATATACATCGGTTAACGTTTATTTAATAGTTTCTATATACGAAAAGGATATACATCAATATACACCATTTCGCCAAAGACATGACGTTGAATGACAGGTAGATTTGCTTTATTATTGTTTTTATCACTAAAAATGTTCTCGGTATTATTTTCTATATTTACAGTCATGTACTCTAGCATTATCATGCATGATTATTATCAAAACTTTTTTTTATTATTTTTACATTTATTATAATTTACGATATATTTTTGTATCGCATGTAATTGTCGATATATATCATTACATGTAATTGTTATCATTTTTTCTTAGTGGTTATTCTATTGCTTGTTGTTTACCCTTATTCTATTTTTTTTCTAGTTTGTTTATTTGTTATTTGTGTTGTTGTTCTTTATCATTCTTATTCACTATTTTACTGATTATTATTAATATCATTACTATTTATATCATAACCTTTCGTTGTTTTGTAATCTTCTATTTTATTATTCTTCTGTGTTTCTTACATTGTATAGATGTTTCCTACAGTTTATAAGTACTATTTGGGCTGTTTTGATCCATGAAATAGCGCATCTTTATTCATGTTTATTATTTTCATCATTGTTTGTTTTTAAACATACCGCTTAACTTTATGTTCTTAAAATGTCTATCACTTCTAATGGTCTATCATATTTCTTATTGTTTATATATCACTTCTAATGGTCTATCGTATTTCTTATTGTTTATATATCACTTCTAATCTTATTGTTTATATATCACTTCTAATGGGCTATCGTATTTCTTATTGCTAAGTTTTGGAAAGATCAGTGTTATTTTGAGTATTTTATGCAGATTTTTGTCTTTGTCCCAAATCAGTGATTATCACCACCTTAATAAAGCTATTGTTGACTCTGAAAATCTCTTGCACTGATATATAAGTGGCCTCATATATCAAAGAATATGGTTTCGATAAACATGTCTTTTTCTATTTTTCTTAACATTCCAACCCCTGTCACCTTAAACTACTGACGTCTCTTAAGTAAATTCTGGGACCAGAAAAGTTACTTTAAGGCATCACTAGTTTGAGATAGACACTTTTGTAGCCGCTTCAAATCTCCAGTTGGCAACCAAGCCACATACTACACAGACTGGGTCTGCGGAGTCGAGGGAAGTGTAAAAATGCAGATTATAAAAGCTACTTGTTCCTGACCAGATGCCCTTGTACATATTTTGACGATGCTTGGTAAGGATTTAGACCCAGAATGGTTAGGAATATCCAGTTCATAAATGATAGTTCTTGCTTTCTCGATTTACTTGTTTCCTACCTGGTCACTTTTTCTTGTGCATCCTATTGCTAACTTTACGATTCAAAATATTATTTCTAATAATTAGTAGAAATGGACACATATGAGTGCGTAGATAGGTCTATGATTGACGGACAACTCTTGTTTTCAAAATTTTCCAGTTAGCTCCCCTGATAAATATTTTATATGGGCTGCACAGAGAGACTAGAATTATTGAAAACGAGCTGTTTGGGCCAACAAATTACTTTCCTGGTTTCAGTTTTTTTTCACGTTTCATTTTACATTTATTTTACAGTGAAACAGAAATCGACGGGCAACAATACTCTGATTCGACTGCAAGTCCCAACAGCGATGTACGAAATGGTCAAAGTTCACAAATTAGTGAAAGAACTAATCATGAGACCACCGAGATTGAAGACATTTACGATATCGAGAAAAACAAAAACGAAAGCGAGGCTAAAGAGTCACGTGGCCTTCTGGCTTTCTGTGTAGTGTTTGGATTTGGTTCCCTGTTCACATCTAGTGTACAGGCATATATATCGTCACAAATCACCGTGTTGGAACGGGCGTTTGGGATGAGTAGTTCTACGAGTGGAATTCTTCTCATTGCCAATGATGTCGGCTTTGTTGCTACAGTCCTTATCGCAAGTCATTTCTTACATAGGTAGGTCAGCCAAACTTCCATAAAATAAGGCTCATAAGCCAGTTACCAGTTTCTTCCTCATTTGCAATCAGAAAATACTCAGACCAGTCTGCATATCCGCACAGTCTGTTCAGAGTCTTGCTGATAGCACACACTATAAATGGGCACTAATGTCACAAAAATCTTTAAAAATCTCAGATATTCTGACCGAGGATCGAGCCGGGATTCTTTCGTTTTAACGGCGAACACTCTACCACGACGCTATAAAAGCCGGCTTGTGACTGCAAAATGATATACATGTATCTATATCTATTGACACTTTAATGCTTATATTTGTGTCTCGGCACAGATTAGTATGCACTAGTCATCAACAACCTGGGCAGCCCTTTGGCCAAGGAGCTGTTGCGGTTAGTGGGGTTTTAGAACGGAGTTTCACCCTAGGTCGCGCATGTACAGAGTCTTTGATTTGATGCCAAGAAAACTGGGTCTATGAGAGCAACAACTCTTGAAGAGAATCAGCAAAGGCAGAGAGCTTTTAATGTCGATTTGATCACACATTTGTCCCAAAGTCCCAGTTCTGAAAGGACAAAAAATAAAGTTTCCGCAATTCCCCGCCCCTAGTGTACCAAGAGTTGCAAATGACTGGTGCATTGTGGCATGCATGGACTGATAATTGAGCCGCGACACGACAAAACCAACAATGTGGCATGTGCGCCCAGCGAAGACTCAGATCAGCCTGGGCATCCGCCCAGTCTGATTAGAGTCTTCGCTGCCCGCATGAAGGTAGCTTAGCCCAATAACTAGCCATTAAGAGTGTAGCGAAGACTCTGATCAGACTGGGTGAATGTCAAGGCTGATCTGAGTCTACGCTGGGCGCACAACTACTTTGTTATTTTTCTTGTGACGCGGCTCATATATGGATTTCTTGTCAAAGTGCATGTCTACACCTATAAGGAGATCACTCGTCTGGAAGTTGATTTCTCCATTTTTAAATGGGGACCCTCTCCAGACAGAATTCTCTCGCTCACTTCATCTCTCTATCTCTCTGATAAAGAGAGCACATTATTATCTTAAAGAGCAGTATCCACCGGGGAACGGATTTACTTACAATGGAAGCAAATATTGTTCTGATATGGTCGTTGCCCTCGATAAAATGGGGCCTTAATAAAGCTCGTGTATCCCTGTCCCTTAGTGCCTTAGAAGTCCATAGTCAAACTGCATATGGGTATACTTCAATGTTTAATCGCCATTTTTACAAGAGAGATGTTTTCGCTTTTAACCTTACTATACTTTTGTAGATATCACATCCCAAGAATCTTAGGCGCGTGTATTCTGGTGTTCGGAGTGAGCGGTATATTGACCAGTTTACCACATTTTATAATGAACGAAACGATGCCGTCTCATAGTGCTTCCTTGTCCAACACCTCCAACAACGCCAGTAACAACTTACTCTGTACCAACAGAACTAATAACTGGACTGCACAGGTAGGCGTAACTATTCCAAGAAGATGGATGACTTGCGACTTAATATCCTTTTAAAAAGTATTTCAGTCATATCAGGACGATGGGAGGTTGATAGTGAAAGGCTATAGACAATGGTAACCCGTTTAGATTCTAGTAGGAGCACAGCGCTGAAACAGCAAGTCGTTGCCTCAACAGTGTGTTCTTTGATATAAAAACCGAAAGGAGCCTGAGATAATTTTATACATCACAAATAAGCATATTGTGACTAGTAAAGAATTATTACATATTTTTTTCGAGCCATGATAAATGTCTCAGAGAGGCGCGGTAGTCGAGTGGTTAGAGTGGCTCGGCTATTGTGCAGAAAGGCACCGTAAGGTCGTGAGTTCGCGGCTCACTGTCGCCATAAGATGACTGGAAAACTCTCTCTGTCAACCCAGCAGTAAATGGGTACCTTTTTCGAATCAGGGAAGGATAAGGCAGCGAAAGGAGAGGGATGGGCTCCGCCTTTCAGCAGCTGTGCCCAAGATACAGTGGGTCTCTAACCCCCTAACCCCCACTGCCCCTACGGCTATTAGGCTATTGGAAACCTTTACCTTTACCCTTTTTATGATAAATGTTCTTTATTTATAAGCGTTCAACAACTGTTAAATTGATATGTGTAAATAGGTCACTGCGACCTAGTCTTGTGGAATCTGATTTGAGTGGTTTGCTGCATGCACATTGTGAAGCTTGAAACGCTCCGGTTCAAAGAAGATGGGAAACATGACCATCCTCGAAAACTGAACTCGGTCTTTATAAATGGAAATTTCAAACAACATCCAGGGTATAATGCATATCAAAAACGTTGACTTAAGTTATCTCAAACACTGATATCTCACAGTATCCGTTATATCAAAGATTATCGTTTTCTCATACATGTAATGTCATTTCCTGTTACCTCAGTCTACTGATATCTCAAAGTAAATTTTCTGGGACCAGAAAATGTACTTTGAGATATCAGTAGATTGAGTGTACTTCGACTTTGAGGTATCGAGAGTTGACTGTATTATGCAAATGTTCAAAAAGCAAACAGGAACGCCTTCTTACTATAAATGAAATGAACAAGCCAACCTTTACCATGGTGCTAATTAATTTCAGGATGACTGCAATTCATCTGATCAAAGTCCTTTAGTATCTAAGGGAGACAACAAATGGGTTCTGGCCTTTATGGCCATAATGCTGGTCATTCAGGGCATTGCGAAATCTGCAAGGCAGCCATTGTCCACAACGTATGTTGATAATAATGCGATCAGAGAGAAGACAGGATTTTATATTGGTATGTTACACGCAATAATTGTGATAACAAAGGTGTGCGGATTTTCCACAAGATATTTTCGCCATTTTTACATGTACAAAGGGAGATGATTTGCCAGATATCCTGTTTGCTTCTCTGGAAGAGATAGCGCTTCCGACACAGAGGCTATTATTAAAGAAAAGAATTTGCTCCTAGAGGATTGTCGATTGTAGAGTTGATTGTGTTTGAACCCTAGGCTATATAGAGAATTTGCTCCTAGAGGATTGTTGACTGTAGAGTTGATTGTGTTTGAACCCTACGCTATATAGAGAATTTGCTCCAAGAGGATTGTAGAGTGGATTATGTTTGAACCGTAGGCTATATAGAGAATTTGCTCCTAGAGGATTGTAGATTGTAGAGTTGATTCTGTTTGAAGCCTACGCTATATAGAGAATTTGCTCCTAGAGGATTGTAGATTGTAGAGTTGATTGTGTTTGAACCCTAGGCTATATAGAGAATTTGCTCCTAGAGGATTGTAGATTGTAGAGTTGATTGTGTTTGAACCCTAGGCTATATAGACAATTTGCTCCTAGAGGATTGTAGATTGTAGAGTGGATTGTGTTTGAACCATAGGCTATATAGAGAATTTGCTCCTAGAGGATTGTCGATTGTAGAGTTGATTGTGTTTGAACCCTAGGCAATATAGAGAATTTGCTCCTAGAGGATTGTAGATTGTAGAGTTGATTGTGTTTGAACCCTAGGCTATATAGAGAATTTGCTCCTAGAGGATTGTAGATTGTAGAGTTGATTGTGTTTGAACCCTCGGCTATATAGAGAATTTGCTCCTAGAGGATTGTAGATTGTAGAGTTGATTGCGTTTGAACCCTAGGCTATATAGAGAATTTGCTCCTAGAGGATTGTGGATTGTAGAGTTGATTGTGTTTGAACCCTAGGCTATATAGTATATTTGCTCCTAGAGGATTGTAGATTGTAGAGTTGATTGTGTTTGAACCCTAGGCTATATAGAGAATTTGCTCCTAGAGGATTGTAGATTGTAGAGTTGATTGTGTTTGAACCCTAGGCTATATAGAGAATTTGCTCCTAGAGGATTGTGGATTGTAGAGTGGATTGTGTTTGAACCCTAGGCTATATACAGAATTTGCTCCTAGAGTATTGTGGATTGTAGAGTTGATTGTGTTTGAACCCTAGGCTATATAGAGAATTTGCTCCTAGAGGATTGTGGATTGTAGAGTTGATTGTGTTTGAACCCTAGGCTATATAATATATTTGCTCCTAGAGGATTGTAGATTGTAGAGTGGATTGTGTTTGAACCCTAGGCTATATAGAGAATTTGCTCCAAGAGGATTGTGGATTGTAGAGTTGATTGTGTTTGAACCCTACGCTATATAGAGAATTTGCTCCTAGAGGATTGTAGATTGTAGAGTTGATTGTGTTTGAAAGGGAGGCTATATAGAGAATTTGCTCCTAGAGGATTGAAAATTGTAGAGTGGATTGTGTTTGAACCCCTTGGCTATATAGAGAATTTGCTCCTAGAGGATTGTAGATTGTAGAGTGGATTGTGTTTGAACCCTAGGCTATATAGAGAATTTGCTCCTAGAGGATTGTAGATTGTAGAGTGGATTGTGTTTGAACCCTAGGCTATATAGAGAATTTGCTCCTAGTGGATTGTAGATTGTAGAGTGGATTGTGTTTGAACCCTAGGCTATATAGAGAATTTGCTCCTAGAGGATTGTAGATTGTAGAGTGGATTGTGTTTGAACCCTAGGCTATATAGAGAATTTGCTCCTAGTGGATTGTAGATTGTAGAGTGGATTGTGTTTGAACCCTAGGCTATATAGAGAATTTGCTCCTAGAGGATTGTAGATTGTAGAGTTGATTGTGTTTGAAAGGGAGGCTATATAGAGAATTTGCTCCTAGAGGATTGAAAATTGTAGAGTGGATTGTGTTTGAACCCCTTGGCTATATAGAGAATTTGCTCCTAGAGGATTGTAGATTGTAGAGTGGATTGTGTTTGAACCCTAGGCTATATAGAGAATTTGCTCCTAGAGGATTGTAGATTGTAGAGTGGATTGTGTTTGAACCCTAGGCTATATAGAGAATTTGCTCCTAGTGGATTGTAGATTGTAGAGTGGATTGTGTTTGAACCCTAGGCTATATAGAGAATTTGCTCCTAGAGGATTGTAGATTGTAGAGTGGATTGTGTTTGAACCCTACGCTATATAGAGAATTTGGTCCTAGAGGATTGTCGATTGTAGAGTGGATTGTGTTTGAACCCTAGGCTATATAGAGAATTTGCTCCTAGAGGATTGTCGATTGTAGAGTTGATTGTGTTTGAACCCTAGGCTATATAGAGAATTTGCTTCTAGAGGATTGTAGATTGTAGAGTTAATTGTGTTTGAACCCTACGCTATATAGAGAATTTGCTCCTAGAGGATTGTGGATTGTAGAGTGGATTATGTTTGAACCCTAGACTATATAGAGAATTTGCTCCTAGAGGATTGTAGATTGTAGAGTGGATTGTGTTTGAACCCTAGGCTATATAGAGAATTTGCTCCTAGAGGATTGTAGATTGTAGAGTGGATTGTGTTTGAACCCTAGGCTATATAGTATATTTGCTCCTAGAGGATTGTAGATTGTAGAGTTGATTGTGTTTGAACCCTAGGCTATATAGAGAATTTGCTCCTAGAGGATTGTAGATTGTAGAGTTGATTGTGTTTGAACCCGAGGCTATATAGAAAATTTGCTCCTAGAGGATTGTAGATTGTAGAGTTGATTGTGTTTGAACCCTAGGCTATATAGAGAATTTGCTCCTAGAGGATTGTAGATTGTAGAGTGGATTGTGTTTGAACCCTAGGCTATATACAGAATTTGCTCCTAGAGGATTGTAGATTGTAGAGTGGATTGTGTTTGAACTCTAGGCTATAAAGAGAATTTGCTCCTAGAGGATTGTGGATTGTAGAGTTGATTATGTTTGAACCCTAGGCTATATAGAGATTTTGCTCTTAGAGGATTGTCGATTGTAGAGTTGATTGTGTTTGAACCCTAGGCTATATAGAGAATTTGCTCCTAGAGGATTGTAGATTGTAGAGTGGATTGTGTTTGAACCCTAGGCTATATATAGAATTTGCTACTAGAGGATTGTAGATTGTAGAGTTGATTGTGTTTGAACCCTAGGCTATATAGAGAATTTGCTCCTAGAGGATTGTAGATTGTAGAGTTGATTGTGTTTGAACCCTATGCTATATAGAGAATTTGCTCCTAGAGTGTTGTAGATTGTAGAGTGGATTGTGTTTGAACCCTAGGCTATATAGAGAATTTGCTCCTACAGGATTGTAGATTGTAGAGTGGATTGTGTTTGAACCCTAGACTATATAGAGAATTTGCTCCTAGAGGATTGTCGATTGTAGAGTTGATTGTGTTTGAACCCTAGGCTATATAGAGAATTTGCTCCAAGAGGATTGTAGAGTGGATTATGTTTGAACCCTAGGCTATATAGAGAATTTGCTCCTAGAGGATTGTAGATTGTAGAGTTGATTGTGTTTGAAGCCTACGCTAAATAGAGAATTTGCTCCTAGAGGATTGTAGATTGTAGAGTTGATTGTGTTTGAACCCTAGGCTATATAGAGAATTTGCTCCTAGAGGATTGTAGATTGTAGAGTGGATTGTGTTTGAATCCTAGGCTATATAGACAATTTGCTCCTAGAGGATTGTAGATTGTAGAGTGGATTGTGTTTGAACCATAGGCTCTATAGAGAATTTGCTCCGAGAGGATTGTCGATTGTAGAGTTGATTGTGTTTGAACCCTAGGCTATATAGAGAATTTGCTCCTAGAGGATTGTAGATTGTAGAGTTGATTGTGTTTGAACCCTAGGCTATATAGAGAATTTGCTCCTAGAGGATTGTGGATTGTAGAGTTGATTGTGTTTGAACCCTAGGCTATATAGTATATTTGCTCCTAGAGGATTGTAGATTGTAGAGTTGATTGTGTTTGAACCCTAGGCTATATAGAGAATTTGCTCCTAGGGTGTTGTAGATTGTAGAGTTGATTGTGTTTGAACCCTAGGCTATATAGAGAATTTGCTCCTAGAGGATTGTGGATTGTAGAGTGGATTGTGTTTGAACCCTAGGCTATATAGAGAATTTGCTCCTAGAGTATTGTGGATTGTAGAGTTGATTGTGTTTGAACCCTAGGCTATATAGAGAATTTGCTCCTAGAGGATTGTGGATTGTAGAGTTGATTGTGTTTGAACCCTAGGCTATATAGTATATTTTCTCCTAGAGGATTGTAGATTGTAGAGTGGATTGTGTTTGAACCCTAGGCTATATAGAGAATTTGCTCCAAGAGGATTGTGGATTGTAGAGTTGATTGTGTTTGAACCCTAGGCTATATAGAGAATTTGCTCCTAGAGGATTGTAGATTGTAGAGTTGATTGTGTTTGAAAGGGAGGCTATATAGAGAATTTGCTCCTAGAGGATTGAAAATTGTAGAGTGGATTGTGTTTGAACCCCTTGGCTATATAGAGAATTTGCTCCTAGAGGATTGTAGATTGTAGAGTGGATTGTGTTTGAACCCTAGGCTATATAGTATATTTGCTTCTAGAGGATTGTAGATTGTAGAGTGGATTGTGTTTGAACCCTAGGCTATATAGAGAATTTGCTCCTAGAGGATTGTAGATTGTAGAGTGGATTGTGTTTGAACCCTAGGCTATATAGAGAATTTGCTCCTAGTGGATTGTAGATTGTAGAGTGGATTGTGTTTGAACCCTAGGCTATATAGAGAATTTGCTCCTAGAGGATTGTAGATTGTAGAGTGGATTGTGTTTGAACCCTACGCTATATAGAGAATTTGCTCCTAGAGGATTGTCGATTGTTTAGTGGATTGTGTTTGAACCCTAGGCTATATAGAGAATTTGCTCCTAGAGGATTGTCGATTGTAGAGTTGATTGTGTTTGAACCCTAGGCTATATAGAGAATTTGCTTCTAGAGGATTGAGATTGTAGAGTTGATTGTGTTTGAACCCTACGCTATATAGAGAATTTGCTCCTAGAGGATTGTGGATTGTAGAGTGGATTATGTTTGAACCCTAGACTATATAGAGAATTTGCTCCTAGAGGATTGTATGTTGTAGAGTGGATTGTGTTTGAAGCCTACGCTATATAGAGAATTTGCTCCTAAAGGATTGTAGATTGTAGAGTGGATTGTGTTTGAACCCTAGGCTATATAGTATATTTGCTCCTAGAGGATTGTAGATTGTAGAGTTGATTGTGTTTGAACCCTAGGCTATATAGAGAATTTGCTCCTAGAGGATTGTGGATTGTAGAGTGGATTATGTTTGAACCCTAGACTATATAGAGAATTTGCTCCTAGAGGATTGTAGATTGTAGAGTGGATTGTGTTTGAAGCCTACGCTATATAGAGAATTTGCTCCTAAAGGATTGTAGATTGTAGAGTGGATTGTGTTTGAACCCTAGGCTATATAGTATATTTGCTCCTAGAGGATTGTAGATTGTAGAGTTGATTGTGTTTGAACCCTAGGTTATATAGAAAATTTGCTCCTAGAGGATTGTAGATTGTAGAGTTGATTGTGTTTGAACCCTAGGCTATATAGAGAATTTGCTCCTAGAGGATTGTAGATTGTAGAGTGGATTGTGTTTGAACCCTAGGCTATATAGAGAATTTGCTCCTAGAGGATTGTAGATTGTAGAGTGGATTGTGTTTGAACTCTAGGCTATATAGAGAATTTGCTCCTAGAGGATTGTGGATTGTAGAGTTGATTATGTTTGAACCCTAGGCTATATAGAGATTTTGCTCCTAGAGGATTGTCGATTGTAGAGTTGGTTGTGTTTGAACCCTAGGCTATATAGAGAATTTGCTCCTAGAGGATTGTAGATTGTAGAGTGGATTGTGTTTGAACCCTAGGCTATATATAGAATTTGCTCCTAGAGGATTGTAGATTGTAGAGTTGATTGTGTTTGAACCCTACGCTATATAGAGAATTTGCTCCTAGAGGATTGTAGATTGTAGAGTTGATTGTGTTTGAACCCTAGGCTATATAGAAAATTTGCTCCTAGAGGATTGTAGATTGTAGAGTTGATTGTGTTTGAACCCTAGGCTATATAGAGAATTTGCTCCTAGAGGATTGTAGATTGTAGAGTGGATTGTGTTTGAACCCTAGGCTATATAGAGAATTTGCTCCTAGAGGATTGTAGATTGTAGAGTGGATTGTGTTTGAACTCTAGGCTATATAGAGAATTTGCTCCTAGAGGATTGTAGATTGTAGAGTGGATTGTGTTTGAACCCTAGGCTATATAGAGATTTTGCTCCTAGAGGATTGTCGATTGTAGAGTTGATTGTGTTTGAACCCTAGGCTATATAGCGAATTTGCTCCTAGAGGATTGTAGATTGTAGAGTGGATTGTGTTTGATCCCTAGGCTATGTATATAGAATTTGCTCCTAGAGGATTGTAGATTGTAGAGTTGATTGTGTTTGAACCCTACGCTATATAGAGAATTTGCTCCTAGAGGATTGTAGATTGTAGAGTTGATTGTGTTTGAACCCTATGCTATATAGAGAATTTGCTCCTAGAGGATTGTAGATTGTAGAGTGGATTGTGTTTGAACCCTAGGCTATACAGAGAATTTGCTCCTACAGGATTGTAGATTGTAGAGTGGATTGTGTTTGAACCCTAGACTATTTAGAGAATTTGCTCCTAGAGGATTGTCGATTGTAGAGTTGATTGTGTTTGAACCCTAGGCTATATAGAGAATTTGCTCCAAGAGGATTGTAGAGTGGATTATGTTTGAACCCTAGGCTATATAGAGAATTTGCTCCTAGAGGATTGTAGATTGTAGAGTTGATTGTGTTTGAAGCCTACGCTATATAGAGAATTTGCTCCTAGAGGATTGTAGATTGTAGAGTTGATTGTGTTTGAACCCTAGGCTATATAGAGAATTTGCTCCTAGAGGATTGTAGATTGTAGAGTGGATTGTGTTTGAACCCTAGGCTATATAGACAATTTGCTCCTAGAGGATTGTAGATTGTAGAGTGGATTGTGTTTGAACCATAGGCTATATAGAGAATTTGCTCCTAGAGGATTGTCGATTGTAGAGTGGATTGTGTTTGATCCCTAGGCTATGTATATAGAATTTGCTCCTAGAGGATTGTAGATTGTAGAGTTGATTGTGTTTGAACCCTACGCTATATAGAGAATTTGCTCCTAGAGGATTGTAGATTGTAGAGTTGATTGTGTTTGAACCCTATGCTATATAGAGAATTTGCTCCTAGAGGATTGTAGATTGTAGAGTGGATTGTGTTTGAACCCTAGGCTATATAGAGAATTTGCTCCTACAGGATTGTAGATTGTAGAGTGGATTGTGTTTGAACCCTAGACTATTTAGAGAATTTGCTCCTAGAGGATTGTCGATTGTAGAGTTGATTGTGTTTGAACCCTAGGCTATATAGAGAATTTGCTCCAAGAGGATTGTAGATTGTAGAGTTGATTGTGTTTGAACCCTAGGCTTTATAGAGAATTTGCTCCTAGAGGATTGTGGATTGTAGAGTGGATTGTGTTTGAACCCTATGCTATATAGAGAATTTGCTCCTAGAGTATTGTGGATTGTAGAGTTGATTGTGTTTGAACCCTAGGCTATATAGAGAATTTGCTCCTAGAGGATTGTGGATTGTAGAGTTGATTGTGTTTGAACCCTAGGCTATATAGTATATTTGCTCCTAGAGGATTGTAGATTGTAGAGTGGATTGTGTTTGAACCCTAGGCTATATAGAGAATTTGCTCCAAGAGGATTGTGGATTGTAGAGTTGATTGTGTTTGAACCCTAGGCTATATAGAGAATTTGCTCCTAGAGGATTGTAGATTGTAGAGTTGATTGTGTTTGAAAGGGAGGCTATATAGAGAATTTGCCCCTAGAGGATTGAAAATTGTAGAGTGGTTTGTGTTTGAACCCCTTGGCTATATAGAGAATTTGCTCCTAGAGGATTGTAGATTGTAGAGTGGATTGTGTTTGAACCCTAGGTTATATAGTATATTTGCTCCTAGAGGATTGTAGATTGTAGAGTGGATTGTGTTTGAACCCTAGGCTATATAGAGAATTTGCTCCTAGAGGATTGTAGATTGTAGAGTGGATTGTGTTTGAACCCTAGGCTATATAGTATATTTGCTCCTAGAGGATTGTAGATTGTAGAGTGGATTATGTTTGAACCCTAGGCTATATAGAGAATTTGCTCCTAGAGGATTGTAGATTGTAGAGTTGATTGTGTTTGAAGCCTACGCTATATAGAGAATTTGCTCCTAGAGGATTGTAGATTGTAGAGTTGATTGTGTTTGAACCCTAGGCTATATAGAGAATTTGCTCCTAGAGGATTGTAGATTGTAGAGTTGATTGTGTTTGAACCCTAGGCTATATAGACAATTTGCTCCTAGAGGATTGTAGATTGTAGAGTTGATTGTGTTTGAACCATGGGCTATATAGAGAATTTGCTCCTAGAGGATTGTCGATTGTAGAGTTGATTATGTTTGAACCCTAGGCTATATAGAGAATTTGCTCCTAGAGGATTGTAGATTGTAGAGTTGATTGTGTTTGAACCCTAGGCTATATAGAGAATTTGCTCCTAGAGGATTGTAGATGGTAGAGTTGATTGTGTTTGAACCCTAGGCTATATAGAGAATTTGCTCCTAGAGAATTGTAGATTGTAGAGTTGATTGCGTTTGAACCCTAGGCTATATAGAGAATTTGCTCCTAGAGGATTGTGGATTGTAGAGTTGATTGTGTTTGAACCCTAGGCTATATAGTATATTTGCTCCTAGAGGATTGTAGATTGTAGAGTTGATTGTGTTTGAACCCTAGGCTATATAGAGAATTTGCTCCTAGAGGATTGTAGATTGTAGAGTATATTTGGGTTTGAACCCTAGGCTATATAGAGAATTTGCTCCTAGAGGATTGTGGATTGTAGAGTTGATTGTGTTTGAACCCTAGGCTTTATAGAGAATTTGCTCCTAGAGGATTGTAGATTGTAGAGTTGATTGTGTTTGAAAGGGAGGCTATATAGAGAATTTGCTCCTAGAGGATTGAAAATTGTAGAGTGGATTGTGTTTGAACCCCTTGGCGATATAGAGAATTTGCTCCTAGAGGATTGTAGATTGTAGAGTGGATTGTGTTTGAACCCTAGGCTATATAGTATATTTGCTCCTAGAGGATTGTAGATTGTAGAGTGGATTGTGTTTGAACCCTAGGCTATATAGAGAATTTGCTCCTAGAGGATTGTAGATTGTAGAGTGGATTGTGTTTGAACCCTAGGCTATATAGTATATTTGCTCCTAGAGGATTGTAGATTGTAGAGTGGATTGTGTTTGAACCCTAGGCTATATAGAGAATTTGCTCCTAGTGGATTGTAGATTGTAGAGTGGATTGTGTTTGAACCCTAGGCTATATAGAGAATTTGCTCCTAGAGGATTGTAGATTGTAGAGTGGATTGTGTTTGAACCCTACGCTATATAGAGAATTTGCTCCTAGAGGATTGTCGATTGTAGAGTGGATTGTGTTTGAACCCTAGGCTATATAGAGAATTTGCTCCTAGAGGATTGTCGATTGTAGAGTTGATTGTGTTTGAACCCTAGACTATATAGAGAATTTGCTTCTAGAGGATTATAGATTGTAGAGTTGATTGTGTTTGAACCCTACGCTATATAGAGAATTTGCTCCTAGAGGATTGTGGATTGTAGAGTGGATTATGTTTGAACCCTAGACTATATACAGAATTTGCTCCTAGAGGATTGTAGATTGTAGAGTGGATTGTGTTTGAACCCTAGGCTATATAGAGAATTTGCTCCTAGAGGATTGTAGATTGTAGAGTGGATTGTGTTTGAACCCTAGGCTATATAGTATATTTGCTCCTAGAGGTGTAGATTGTAGAGTTGATTGTGTTTGAACCCTAGGCTATATAGAGAATTTGCTCCTAGAGGATTGTAGATTGTAGAGTGGATTGTGTTTGAACCCTAGGCTATATAGTATATTTGCTCCTAGAGGATTGTAGATTGTAGAGTTGATTGTGTTTGAACCCTAGGCTATATAGAGAATTTGCTCCTAGAGGATTGTAGATTGTAGAGTTGATTGTGTTTGAACCCTAGGCTATATAGAAAATTTGCTCCTAGAGGATTGTAGATTGTAGAGTTGATTGTGTTTGAACCCTAGGCTATATAGAGAATTTGCTCCTAGAGGATTGTAGATTGTAGAGTGGATTGTGTTTGAACCCTAGGCTATATAGACAATTTGCTCCTAGAGGATTGTAGATTGTAGAGTTGATTGTGTTTGAACCCTAGGCTATATAGAGAATTTGCTCCTACAGGATTGTAGATTGTAGAGTGGATTGTGTTTGAACCCTAGACTATATAGAGAATTTGCTCCTAGAGGATTGTCGATTGTAGAGTTGATTGTGTTTGAACCCTAGGCTATACAGAGAATTTGCTCCTAGAGGATTGTAGATTGTAGAGTGGATTGTGTTTGAACCCTAGGCTATATAGAGAATTTGCTCCTAGAGGATTGTAGATTGTAGAGTTGATTGTGTTTGAACCCTAGGCTATATAGAGAATTTGCTCCTAGAGGATTGTAGATTGTAGAGTGGATTGTGTTTGAACCCTAGGCTATATAGTATATTTGCTCCTAGAGGATTGTAGATTGTAGAGTTGATTGTGTTTGAACCCTAGGCTATATAGAGAATTTGCTCCTAGAGGATTGTAGATTGTAGAGCTGATTGTGTTTGAACCCTAGGCTATATAGAAAATTTGCTCCTAGAGGATTGTAGATTGTAGAGTTGATTGTGTTTGAACCCTAGGCTATATAGAGAATTTGCTCCTAGAGGATTGTAGATTGTAGAGTTGATTGTGTTTGAACCCTAGGCTATATAGAGAATTTGCTCCTAGAGGATTGTAGATTGTAGAGTGGATTGTGTTTGAACTCTAGGCTATATAGAGAATTTGCTCCTAGAGGATTGTGGATTGTAGAGTTGATTATGTTTGAACCCTATAGAGATTTTGCTCCTAGAGGATTGTCGATTGTAGAGTTGATTGTGTTTGAACCCTAGGCTATATAGAGAATTTGCTCCTAGAGGATTGTAGATTGTAGAGTTGATTGTGTTTGAACCCTAGGCTATATATAGAATTTGCTCCTAGAGGATTGTAGATTGTAGAGTTGATTGTGTTTGAACCCTACGGTATATAGAGAATTTGCTCCTAGAGGATTGTAGATTGTAGAGTTGATTGTGTTTGAACCCTAGGCTATATAGAAAATTTGCTCCTAGAGGATTGTAGATTGTAGAGTTGATTGTGTTTGAACCCTAGGCTATATAGAGAATTTGCTCCTAGAGGATTGTAGATTGTAGAGTGGATTGTGTTTGAACCCTAGGCTATATAGAGAATTTGCTCCTAGAGGATTGTAGATTGTAGAGTGGATTGTGTTTGAACTCTAGGCTATATAGAGAATTTGCTCCTAGAGGATTGTGGATTGTAGAGTTGATTATGTTTGAACCCTAGGCTATATAGAGATTTTGCTCCTAGAGGATTGTCGATTGTAGAGTTGATTGTGTTTGAACCCTAGGCTATATAGAGAATTTGCTCCTAGAGGATTGTAGATTGTAGAGTGGATTGTGTTTGAACCCTAGGCTATATATAGAATTTGCTCCTAGAGGATTGTAGATTGTAGAGTTGATTGTGTTTGAACCCTACGCTATATAGAGAATTTGCTCCTAGAGGATTGTAGATTGTAGAGTTGATTGTGTTTGAACCCTATGCTATATAGAGAATTTGCTCCTAGAGGATTGTAGATTGTAGAGTGGATTGTGTTTGAACCCTAGGCTATATAGAGAATTTGCTCCTACAGGATTGTAGATTGTAGAGTGGATTGTGTTTGAACCCTAGACTATATAGAGAATTTGCTCCTAGAGGATTGTAGATTGTAGAGTTGATTGTGTTTGAACCCTAGGCTATATAGAGAATTTGCTCCAAGAGGATTGTAGAGTGGATTATGTTTGAACCCTAGGCTATATAGAGAATTTGCTCCTAGAGGATTGTAGATTGTAGAGTTGATTGTGTTTGAAGTCTACGCTATATAGAGAATTTGCTCCTAGAGGATTGTAGATTGTAGAGTTGATTGTGTTTGAACCCTAGGCTATATAGAGAATTTGCTCCTAGAGGATTGTAGATTGTAGAGTGGATTGTGTTTGAACCCTAGGCTATATAGACAATTTGCTCCTAGAGGATTGTAGATTGTAGAGTGGATTGTGTTTGAACCATAGGCTATATAGAGAATTTGCTCCTAGAGGATTGTCGATTGTAGAGTTGATTGTGTTTGAACCCTAGGCTATATAGAGAATTTGCTCCTAGAGGATTGTAGATTGTAGAGTTGATTGTGTTTGAACCCTAGGCTATATAGAGAATTTGCTCCTAGAGGATTGTAGATTGTAGAGTTGATTGTGTTTGAACCCTAGGCTATATAGAGAATTTGCTCCTAGAGAATTGTAGATTGTAGAGTTGATTGCGTTTGAACCCTAGGCTATATAGAGAATTTGCTCCTAGAGGATTGTGGATTGTAGAGTTGATTGTGTTTGAACCCTAGGCTATATAGTATATTTGCTCCTAGAGGATTGTAGATTGTAGAGTTGATTGTGTTTGAACCCTAGGCTATATAGAGAATTTGCTCCTAGAGGATTGTAGATTGTAGAGTGGATTGTGTTTGAACCCTAGGCTATATAGACAATTTGCTCCTAGAGGATTGTAGATTGTAGAGTTGATTGTGTTTGAACCCTAGGCTATATAGAGAATTTGCTCCTACAGGATTGTAGATTGTAGAGTGGATTGTGTTTGAACCCTAGACTATATAGAGAATTTGCTCCTAGAGGATTGTCGATTGTAGAGTTGATTGTGTTTGAACCCTAGGCTATACAGAGAATTTGCTCCTAGAGGATTGTAGATTGTAGAGTGGATTGTGTTTGAACCCTAGGCTATATAGAGAATTTGCTCCTAGAGGATTGTAGATTGTAGAGTTGATTGTGTTTGAACCCTAGGCTATATAGAGAATTTGCTCCTAGAGGATTGTAGATTGTAGAGTGGATTGTGTTTGAACCCTAGGCTATATAGTATATTTGCTCCTAGAGGATTGTAGATTGTAGAGTTGATTGTGTTTGAACCCTAGGCTATATAGAGAATTTGCTCCTAGAGGATTGTAGATTGTAGAGTTGATTGTGTTTGAACCCTAGGCTATATAGAAAATTTGCTCCTAGAGGATTGTAGATTGTAGAGTTGATTGTGTTTGAACCCTAGGCTATATAGAGATTTTGCTCCTAGAGGATTGTCGATTGTAGAGTTGATTGTGTTTGAACCCTAGGCTATATAGAGAATTTGCTCCAAGAGGATTGTAGATTGTAGAGCGGATTGTGTTTGAACCCTAGGCTATATATAGAATTTGCTCCTAGAGGATTGTAGATTGTAGAGTTGATTGTGTTTGAACCCTACGGTATATAGAGAATTTGCTCCTAGGGGATTGTAGATTGTAGAGTTGATTGTGTTTGAACCCTAGGCTATATAGAAAATTTGCTCCTAGAGGATTGTAGATTGTAGAGTTGATTGTGTTTGAACCCTAGGCTATATAGAGAATTTGCTCCTAGAGGATTGTAGATTGTAGAGTGGATTGTGTTTGAACCCTAGGCTATATATAGAATTTGCTCCTAGAGGATTGTAGATTGTAGAGTTGATTGTGTTTGAACCCTAGGCTATATAGAGAATTTGCTCCTAGAGGATTGTAGATTGTAGAGTTGATTGTGTTTGAACCCTATGCTATATAGAGAATTTGCTCCTAGAGGATTGTAGATTGTAGAGTGGATTGTGTTTGAACCCTAGGCTATATAGAGAATTTGCTCCTACAGGATTGTAGATTGTAGAGTGGATTGTGTTTGAACCCTAGACTATATAGAGAATTTGCTCCTAGAGGATTGTAGATTGTAGAGTTGATTGTGTTTGAACCCTAGGCTATATAGAGAATTTGCTCCAAGAGGATTGTAGAGTGGATTATGTTTGAACCCTAGGCTATATAGAGAATTTGCTCCTAGAGGATTGTAGATTGTAGAGTTGATTGTGTTTGAAGCCTACGCTATAAAGAGAATTTGCTCCTAGAGGATTGTAGATTGTAGAGTTGATTGTGTTTGAACCCTAGGCTATATAGAGAATTTGCTCCTAGAGGATTGTAGATTGTAGAGTGGATTGTGTTTGAACCCTAGGCTATATAGACAATTTGCTCCTATAGGATTGTAGATTGTAGAGTGGATTGTGTTTGAACCATAGGCTATATAGAGAATTTGCTCCTAGAGGATTGTCGATTGTAGAGTTGATTGTGTTTGAACCCTAGGCTATATAGAGAATTTGCTCCTAGAGGATTGTAGATTGTAGAGTTGATTGTGTTTGAACCCTAGGCTATATAGAGAATTTGCTCCTAGAGGATTGTAGATTGTAGAGTTGATTGTGTTTGAACCCTAGGCTATATAGAGAATTTGCTCCTAGAGAATTGTAGATTGTAGAGTTGATTGCGTTTGAACCCTAGGCTATATAGAGAATTTGCTCCTAGAGGATTGTGGATTGTAGAGTTGATTGTGTTTGAACCCTAGGCTATATAGTATATTAGCTCCTAGAGGATTGTAGATTGTAGAGTTGATTGTGTTTGAACCCTAGGCTATATAGAGAATTCGCTCCTAGAGGATTGTAGATTGTAGAGTTGATTGTGTTTGAACCCCTTGGCTATATAGAGAATTTGCTCCTAGAGGATTGTGGATTGTAGAGTGGATTGTGTTTGAACCCTAGGCTATATAGAGAATTTGCTCCTAGAGTATTGTGGATTGTAGAGTTGATTGTGTTTGAACCCTAGGCTATATAGAGAATTTGCTCCTAGAGGATTGTGGATTGTAGAGTTGATTGTGTTTGAACCCTAGGCTATATAGTATATTTGCTCCTAGAGGATTGTAGATTGTAGAGTGGATTGTGTTTGAACCCTAGGCTATATAGAGAATTTGCTCCAAGAGGATTGTGGATTGTAGAGTTGATTGTGTTTGAACCCTAGGCTATATAGAGAATTTGCTCCTAGAGGATTGTAGATTGTAGAGTTGATTGTGTTTGAAAGGGAGGCTATATAGAGAATTTGCTCCTAGAGGATTGAAAATTGTAGAGTGGATTGTGTTTGAACCCCTTGGCTATATAGAGAATTTGCTCCTAGAGGATTGTAGATTGTAGAGTGGATTGTGCTTGAACCCTAGGCTATATAGTATATTTGCTCCTAGAGGATTGTAGATTGTAGAGTGGATTGTGTTTGAACCCTAGGCTATATAGAGAATTTGCTCCTAGAGGATTGTAGATTGTAGAGTGGATTGTGTTTGAACCCTAGGCTATATAGTATATTTGCTCCTAGAGGATTGTAGATTGTAGAGTTGATTGTGTTTGAAGCCTACGCTATATAGAGAATTTGCTCCTAGAGGATTGTAGATTGTAGAGTTGATTGGGTTTGAACCCTGGGCTATATAGAGAATTTGCTCCTAGAGGATTGTAGATTGTAAAGTGGATTGTGTTTGAACCCTAGGCTATATAGACAATTTGCTCCTAGAGGATTGTAGATTGTAGAGTGGATTGTGTTTGAACCATAGGCTATATAGAGAATTTGCTCCTAGAGGATTGTCGATTGTAGAGTTGATTATGTTTGAACCCTAGGCTATATAGAGAATTTGCTCCTAGAGGATTGTAGATTGTAGAGTTGATTGTGTTTGAACCCTAGGCTATATAGAGAATTTGCTCCTAGAGGATTGTAGATTGTAGAGTTGATTGTGTTTGAACCCTAGGCTATATAGAGAATTTGCTCCTAGAAAATTGTAGATTGTAGAGTTGATTGCGTTTGAACCCTAGGCTATATAGAGAATTTGCTCCTAGAGGATTGTGGATTGTAGAGTTGATTGTGTTTGAACCCTAGGCTATATAGTATATTTGCTCCTAGAGGATTGTAGATTGTAGAGTTGATTGTGTTTGAACCCTAGGCTATATAGAGAATTTGCTCCTAGAGGATTGTAGATTGTAGAGTTGATTGTGTTTGAAAGGGAGGCTATATAGAGAATTTGCTCCTAGAGGATTGAAAATTGTAGAGTGGATTGTGTTTGAACCCCTTGGCTATATAGAGAATTTGCTCCTAGAGGATTGTAGATTGTAGAGTGGATTGTGTTTGAACCCTAGGCTATATAGTATATTTGCTCCTAGAGGATTGTAGATTGTAGAGTGGATTGTGTTTGAACCCTAGGCTATATAGAGAATTTGCTCCTAGAGGATTGTAGATTGTAGAGTGGATTGTGTTTGAACCCTAGGCTATATAGTATATTTGCTCCTAGAGGATTGTAGATTGTAGAGTTGATTGTGTTTGAACCCTAGGCTATATAGAGAATTTGCTACTAGTGGATTGTAGATTGTAGAGTGGATTGTGTTTGAACCCTAGGCTATATAGAGAATTTGCTCCTAGAGGATTGTAGATTGTAGAGTGGATTGTGTTTGAACCCTACGCTATATAGAGAATTTGCTCCTAGAGGATTGTCGATTGTAGAGTGGATTGTGTTTGAACCCTAGGCTATATAGAGAATTTGCTCCTAGAGGATTGTCGATTGTAGAGTTGATTGTGTTTGAACCCTAGACTATATAGAGAATTTGCTTCTAGAGGATTGTAGATTGTAGAGTTGATTGTGTTTGAACCCTACGCTATATAGAGAATTTGCTCCTAGAGGATTGTGGATTGTAGAGTGGATTATGTTTGAACCCTAGACTATATACAGAATTTGCTCCTAGAGGATTGTAGATTGTAGAGTGGATTGTGTTTGAACCCTAGGCTATATAGAGAATTTGCTCCTAGAGGATTGCAGATTGTAGAGTGGATTGTGTTTGAACCCTAGGCTATATAGTATATTTGCTCCTAGAGGATTGTAGATTGTAGAGTTGATTGTGTTTGAACCCTAGGCTATATAGAGAATTTGCTCCTAGAGGATTGTAGATTGTAGAGTGGATTGTGTTTGAACCCTAGGCTATATAGTATATTTGCTCCTAGAGGATTGTAGATTGTAGAGTTGATTGTGTTTGAACCCTAGGCTATATAGAGAATTTGCTCCTAAAGGATTGTAGATTGTAGAGTTGATTGTGTTTGAACCCTAGGCTATATAGAAAATTTGCTCCTAGAGGATTGTAGATTGTAGAGTTGATTGTGTTTGAACCCTAGGCTATATAGAGAATTTGCTCCTAGAGGATTGTAGATTGTAGAGTGGATTGTGTTTGAACCCTAGGCTATATAGAGAATTTGCTCCTAGAGGATTGTAGATTGTAGAGTGGATTGTGTTTGAAGTCTAGGCTATATAGAGAATTTGCTCCTAGAGGATTGTCGATTGTAGAGTTGATTGTGTTTGAACCCTAGGCTATATAGAGAATTTGCTCCTACAGGATTGTAGATTGTAGAGTGGATTGTGTTTGAACCCTAGGCTATATATAGAATTTGCTCCTAGAGGATTGTAGATTGTAGAGTTGATTGTGTTTGAACCCTACGCTATATCGAGAATTTGCTCCTAGAGGATTGTAGATTGTAGAGTTGATTGTGTTTGAACCCTAGGCTATATAGAGAATTTGCTCCTAGAGGATTGTAGATTGTAGAGTTGATTGTGTTTGAACCCTAGGCTATATAGAGAATTTGCTCCTACAGGATTGTAGATTGTAGAGTGGATTGTGTTTGAACCCTACACTATATAGAGAATTTGCTCCTAGAGGATTGTCGATTGTAGAGTTGATTGTGTTTGAACCCTAGGCTATATAGAGAATTTGCTCCTAGAGGATTGTAGATTGTAGAGTTGATTGTGTTTGAACCCTAGGCTATATAGAGAATTTGCTCCTAGAGGATTGTAGATTGTAGAGTTGATTGTGTTTGAACCCTAGGCTATATAGAGAATTTGCTCCTAGAGGATTGTAGATTGTAGAGTGGATTGTGTTTGAACCCTAGGCTATATAGAGAATTTGCTCCTAGAGGATTGTAGATTGTAGAGTTGATTGTGTTTGAACCCTAGGCTATATAGAAAATTTGCTCCTGGAGGATTGTAGATTGTAGAGTTGATTGTGTTTGAACCCTAGGCTATATAGAGAATTTGCTCCTACAGGATTGTAGATTGTAGAGTTGATTGCGTTTGAACCCTAGGCTATATAGAGAATTTGCTCCTAGAGGATTGTAGATTGTAGAGTGGATTGTGTTTGAACTCTAGGCTATATAGAGAATTTGCTCCTAGAGGATTGTAGATTGTAGAGTTGATTGTGTTTGAACTCTAGGCTATATACAGAATTTGCTCCTAGAGGATTGAAGATTGTAGAGTGGATGGTGTTTGAACCCTAGGCTATATAGAGAATTTGCTCCTAGAGGATTGTAGATTGTAGAGTGGATTGTGTTTGAACCCTAGGCTATATAGAGAATTTGCTCCTAGAGGATTGTAGATTGTAGAGTGGATTGTGTTTGAACCCTAGGCTATATACAGAATTTGCTCCTAGAGGATTGTAGATTGTAGAGTTGATTGTGTTTGAACCCTAGGCTATATAGAGAATTTGCTCCTAGAGGATTGTAGATTGTAGAGTTGATTGTGTTTGAACCCTAGGCTATATAGAGAATTTGCTCCTAGAGGATTGTAGATTGTAGAGTGGATTGTGTTTGAACCCTAGGCTATATAGAGAATTTGCTCCTAGAGGATTGTAGATTGTAGAGTGGATTGTGTTTGAACTCTAGGCTATATAGAGAATTTGCTCCTAGAGGATTGTAGATTGTAGAGTGGTTTGTGTTTGAACCCTAGGCTATATAGAGAATTTGCTCCTAGAGGATTGTAGATTGTAGAGTTGATTGTGTTTGAACCCTAGGCTATATACAGAATTTGCTCCTAGAGGATTGTAGATTGTAGAGTTGATTGTGTTTGAACCCTCGGCTATATAGAGAATTTGCTCCTAGAGGATTGTAGATTGTAGAGTGGATTGTGTTTGAACCCTAGGCTATATAGAGAATTTGCTCCTAGAGGATTGTAGATTGTAGAGTGGATTGTGTTTGAACCCTAGGCTATATAGAGAATTTGGTTCTAGAGGATTGTAGATTGTAGAGTTGATTGTGTTTGAACCCTAGGCTATATAGAGAATTTGCTCCTAGAGGATTGTAGATTGTAGAGTTGATTGTGTTTGAACCCTAGGCTATATAGAGAATTTGCTCCTAGATGATTGTAGATTGTAGAGTGGATTGTGTTTGAACCCTAGGCTATATAGAGAATTTGCTCCTAGAGGATTGTAGATTGTAGAGTTGATTGTGTTTGAACCCTAGGCTCTATAGAGAATTTGCTCCTAGAGGATTGTAGATTGTAGAGTTGATTGTGTTTGAACCCTAGGCTATATAGAGAATTTGCTCCTAGAGGATTGTAGATTGTAGAGTGGATTGTGTTTGAACCCTCGGCTATATAGAAAATTTGCTCCTAGTGGATTGTAGATTGTAGAGTGGTTTGTGTTTGAAAGGGAGGCTATATAGAGATACCATGTTAGTGTCTTTTGATATTAAGATTATCAGGCGAGACCAGAAACAGCGTAGGAATGGCGAGGCTTGCCGAGCCAGTCCGACGTGTTTCTGGTCGAGCCTGATAAACTTGATATCTTAAGACACTTACATGGTTTTCTATTTATCATGCATTATTTAAAGATTTTAAGGCATAAAAAGCCTCAAGAAAATGAAATAAAAAAAACGTAGTTTTGTTGAAACTTGCTGACGTCGCGAATGCGTATTGGCGTAAATCGGTGACGTCATTTAACCAATCGAACGTACTTATCATGACCAACGTCAGTATATAGCCAATCGTCTTCTGAGATCGCTTCTGAAGGCTTCTTTAAATTTGAATAAAACTATTCTTCTTTATGAAATCAGACTGTGTCCCCTTCTTTAAATTTGAATAAAACTATTCTTCTTTATGTGAATTTCAAACTTATTCTTGAGCTTAGAAAATGTCCTGGGATATGAATATTTATATAGCTAGTTTGTGGTTTAAATGCCATTATACGCATTTCATGATAATTGCCAGTTTATTCCCACTGTAACATTTTCATTTAAATTTTACGGCATTAAGTTGGTGTCCTCATGTGGTGGGTATAACATTTTGCGAAAAATGGTTTACACAGCGAAAACTGTGCGAAATAGATTGCTACGACTAAATTATGATAGGCCGACAAACATGGCTGTAGTCGCTCTCCAAATGAAAACCAAACGTTACGTCAACACAAATACATAGCGTCAGCAATATTACTGTCACAGTGGCATAATGACTTCCGTCGTATAATATGACACGTGTACCACAATTTAATCATTTCGGAAAGATTTTAAGGCGAAAATGGACAAAACTCCTCTTTTTAGTTTCATTTGAAATCCAAAATAAAAAAGAGTAAAAATATTTTCATTTTCAAAACAATTTTATTGTCAACGTTAAAACTGCGAAAACCGATTTTAATATCACTGAAAACGCCCCAATATTTCATTTATAAACCACCAAGTAAGTCTTGTTGCTGAAATATATTTCGTTTTTCTTCTATACAGTTTGGTCATAAAAACATCTGTGAATAATGCAAAGACGTAAAGGTCAAAATGATGCCCAGTGGACAATTCTGTCCTTATTAATTGAATGGTTCCACTCATCATTTTAGGGGCATCTGTTTAATTAAAAAGAAATTATTGTCATTGTTTATGCAAACAGTGTAGACCATGATCAGACGCCGCGTTTTGCGGCGTCTGTTCTGGGTCTATTCTATTTGCCAATGTCCCTTCTATAGGACCCAGGGCATAAACGGTTAATGGATGGATGGATGACTTGCGATTTTACGTCCTTTTCAACAGTATTTCAGTCATATCAGGACGATGGGCTTCTGATAATGAAAGGCTGTGTGCAATGGAACCCCGTTTACGATGAAAAGAATTCCGCCTCCGGTGGGGCTCGAACCCGCGACCGCTAGATCATTAGGCCAGCGCTTAACCCACTGAGCTACCGGGGCTCCTATAAACGGTTAATGAATAATGCATAACATACCGCTGTCTTCTGTTCTCCAGGTATTCTGAACACTTTTAATATTTTTGGACCCATGATAGCAATCACAGCAGGTGGACTCTTCAGCAAACTACCGGTGGACTTAAAAGGTATGTCTGACTGATCGAATGGTCGATCGTTTGATCGAGTCATCGATTGATTATTGACTGATTGATTGATCCAGTAATCCTGGCGGATTTTTTGCGTCGTCTTTCAGGCGGGGTCTAACTTTTTCACTAAATCCAATACTTTCTGCGAAGGATTGACTTATAATAACATCACTGTCTTCGAAATGTTTCGCACAGAGTTTATGATGCGTTGGTACGAATTTTTTCGTTGAAGTTGTGCCCCTGTTCAATTTGTCTATCCATCTTTTGCGAAGTTTTTCGTCTTTTGGAAACTGAAAGAAACTTATTTTGTCTGTGTCTGACCGCGAATTGCAACCAAAAGCAGCACATAGCACCATTTTCACCAAAAAAGGCACAGATTATTCCAGATTTATTAAAAAATAACACCGTAAACACGTTTCTATACCGCCATTGATGCTGACAGAAACTCCCGCGCGTGCAACTGTGACGTCATGCATATCATTAACTGCAAAGGGAAGTAACCGCATTAAGGGGAAATAAGCAAGTGCATCCTCCGTATCGGTAAATCACATGAGCGTTTTCTCGGTGATTTACCGAGTCGGTAATTATACTTCCAATCATGAAAATAGCGGGATTCTTTTAAACATCCTACCGGCCACCCATATGCACCAAAGCTTTTGTGTAACTAAGAGAACGTGGCATATGACCTTTAATACACTGACACTTACGTATATTTCTAAAGGATGTTTGTGTTGTACACTGTTCTGTTCTCTGTAACAAAGCTGCAATTTTGTTTTAGCGTATATGAGTAGGTGACAGAGAGAGAGAGAGAGAGAGAGAGACAGACAGAGAGAGAGAGAGAGAGAGAGAGAGAGAGAGAGGGGGGGGGGGTGGGGGAGGGAGAGAGGCGTCCAACAATTGTCTCATAAAACCTGTTTAACAGAGAATTATATTATTTTAGAAAAATAATCCTAGGTTTGAGAAAATGTGATGTTTCTTTTGAAAGAATTTCAGGTAGTGAAAAGTTCTTTCAACAGAAACTTCACATTTTCTGAAACAAATAATCATTCTCAAGCCATAATATCCACTTGTACCAAAAAAATAACAATTTTCATTTTTCATGATAGATTTTGTTCAGAAGATCTGAACTTAATATTTTCCAGAATCATCATTGCAACCAGAAGACCCAAGATGGGTCGGAGCTTGGTGGCTAGGTTTTATCGTGTTTGGAGCATGCGCAGTTTTAGTATCGCTGCCAGTGTTCTGCTTCCCGCCTGGTAGACGGCTACCTCAACAAAAAGCTATTGACAGTAAGGACTCTGAGCATGCAGGAGAACATCCAGAGGAAACTTGTTGCCATTACTTAAGAGCTGAGTCAATATTATTTTGATCTTGTTAAAATTGTATCTGAACTGACCGTTTAAGACTAAAATAAAGCAGACGACAAAGTTAACTTCCGCAGAAATTAAATAAAATGTTTCGTCCAAGCTGTACCATTTCGGAATTCAATGATAAGAGAGCGAGCAGACTTACGCTGTTTGCTAGACTGGCTTCAGTCTAATAAATCGTATTGTCATAAAATAATGCAAAATGTATAAAACTACGGCGCAGAATTTTCTGATAGCTGAATTAAGTAGTGACCCCAATGCTAAAGAACCAGACTCAACACTGAAACACTGTACAACTGGGCTGATGATATCCTCGGAGACAAATTGTTCACCAATGATAAAGTGTTGAAAAAATCAAGTTCTGGAGAAAATTTGAGCCGCGACACGACAAAACCAACAATGTGGTTGCGCGCCCAGCGCAGACTCAGATCAGCCTTTGCATCCGCCTAGTCCGACTTGACTCTTCGCTAAGCACTCAAAGTGTAGCTAAGGGTCTGAGGTGTCTCCATGCGGACAGCAAACACTCTGATCAGACTGGGCGGATGCCCAGGCTGATCTGAGTCTGCGCTGGGCGCACAGCCACATTGTTGGTTTTCTCGCGTCGCGGCTCAATTATTTTCATGAAGGTCGTCAATGACTGACTGCGAACAAGGCAGTATTACCTTTATTCTACTTCCAACAAACGGCTGCTTCTCACTCCGCTCTTACCCAGCAGTCAGTTACACTCTGCATCAATTTTTACGTTACGTAACGACTAATTAGTGATGGCCTCAGACTTACATGAAGGTCTCAACCGGAACACTGTTCGGCCAATTCCGTAAAACAGCCTCGGATGTTTGACGTAGGACTACGTAGATCACATGACTGTTATAAAGTACAAAGACATAAACAAATATGGCAGTCACCGTCGCACCGAGTAAAAATAATAAAAAATAAACAAATGTATTTTCTATCTCGGCATCAATAACTGACCGTTTTATTTTTCGAATAGCAAAGCAACAAATGAAGGTTCGTGCAATAGCTGAAAAGGTCGCAGGCCGTGAATTTATTATCGATCGTAGATGTAGAGAGCTACGTCTTCGGCGTAATCTTGTTCCGGCGAACAAAATGTTGCATTTATGCAACATACTTCACCGCCGCACATACACCCGAGGCCTGATTCACGGAATTTGCCGAGCGGTGGTCCGAATGACTTAGGCCTGTTATAGCTTAAGGCTATGTTCAATCAATGATATGCTATTTATTTATTTTTTTTATTTATTTATTTATTAATTCATTTTCAGATTTACACAAGTCTATTATCAGAGTAATCTCCCGTCCAGTGTGCACTCTGAATCTTGTGGCAAGCCTTTTTCACATGTTTTCGGTCCTGTCATTGGGGGCATTTGGACCCAAATACATAGAAAATCAGTTTAATATTCCAACGTGGCAGGCCAATGTTATACTAGGTAAGCTACAGCTACTGAACAAACTGGGATCTTGATGACTTCTTTTTAATATAATACTGAGCTGCAACACGACAAAACCAATAAAGTGGCATGTGCGCACAGCGAAGACTCAGATAGCCTGGGCATCCGCCAAGTCTGTCAGAGTCTTTGCTTTGCGCTGAAAGGCTAGCTAAGGGTCCAGCTAGCTTTATGCAGACAGTGAAGACTGCTTAGACTGGGCCGATTACCAGGCTGATCTGAGTCTTCGCTGGGCGCCCGTGCCACTCTTTTGGTTTCTGTGTCGTGTCGCGGTTCAATTATTATTACATCGGTGTTGCAGCTGGATATTTTTTGACATATGAGCAGTTGCCCAAAAAATAAAACACAAAAAAAATATTTGATAGAATGATATAGGCTATTTGCTGTCTATAAAACAAAACATTTTTTAGATTTTCTTATTTATTACTAGAGCTACAAATCATATTCTCTCTCCACTGGTGATTTCTGACTAATACATAACTGGAAACTGACATTCAGAATTTTATCTTGTCATTTTCTTGCTTTTGTCTATTAAATCTAATACAAAGTTTTAAGCTTAAGCGGACGGGAATACAGTAATTAAATGAAACAGCCATAACCCATGCCCGTTTATGCACTAATAACAATCAAGAAAATTATTAAGTTGTACAGGTGTATCTGAATGCAACTATGCTTTTATTTGTATGCAAATTACTTAACGATAGACATGAGTAAATGTTTACTATTTTAAAGGCTGTTACATTGATAAATTTACTCCCATGTAAAATACAGTCAAAAAAGTAAACGAAAATGGGCATTTTTCAAAAGAAACTTTTTTGCTTCAGAAAACATTTTTCAAGAAAATTATAGATAAGTTATGTATAATACAGACATTGAACATGCACTTTACTTCATAGTGATGTGTGTGGTAGTTTTAGAGATAATTGACAAAATGGCCTGTTTTATAGACAGCAAATGGTCTATAACAAGGACTATTTACCAGAGCGGAGTTAAATGTTCTGGTTGATTTTCGCCCTGTTTGTTCACACTTATTTCCTTTGAAATGCAATTCCAGAAGAAAAAAAAAAGAAACTGTTGTGTCCGGATGCATGCGACATATGTGTATTTTGGCACGAATGAATGCTGGTACATGTACATGTGTATTCTGGCATGAATGAATGCTAGTATGTGTGAATTCTGGAACGAATGAATGCTAGTATGTGTATTATGGCACGAATGTTAGTAAATATGTAATATTTACATTCTTGGTGTATTTACTGAAAAGCCCTATAGTAAACCATTGGAACGTAATGTAGTTTACATTCCAATAATTACATTGAGACACGCGACGTCAATGACGTCAAAATAAACAATGGCTCTCTACAACCTGATTGGACGCCAGCAACGTCATGACGTCATGCCTGCCGTTCTGCTGTTAGCAGAAAAAACTGCGTGTACATGTTTTACTGCTTCAATTTTTGCGCTTATATAAAATTTTTCATGAAAGATTTGATTGAAACGAATGTAAATATAAGCAATGAACTTAATTTTTCTGAGGTTTACCGAAGTGTAAACTACATTGGGTCACTAGCACGTGACCCAATGTAGTTTACACTTCGATAAACCTCAGAAAAATGAAATTCATTCCTTAATTAAGGCAGGAAGCAATGTTAGTTTGTGTGTATTCTGGCACGAATGAATGCTAGTATGTGTATTATGGCACGAATGAATGTTAGTATATGTGTATTCTGGCACGAATGAATGCTAGTGTGTGTATTATAGAACAAATGCATTCTGGTATGTGTATTATGCCACGAATGAGTGTTAGTAAATGTGTTTGTATTCTGGCACGAATGCATGCAAGTATATGTATATTTTGACACGTATGTCTGCGAGTATATGTGTATTCTGGCAAGCATGTATGAGAGTATGTAAGTATTTTTCACGCATGCAAGCAAGTATATGTGTATCCTGACACGCATGCATGCAGTTTAATGTGTTTTCTTGCACGTATGCTTGCGAGTATTTGTGAATTCTGGCACGCATGCATGCGAGTTTATGTGTATTTTGGCACGTATGCCTGTGAGTATATGTGTATTTTGGCACATATGCATGCGCATATATGTTTATTCTGGCAGGCATACCTGCGAATATATGTGTATTCTGGCACGTTGCATGCGACCATATTTGTATTCTGGCACGTACGCCTGCGAGTATATGTGTATTCTAGCACGCATGGAAGTGAGCATTTGTGTATTCTTGCACGTATGCATGAGTATATGTGTATTCTTGCACGCATACGTGCGAGTATATGTGTATTCTAGCACATATGCCCGCGAGGCTATGTGCATTCTAGCACTCATGTATGCGAGTATACATGTATTCTGGCAATTATGCATAAGAGTATATGTGTATTCTAGCATATATGCAATCAGGTTTATGTTTATTCTGGCACGCATGCATGCGAGTATACGTAGTACTGTTATTTTACGCGCATGCAAAACACAGACCATCTGATTTTCTTGCTACATTATTATATGAATAACAGAGCAACTTGCAGTCCGCCTGTTCACGACATTTCAACAATTGGAAATACTCATATGATTTCGATATCCAATTTCAGAGTATGCATTGTTCACTGTATAATGTCTGTGAGATAAGGTTCAAAGCAGGTTATTCATTTCAATCAGATTTTTTTTTTCTTCATTTTTTGGGCTTGTGTCTAGGAAAGCAAACGGGAAGGTGCAAAAGTTATTTGTCTTTGTAAAACCGTCGTGACCGTAAAGGTACAACCGTTGCCTTGGCGATCTGCACATGCTCTGCCCAGCTATGTATCCACCAGGAGACAATGTGACGAGGTCGCTGTGCTATCTTGTCATGAGGCTGTTAATTTCAGGTCCAGAGAAACTCGTTACTACAGTTTTGGGAACATTTGGTGGAGGCCTACTCACCCGACGGCTAAAATTGGATACTACCGGATGTGTAAAATTGATTGTGATTACGCGCTCAATCGGCCTCTTTCTGAACTGCCTCAAATTCTTATTTGGCTGTGATAATCCACCAATCGTTGGACTCGATTCAATAAACAGGTAATAATAGAGTTTTAAAGATATTTTCATGTTTTCTAGTTCTATCTTTCTTTCCTTTTGTCTTTTATTCCTATTTAAGGCTATCAGATATATGCAATGGTTGCTATCACAAAACTTCTACTTATCATTACCAAGCGTATATGTCTATTTGGAAGGTATGTAAATGACAGGACAATTGGTTGCATGCATATGCGACTGAAGATACTGGATACAATAAAGTTTCTGAACAAAGCAACAGTGTTTGTCTCTTGACCTAGGTCATGTATGTGTACCACTTCTCCAGATATATGATAAATCAGTGTATTTTCATTATATGCTACATGTACCAGACAGGATTTCCTCACTAAACGTCGATATGCAGTTAGCCAGAACCTATATTTGAAGGAGTCGGACAGTCATCCGAGAAATGGCCAAAAACTAAAAGGCAATTATCGTTTTAGTGTACTAAGTACATTATTAGTAAAAAACAAATATATACTTCACCAAAAATGATCTCTCTGAATTTGTGCATCTAAATAAAAACATCAAATGCCTTTGGAGTCACAGTTTCCTTTTTCAGATGAAGTAGCTCCGAGGAGAGCAAACCAGTGATTTAGCAATGAATTTTATCAGTTACTCGGAAGTTGCTAATTGAAAGTATCACCACAGAGCATGTTTAAAAAGTGGCACATACTTTTTATTAGCTAACCTGAGCCAGAGGTTCCGGGGGAGCTTATAGGATAGGCAGGCTCCGTCTTCCGTGGTCGTCCGTCCGTCCACAATTTCAAACGACTTCTCCTCTGAAACCGCCGGGCCGATTGTAACCAAATTTCATATGTAGCCTCCTGGGGTCTTAGGAACATAACGTTATTCAAATGGTCTTGGTCACTTGACCAACATGGCCGCCATGCCCATATATATATTAAAAACCTCAAAAAATATTCTCTCCGGAACTAATAAGCCCATGGCATTGAAACTTGGTACGTAGCATTGTAATCGGGAGAACAACTAAGATTATTTAAATTATGGTCTTGGATTTAACGGTAAGATCAAATTTGGTCTTTGGTGCTTTTATATGGGAAAATGCTAGCACATAAGATTTCTTGAAGATTTTAGCCTAAAATTAGTGAATACAGTTATCTTAATGAGTACATGAAGATTTGTGAGTACAAGAGGTCAAGGTCATTCTTTGATCTTTGAACCAGGTCTATCATATTTCAACAATTTCCTAAAAAGCCACTGCGTCCAGTGTAAACAACTTTCATACAGATATTTCAGGGGTTGAGGGAATGAAAATTTGTTAAAATGGTCTACACTACTGCAGGAACAGCCATGAATGAGCTATGAAAATGCCATTAATAGATATAAATATTAATGGCCATTAAAGGCGACATTATTAATGGGCCATTAATTTTTATGTTTCTTTTAATGGGAAAATAAGAGTCATTGTTTTGGTTAATGGGCCAGAAGTAATGGTTATGAAAAAAACTAATGCCAATTAAAGGAAACAATATTCAGGGGCATTAAATTTTCTCTCTTGATATTAAGGGAAAAATCATGGACATATGTTTCTACTGCCTGTAATGATGGCCATTGATTTCAGAAACAAATTAATGGCCATTACTTTAAAATCATGCCAGTTATTTTTCTATATATAATGTCCATAAATAACTTAATTTCTCATGGGCATTAAAAGATCAAAATCTTATTTCAATGGTCATGACTTTTTTGAATGGTGTTTTCATGGCCATTACTAGGGGGACATTTTTCAATGGCCATTATTTTGATTCAAACCCATGATTTTTATTTTTAATAGTTTAATGGCCATTACTTTTTTACAGAAATATTTATGGTAATGGCCATGAGTTTACCAAATATGTTTTCTGTAAACTTAGTTAAAACAGAAGTAAACTAAATATAGTATTAATAAAAAATGTTGCCAGATGTATGACTAGTGCAATAGTGTTCTATGGTGTCGGAATTAGCAAGCGCTTCAGAGAAGCCACTATGTGCCTCAGAGAAGCCGCAATGTGCTGTGTTGTACGTCTAGGTCTTAGCCATGTTTGAGGAAGATCAATCTTATTGGCAAAATTATCTTTCCTATCAAATCAGAATCAAACTTTTCTAAATAATCATAAATAACCAATCTTTCAGTAAATCATATAACTATAAATGTGAGATACCTCAATTCCATATTGGCATCAGTTTTGTCAGAGCTGCAGTGGCTTGTGCAATCCTTTCAATGTTATGCGATGGACTAGGTTAGGTCTTTCAAAGAAAATTTATCTTCCATTGAATCATACAACCATAAGTGTGAGATACATCAAATTCCAAACTGGCTTCAGTTTTATCAGAGCTGCAGTGGCGTGTGCAATCCTTTCAAGGTTATGGAATCGACTAGTTCTTTCTATTAAATCAAAGACATTTATCTTCTATTGAATCAAGCAACCATTAATGTGAGATAAAACATTATTCTATTGTCCTCCATTTTCCCATACATGTGGCGCACCCCATCTCAGCATTGAGATGTAATATGGCATGTGTTGTAATACCATCAGACAGTAAAAACACCTTTTAATATCTATATGACATATGCACAATACTATATCAACCATGGCTTATAATTTAACTACTACTAGACAGTGTAACCAGTCACTCTGTGCCCTCAATATGATATTTTATTTTTGCCTGATCAGCACCAGCACTGCTCAAATATCTGCATGAACAGCCTCAGTACTGTTTAGTGTAATTTATTCTAACATCCTTCATATGTCGGCGGAGCAGTTTATTTAAGTTACCGACATGCTAGTCATCATTGAATAAACTACACTGTGATCGCGGACTTGGGACCGCGTTGGTTCATCCACGAACATCTCGGAGACAAGTAGTCACCAACCCTCCATGACAAACCAACGACCCTTAACCGGTTTACAGGCGCCCAACCCTCGGGTCACCACAATGTAAATGTTTTGAAATGACCAATTTTCGAGGACCTTCAAATTTAATACGAAAGCCATTCTTAAATCCATTTCTCAATTCTTCCACTGTTTCTCTGTGTGGGTAATCTTGCAATGCCTTCTCAAAGGCAGATAAATCTACAGGAGTGGAACCCAGCTCAAATTTATTTCCGTTTGAATGGGCCACGAAAGTAGGACCTTTGAGTGTGATCTGTTTCTGTGTTCTTCTTTGCATTGAATGCATTATGTTGAAAATTCTGACTGTGTCTGGGGCATTGGTTATCAGAACGATCTCCCTTACATGTCGAACACACATGAGAAAATCTACAATTTTTAAAATAGCATTTGCCTTTATTGAAATCAAAACATACACCAAGTGTAAGACGAGACTGATTTGATTGGCCAGCAAAGCTAGGTTTAGACTGAAATGTGTTTGCTTCTAGCTTGTAAGTGTTTGTCATCAGTTTGAGCCACAAATCTGAATAAATTTATTCCAGGGTTCTTGTTTTAAAGCTTGCCTTGTCCTGAATTCAGCGTCATATTCTCGCCATGCTAAATTTTGACACCTGCTTTCAGCCTCCCTGATGGTGTTCATGTACTGAATAAATTCAAAGACTTTGTCCTGGTATTTTTTCAAGTATGTAGCCATGAATATTAAGAAAGCATCAGTCCACTCCCTGATATTTGAAATGTCTCTTAATACTTTTGGGCGAGTTTGAATTTGGCCTTGTTCATTGATAAATAAATTATCAGACTCCTCCCCCCGCCTTTTTGATTTTTCTTTAACAGAGCAGCCAAATTTATATATTCATTTTTCCATAACTTAATACAAATATCTTGTGGAACATGCATTGCAATATCGTCATCGGCACAGCGCACATCAGGCATCTGAAAGTCAGATCGAGTGTTTTGTATGATTGTTTGTGATGAAGGGATTCCTTGAACTCCCAGAGCACTAGTCCAAGTATTTAACATACTGGACCCTGTATTAGTATTATGACGCTTGGTTACCTGACTGCTGTACCCCGCCATCACCACTTAACCTTACAATTTCAGGTGTACTTTGTGTTGCCTCCGGTTGAGCACATGGCACATTAATTTTGCTGCTGCTATTGATGGCTGTTGTTGGGCTTGGCCCCTAGCTTGACCCTTCCTAGCCCTCTTCCTGGGTGGCATAATTAAAGAAGCTCCAAGACAGACTTAAAATTGTGCTATGGAGTCTTCAAAATATTGAGATGTAAACTTTTCCCTGTTGCAAAATCAGCTGATGTCAGAAAGAGGCTATTGCACTGGGACCCTGTTATACAGAACACTTTCTGCTAGTCTCTGAATGAGCCTGGAACCAGTCATTTACAGTGCTCTAAGGACATATGTACTAAAGCGACCTTAAAAATAAGTTCAGTAATCAAAGTACTGAAACAACTGAGCATGCTTTAAAATGCAAGATACACCTACTATTTAATGCTGAAATAAATGAAGCCTATTGTAGATCAATATGCTATATTATTATAATAAAATCTTAAAGAGTTTCTTCAAGAGCAGAGAATATATTCAGAAGAAGGAACATGGGCCAGACTACGTAGTTTCGGCTAATGAAGCCTCTTCAGTGACCCTGACAATATCTGGTGACGAAACCAGAGAAAAGCATATTGTGATTTTTTAATCCTATTGGACAGTCGATTCAAAGACTGATTAGTATCAAAAAGTGTCCAAATAATATATAAAACAATGGTTTAGAATATGAGCATAAACCAATCTAAAATTCCGATTTCTCAGAATATATCCTCTGATCTCATAGGATGAAAGTAAAATATAATCTGCACTATGGATGATGCACGGGGAGACGTTTTACGGCCGCCACACGGCACAACACCAGCTGCAGTGAGGTAAAATTAAAATCTTAAAGAGCTTCTTCAAGAGCAGAGAATATATTCAGAAGAAGGAACATGGGCCAGACTACGAAGTTTCGACTAATAAAGCCTGCAATCTTTGAAGGACACATAATTATGTTAGTATTTTTAAATCAGCAATGAGTAACGTGAATCAAAGGCACGAAGGACTATTATCCCTCTATCTTAAATGGAAAATATGCTATTTATATTTTACTCACTTATGCGTCTATGATCATCTTTCCGATATTAGTACCCCTCTGTCTGGAAGATGTAAATACAAAATCATTTCCATTCCATTTGATTCAAAATAATATTATTTAACGAATTTCACTATTTGTGGATTAATGTAACCTTATATTGATTAAACGCAGCCCGTAGCATAGCGGAGGGCTGGGGTATGATCAATTACTGACTGGGTATGACACGAGACCGAGCCAAGCCTGTACCCTCTTCTAACAGATGGGATTTTTACAATTACACAATATGCAATACTGAGAGCTGTGTGGCGCACCATTGTACAAACAGCACAGCCCACAGACAACATATTGTTTGCGAAGTATTTTGTAAAATTACCCAAAATCGCATTTGTCAACAGTGTATTTGGTGGGTGGGATAAAAAGTTTTCCGATCGAAAGCTTCTGGATCCATTAATATAAGTTTCCATTGATGTTTCACGGTTGTCTTCATTTAAGGTAATATCAAACAATATTTCTGTACCTGATTTAACTCATACCACATGAAAGAGTTAATAAAATTGACATTTATTTATGGCGACATGAGTCGTCTGCTTCTTTCAGTTTACACTGCTGCTTTGAAACAGCTTTTTACCATTTTCTCAGCTAATGCAAACTCGACAGTCTCGAAACTCACAGCAAAGTCATGTTATTTATTTTTCTTCACTAAACTACCACAAAACATGACTTCGATGCACTAATCATTATGTAATATAGAAAAATCATATATTTCAAAGGGAAAAAAATCCAGGACCTCCACACTGGCATTAAATAAAATCTATTTCATTTTTTGTTTCTAATGCCCAGGAAAGTTGATATTGATGCCAATGATTTTTCTTTATTTTCGTTTTAATGGTGCCAAAGTGTGGCCAGTATTTTATAATCACTATTAATGAAATTATTATGGGCATGAATTTAGTGTCATTCTTGCATTAAAATTTACCTTTCTGTTTGTAATGCCCATTTCAGAGATATTTAATGGCAATGATTTCAGATTTAAGTTTTTAATAGTCAGATTTCTTTTTTAAAGGGCATTGAAATAATTAATAGTCATTATTTCCCAGATTTATGGGTATTAAAATGTATCCTTCTGTATAATGCCCATTAATATGAAACATTGATGGCAATGAGTTTATGTTAATGGTTCTATTTTCAAAACAAAATATTTTGATGGGCATGAAAATAATTGATACCCATTAGTTAAATGTCCTTTGTCTATAAGGCCATTAGTTACCTTTTAGGTCAGCATATAATGGGCATTAGTTTCACAGATTCTGTCTTTATAATGGCCATGAAATAAGATAGGACACAATTTAATGGCCCTGTTTATATTTTAATGGGTATGAAATTAATCAATGCCCATGAATTGATTTCGATTTTATTTTGTGGCCATTAGTTACCCTTTGGTTCAGTAAGTAATGGGCATTACTTACGGGTTTTTGCCATTGTAATGGCCATGGAAAAAGAATAAACAGGGATTAATGGCCCCATTAATTTTCAGTTCATGACATGGTATATAATTAAGAGCCACTTCATGTTTTTTTCATTGGATGGTTTTCAAGTAAATGGCCATGATCATGGTTTTTAATTGGTTTTTAATGGGTTCGCATGCATACCATTAATTTTTGTAAACAAGAATTAATGCCTTGATTTAATGGTTTTGAGCGAATACATGGGATTTTAATGGGATTTTAACGGCTATCTTCTACAGTAGTGCTAGATCACATGATCACGTGATCACTATGGCTGCCTCACCCATATATGGTAAGAAACCGTAAAAATTTTCTCCAGAACCATTGACCAATGGCCTTGAAACTTGATATGTAGCATGAGTTCCTGGGGACTTGGAAGATTGTTCAAATGATGACCTTGGGTTGACCTTGGCCTTTTTTACGGCAAGGTCAAATATGGGAAAATGCTAGATTTTACAATTTCTTGGAAACTGTTGAAGATTTTGGCCTAAAAATTAGTGAATACAGGCATCTTAATGAGTACATGAAGATTTGTGAGTACAAGAGGTCAAGGTTATTCAATTTCTAACAATCTCCTCAAAAGCTACTGGGTCAGTTGTAACAAAATTTTATAAGGAATTTTCAGGGGATGAGGGAAAGAAAATTTGTTAAAATGGTCACATGACCAATATGGCCACCACGCCACGTAAAAACCTTAAAAAAATCTTCTTCTATAGAACCAATAGACCAAGGCCTTGAAACTTGGTACATTTTTGACCCTGAACTCTCATAAAGTGACAATTTCAAACGATCTCCTCAAAAGCCACTGGGCCAATTGTAAAGAAATTTTATATATACCCTCCAGGAGTTGAGGGATTGGAAATTTGTTCAAAAGGTCTGGGTCACATGATCGTTATGGCCACCCAGAAGTTAATAAATGCAGTCAAATAAATGAGTACTTGAACAGTTTTAGCAATAGAGGTCAGGGTCATTTTTGAGCTTTAACAAATGTCTCTTATATTTTGACAGTTTAAACTACATGTATCATGTTTGTTCAAATGATGATCCTAGTTTGAGTATTAATCTTTTTACCGATTCTGTGCCTCATGACCCCTCTTATTCTTCAAGTTACTCGGGGCTTCACTCTGAGTACATTTAATTAGCATTATCCAGCGGTTTAAAAACAACATTTCGTTATTCAGCTAACGAATTATTGACGTACAGTAAGAGCAGCTTCCGATTGGAAATCCTGTCCGGTGGCACATGGTGATTTCGATATGAGCCGCGACACGAGAAAAGCAACAAAGTGGTTGTGCGCCCAGCGAAGACTTAGATCGGTCTGGGCATCCGCTGTCCGCATGGATGAAGCTTAGACCCTTAGCTATCCTTTAAGTGCTTAGCGAAAAGTCTGATTAGACTGGGCGGATGCCCATTCGCGGATCAATTATGTCTCTTGGTTTCCAATTAAAATAAAGTCCTTATTACTTCGCCCAAGAGAAGTATAACTGTACAACTGTCGCCTGAATTTTCTTCCGTCGAAAAGTAGTTACATGGCATGGCCAATTAATCCTTTTGACCCTATAAGTTCTAGAAATCTTACAATTCTAAGACTAAATATCACAGGCATTTTCAGTTGAACGTATATGTATTTATATTGTTTTGCAGGGGCGTCTCATATTTTATTACTGGTCATGTCATGAGCGGACTCAATTATACCGAGTCTACTATTTTCATTTTTGTTGTGTATTCCTTGTTTTTAAAGGACCACACTTTTCAGAACTTAATTCTCATGACACACTTTGAAAACTTTGATGCTTTAGTCCAGTGCTTTTCTTGTCATTGACGCCTTCGTCTAGTGCTTTTCTTTTACATTGACACCTTTGTCCACTGCTTTTCTTTTACATTGACACCTGCGTCCAGTGCTTTTCTTTTACATTGACGCCTTCGTCCAGTGCTTTTCTTGTCATTGACGCCTTCGTCCAGTGCTTTTCTTTTACGTTGACGCCTTCGTCCATTGCTTTTCTTTGACATTGACGCCTTCGTCCAGTGCTTTTCTTTTACATTGACGCCTTCGTCCAGTGCTTTTCTTTTGCATTGACACCTTCGTCCAGTGCTTTCTTTTACATTGACACCTGCGTCCAGTGCTTTCCTTTTACATTGACGCCTTCGTCCAGTGCTTTCCTTTTACATTGACGCCTTCGTCCAAGGCTTTTCTTTTACATTGACGCCTGCGTCCAGTGGCTTTTCTGGTACAGTGAACCTTCGTCCAGTACTTTCCTGAAGTAATGACGCTTCGTTTTCTTTATTTTATTCACACAGAGTTGCCAACACGACGTGTGATTGTAATGGCGTCAGTTATCTCCCCATGTGTGCAGACGAACAGACGTTTTTCTCCCCTTGTCACGCGGGCTGCCAGGTTCAAACAGAAACGGTATGTTATTTAGAGAACAGTTGTCTTTAAAGTAAATTAGTACACTTTTAGGGGAAGCAACTCTGCCATTTTATGCATTCTTCCCTTTTAACTGGGTGTCAATTCTTATAGAAAAAAATACAGCTATAAGAGTAAATTATTTCCTTCCAGAAGATGGCCTATTTTTTTTAAAAAAAAATGGCTACGCTGTAAAGGGAAGCAAACAGGAAGCCGCAAAAATTCTTCCCCTTTGTGAAAAAAACGGAAAATATGGATGTGTATCACTACACCTTTAAAATATAATAAATTTGAGCCGCGACACGAGAAAACCAACAAAGTGGCATATGCGCCAAGCGCAGACTCATATCAGCCTGGGCATCCGCCCAGCCTGATTAGCGTCTTTGCTGTCCGCTTTAAGCGAAGCTAAGGGTATAAGCTACCTCCCTGCGGACAGCAAAGAGTCTGATCAGGCTGGGCGGATGTCCAGACTGATCTGAGTCTTTGCTAGGCGCACATGACACTATGTTGGATTTGTCGCGTCGCAGCTTAATTATAGTTAATTATAACTAAATTTAAATATACGCGTATTCCCTTATCTTTGAATGTTTGGGAGGGCAGATATTTGACCCTCAGAAAATTCACTTCGCAAAACTATTTTGATCACAAATTTCTTACATAGCAAAGTATTAATAACAAAAATATACACATAGCAATATTCCTTTAAGTACTGTAACGACAAGCATGAAAAACCACATGTTACACAAATTTTCACATTTTGAATTTTGAATATACCCGAACCCCAAGCCGAGTTTGACATATACACTGTACAAAATCCGTAGAGTTGACGGTAAAATAACTGGCAACCGGCTGCCAGTCATTTTACCGTTATTTTTACGTGCGCCCGTAAAAAAAATGCAGGAATCATCAAGCAGAGTGGGACAGGATAGAGCAGGTGTCGTTTTGGCCAGATAGTCCTTCAACAATACAAAGTTATTTTCGAATGCAGACAGTTAACATAAAACTTCCATTTCGTGATTTTCAACAATGTCTTACAGGCAAACGCCCGTAAAAATAACGGGAAAAGGACTGGCAGCTGGTTTCCAGTTATTCTACCGTAAAATCTACAGTTATATTTTACAGTGTAGAATTGTGTCGCTTTGCAGCTTTCACATGTTCATGTCCAGATCATACTACGTACAGTCCCATGTTTCAAGTCATTTTTTTTAACTCTGAGTTTCGGCGATTGTTCTTTGGGTGAATTGTAGACTGTAAAAAAAATCCGTAGATTTTACGGTAGAACACTTGGCAACCAGCTGCCAGTCCATTTCCCGTTATTTTTAATAGGCGTCTGCCCGTAGAACATTTATGAAAATCAGGATATGGCAGGGTTCTGTTAACTGACCGCGTCCTAAAATACCTTTTTAGTGTTGAAGGGCTGTATGACCGAAACAAGTCCTGTCACATTCTGCCCTACACTGCTTGGTGAGTCTTGCAAATGTTTACGGGTGCCCGTAAAAAAATGGGGAAATGGATTGGCAGCTGGTTGCCAGTTATCATACCGTAAAATCTACGGAATTGTTTTTCAGTGTACATGCTTTGACAAAAGTATAGATGGATGTTTTGCGATTTTATGGTTCTTTTCCAGTATTCTTTAATATTAAGCCGATGGAAGAATGACAATAAATTGCTGTGTGCAGCTGAACCCCGTTCATGGTTTAAAAATTCTTGCAACCAGCGGCTATCTAATATAGACCGTTTGATAAGCAGCCCACACTTGCTAATTTAGTCCACCGCACAATCAGCTGAGTTACCGCGGCTCCTCTTTGACTAGAGTGCACAGGAGTAAAATTTAGTCGGAGCTTGCGTACTTGGCATGTGTTGCAGGCATTTTTATTTAACCGATTTATGCCTCGTACACTCTTCTTTCCTTAAATATTGAATTAGCCCACTCACCTATTTAAGAACTCAGGCTTGTTTATTATTATATCACCTTTGTAGATTTTATGCAAAATGTATAGACCCTGACCAGACGCCGCGTTCTGCGGCGTCTGTTCTGGGTCTACACTATTTGCAAATGTCCTTTTTATGGGGCATTAGCTATAAATAGGTAAAACTAATTTTCATTTGTTTATTTATTTACTTACTTATTTCTCTGACGTCTGTTCTGGGTCTGCACTCTTTGAGGCATATATGGGTTCAGATATAAAAAGTATTTAGTGCGACAGACAAGCGTTTCTGTATTAAAATTTTAAATTTTTCAATGTCGCTAAGCCCCAAAAGTTTGAAAGTAAAGAGATGATGCGCAGGTCTCGGCAGGCAACGAGCATCCTTCTCCAAGCCACACTTACCATCGTATTCCGCCGGGCACATTAGCTGCAGACACCAGGTAAGAGACGCCTACGTATTAACTCGCGAGCGCAGTCGTCCCCCATCGAGCTACCGCAACCCCTGTGTCTCGATAAAGACGACAGAAAACCAATAAATTTTATTTAGTTATTTATTCAGTGGTGACATGGCTTAAATGTATTTTTAATAATTTCAGGGATTCAGTCAATGCCTGGGTTCTACGTTAGGTGACGTTACGTCAGGTTTTTGTGACACCAGCTGTTACTTCTTGATACCTTTTATAGTGACCAATGCTGTCAGCTCTTTGATCGATACTCTGGTTATCGCGCCGACATATCTTGTGGTTTTAAGGTAAAATTTCACGTTTTGTCTGTTTAAAGAGTACAGACTAATAGTACTTATCTGAGCCGCGACACGAGAAAACAAATACAATGGCATATGCGCCCAGTGACGACTCAGATCAGCCTGGGCATCCGCCCAGTCTGATCAGAGTCTTCGCTGTCTGCATGGAGCTAGCTTAGAGCCTTAGCTACCCTATAAGCTAAAGCGAAGATTCTGATCAGACTGGACGGATGCCCAGTCTGATCTGAGTCTGTGCTAGGCGCACATGCCACTTTGTTGGTTTTCTTGCTTCGCGGTTTATCTGCATATTTACATGATGTATTTGATCGTATGAAGTCTCGAATGTTTGTTATTTTGTTGATAAATTTTCAGTCATGTGGCCGAACTGTGGGCTGCCTTCATTAAGGCGAATTAGTAAACCTTCAAGGAATGTAACTCTACCAATTTTTAGTTTTGCATTACTTCTGAATGGGAGTCAGCTCTTAATTAATTAAAGAATAGAATTTATCCTCTAGTTGACCTCACTTTGAAGCCCCTCGTCCAAGGAAGCAAACAAGGGGTAGATAGAGGATCTTACATGAGTCTTACCGATAAGATGCGAGGCTCTGCCGAGCATCTTATCGTTTTCCCCATCGAGTTTAATAATTCAATAATACAGGAGCACGAATGCAAGATTCTATTTATCATATGACACTAAAATCGCATTTTATTAGCAAATTTTGCACTAAAACGTCACGATTTCGCCATTAGAAAACGCGACGTTTTATGGGCGTTAGTGCAAAACGTTTCGACGTAATTTGCATATTTAATCCATTAGTTGATTATCGAATTTAATGCATGGCTTTAATAAACTCTCAAACGCAACGTCATATGATAAAAAAGGATATCCCTCTCTAAAAGTGACGGGGAAACATTTCGTAAACAAGGCTCGCCTTTTCGGACAGTCATTTATTCCGAATTGCAAAGAAGACGTTTAATATGTTTCGAAAGAAAAAAAAACGGCATATACCACACGTATTCTCAAAAAGGACACATTTTGCCATAACAGTAAATTATTGAAATGTTGCAGACATCCTTAACACTTTCACCAACAACACCATGATATAAAATGAAACATGTTTGTTCAACTAGCTTGTAAAATTAACAAAATGTTGCCAGCTGGCTGATATGGAGAAGGTTGATTTTTTCATCAACCCTTCAGCGCCAAACAACGAAAACAGTTGATTTGCAAACAGCGTGGATACAGATTAGGCGACTCCCTTTTTATGAGCCGCCTGTTTGCTTTCATATCTAGTATGTAAATTCTCAATATGATATAGCTTTGCCGAAACAGTTTTATGACATTTTGAGGACGCAAATTTTGTCGTCTGACTGTTTCGCGCTTAACAGAATTTGTGCACCTATGGGTTTTCTTTTGCCAACTTTGAAAAATACAAGATACGAGTAAGATTCCAGTCATGAATATAAAATGGTGTATTTCTAGTTCATACATTTACAGTAAGTTTCCGAACACTCGACTACACGGAATGGTGAAACTTCGAGAAAGTACTACGTGTACATGCTAAAGACCAATTGCTGGAACTATTCTATACTTTTCCAAACTATGTAAGGCAGTAATTAAATTGTATAGATGAAAATTAGTTCCATATGTCAAAGAAATTCGTCAATCTGTGAGTTACATTCATGAATTTTGGAAACATCTAAAAATGTTATGTAGGGCTTGGGCATTAATATTTATTTTAGTTTCTACACATTTGTCAGCAGAGATAACAAGCACAGTATATATTGAGAATACGGGCAGAACAGGTGTTGCACGTACAGGTCTCAATAAGGGGTTTATTCTGGGCTGTTTGGTTTTTGACATTCCCAGACACCGTAAGCAACGCCTACGTTTATTCTTGTCGCGGCGGATAGTATATAGTATTAATATTAATATTCTTTTTTCTTCTCTCTTTCTCTAGAAGCGTTAAGGATAAAGACAGATCAATGGCTGTGGGACTTTTATCGTTCCTGGTCTCTCTGTTTGGTATGTAGTCAAATCTTTACTTTAGAGAATTAGATTATTACGAGTGAATGAAGTAGTGGCAAGGTTGCTGTTTACTAATATTGATCATATGACGTCGCATCTGAAAGTGTAATAAAGCCATGCATTAAATTCGGTTATCAACTAGTCAATTAAATATGCAAATGATGTCGTAAGGTTAGGCGTTGACGTCCATAAAAACGTCGTGTTTTCTAATGGTGGAATTTAAACGTTTTAGGGGAAAATATGCTAGTAAAATGCAATTTTAGTGTCATATGATTAATAGAATCTTGCATTCGTGCTCCTGTATTATTGAATTTATTAAACTCGATGGTGAAAACGATAAAATGCTCGGCAGAGCCTCGCATCTTATCTCTTTTCCAAACTCGTTTAATAGATTCAATAATACATGAGCACTCGTGTAAGATCCTCGATTTATTACTAGTATCATTATTTGTATATTATCATTTTTTGTATTACTATCATCATTAGTTGTTTTTAATACTTTCATTAGTATGCTATCTAAAGTTATCATTTGTATCAATTGTTTCCTAATTTCAGTTCAGTTCAGTTCAGTTCAATTCTCTTATCGACGTTACCCAAGTGGCTCAACATTTCTCTTGCTTTTATATACTGTCTCTCTTCCGTGTTAATTCTAACAAGAAACATCTTTAAAAAAGATAATTGTCGAAGATGAAATTCGTTTTTAAAGAACAACTTTTTAGTCATGTCAGGACGGATCCACCGCTTCCTGGGTATTATCAGTACTTTTGTAAAGTAAATGTGTCTTGTTCAAGGACAAAACATGAATTCCCGAGTGAGGATTATCGTGATCAGCCTTGGTCGAGTTCGATTACAACTATTGTCTGGCGATAGTAAGTTATGGACGAAGCGGGTCAACTCGACCTGCTTTCTGTAAGCCTGGGGTCTTCACGGCTCCTGGGTCAACTCGGCCTCCATTCAACTCGTCCGGGTCAATTCGGCCTGCTGTCATTTTCATCCTCGCCCAAACCTACGAAGATGGGCTGCGCCAGGAATGAACGGAAACACAATAAACGAATAAAGTTTGTTGGGTTGTTGATTTAATAAGAAGTCCTTCAAAATGGTGGACAAAACATGAGTTAATATAAAGGGCAACCCAATAATCCCTCGACAGATAACTGCAACTGCAGCTAGACTATGGTAACGGGACGTTCCGGGCCTACAATAGTACAATGGCGCTGGGATAGCCGGACCAAGATGCAGGGCAATTATATTTTAATTGTTACCATAGTGCCCGAGTTTTTTGATTGGGGTCCTTTACCCTGTGAGATTTTCTGTAGTATAGGGTCGAAATAAGAGCAAGGTTGTTACCATCAGCTAATCATCATTCATGACTGAACTGCGAAAATACCGATACCTCACCAGAAACTAGCTGTAACCGGGGGAACACTTATTAAAAGTATATTTTCTTAACTTTTTCTGCCTCATATTTTCATGATTTCCCCTGACTTCGTTTGGCCCAATTGCTAAGGGAGAGAATTTGTGAGTTTGTGAGTGAGTGAGCGTGTGTGCAATTGAGCGAATGAGTATCAAGATAAGCCTGCATCGAAATAATTCCTTATCTAGAAAATTAGCACTAATCATCAAAATCAGGAAGTCATATGACTTCCAAGGTTTGTCATTTGGAAGTCATGCTGAAGGATAGACTTGGTTTCTTCCAGAATGTCCATATTTATATTGCTTTCTCCTTCATTAATGGGTGAAATACCATTATTACAACAAATTTAACTCATTATTTAAGTCGATGTTCACTTTATAAATGGTAGGTTATGATAAGAATTGGAAGTCACTGACTTCCTGGCATTCAGTTTTAGAAGTCACAGACTCCCAGACTTCCACTAGTGGAAGCACTGTTTGTTTTCTTGTAATTTTAGTTAGAAATCCATCAGTTGTTAAAGAAAACTGATTTCTGGCGCGGCAGATCGGAAGCGCGGTGCGGTTATGGCTTTCATAATAGACCTTTAAATACACGATTGGAAAACTCGAATGCGCCTGATCTACGGCTGCTCAAACGGGTCATGAAATTTGCAAAAACACTTTTCGTCATTCGTTATTATTGAATAAAACACGTCTATCCGCAAATAACGGCGATTTAATTAAAATGGAAACGAAGCCAAAATTAAGTTTATATTCATAAAACGTCATTTTAAAACAGTTTCTTTTCACAAATGGTAGATTGTGTTTATTATCCCCCATACAATAAAAACCCGGATGCAGGTCATGCATGCTCTGATATGTCTTCGACAAAAAATACATTTATTCAGAGTGTTGTTGTAGTTATTTTATGCAAAAAGGAAGGAAGACAGCGCGGTCGTTTTTACATTTTCCATGAGCACCCTAATTTTTAAACCGATCTACACTGCAAAAATAAACGGTAGATTTTACGGTAAAATAACTGGCAACCAGCTGCCAGTCCTTTTAGCGTTATTTTTACGGACGCCCGTAAAAGTTGCAGGAATCATCAAGCAGAGTGGGACAGAAAAGAGCAGATGTCGTTTTGGTTAGATAGCCCCTCAACAATACAAAGTTATTTTCGAGTGCGCCAAGTTAACATAAAACTTCCATTTCGTGATTTCCAACAATGTCTTACAGACAAAAACCCGTAAAAATAACGGTAAAAGGACTGGCAGCCGGTTTCCAGTTATTCTACCGTAAAATCTACAGTATGTTTTTACAGCGTAGGCCAGTTGACTTGTAAAAGCATTATACGCACAAATCGCTATATTACCAGTTGACTGGCAAAAGTGATTTTAAAGTTAAATGTCAATAGTGACTTAGACGTAAGAAACGCTATTGCCAGTCACTGGTGATAGCCACTCTGCTATTTTTTTTTTGTATTCTGGGCACTTCATTTCACCAAGTCACGTCGCTCCAAATGGCGTAGAAGTAACACGTTCTTTTTCCTTTAATGATTTAAGCTGGACGGTACACTTTTCCGGAGAGTAATTCTGTCAACTTTATTTCTAGCTCTCTTCTCAGAATCAGTAAGAATTAAGTGGTTCAACTCAAAGTGCAAGATTTGCTCTACGAGGAGCAGAATGCATTCTTTGAGCGTAGACCCCGATTTGGAAGGCCTGTGTCGTCCAGGCGGAATCAAGCAGGAAGACATGAAAGTTGTCTGCCTTTGCAAATATGGCGGAGAGACATGGAGGATCTTACATGAGTGCTCATGCATTATTGAATTTATTAAACGAGTTGGGGAAAAAGATAAGATGCGAGGCTATGCCGAGTATCTTAGCGGTTTTCCCCAAGGAGTTTAATAAATTCAATAATACTGGAGCACGAATGCAATATTCTATTTATCATATGACACTAAAATCGCATTTTATTAACGAATTTTGCACTAAAACGTCACGATTACGTCATTAGAAAACGCGACGTTTTTATGGACGTAAACACATAACGTTACGACGTAATTTGGATATTTAATCCACTAGTGGATTATCGTTTTTAATGCATAGCTTTATTACACTTTCAGATGCAACGTCGTATGATAACATGGAGGTATACCTATAACCTTGAAACACATAAGCCGCGCCATGACAAAACCAACAAAGTGGCATGTATGCCCAGCGAAGACTGCGATTAGACCGGGCATCCGCCCAGTTTAACCAGAGTCTTCGCTGTCGACATGCCGAGGTAGCTTAGGCCCTTAGCTACTCTTTAAGCGCACAGCTAAGACTCTGGTCAGACTGGGCGGATTCCACTATGTTGGTTTTGTCATGTTGCGGCTCAATTTTACTGAGAAGACAAGGGAACTTGCACAAGATAATGTAAGACTGATACAAGAACTTGTAAAAATTTGAATAGGACAGAATCAAAAGCAGTCCGGGTATATTATTGGGGGTAAATCCAATAGCTTGAGTGCTATTATTTCTTTAATTTATTTTCAGTATTTCTGCCCGGCCCAATCATATATGGAAAGCTTTTTGATTCTTTATGCCTTGTATGGAAGCACAGCTGCACCGGCAAAGGAGCCTGTTCTTTATATGACGTCACAGGTATGTGTTAACGTCGGTGGGAATACTGAATATTCCTGTAGTTTTGGTATACTCTATGAAATTTTATCGATTACTGTAAATGTCAATGTTGCAAATTAAGGAAAATATTATATATTTTTTTTTTCAAAAATATTTCACTTACATCAAGCTTAAGGGGGGGGGGGCGAAAACTGGAGGGCCTGCTGGCGAGGGGAGGGGAGTGTCAGAGGAGACATATGTGACCACCTTCCGCAAGCCAACAATGCCACTGCAACCAAAGCAGACTCAATATTTAGCCTGATCTGGACCTAAACACTCGACTTCTACGCAGTCTGATCAAATAATGATAAAAGTTTAGATCCTTTAAGAGCAAAGAAAACATTCATAAGTAAGAAGTTGGGCCATACCGCGGTTTCGGCTATTCAAGCCTCATCAGTGACCCTTTAAATCTGGCACAAGGAGCCAGAGGAAAAAAAACAGTAAATTTGCAGTTTTAACATGGCAGTCGTCTCAAAGACTGATATAAGTCGAAAAATACCAAAATATTTCAAATTTGTTTAGAAAATGAATCTAAACGTATGATCATTTCTGACTTCTCAGAATATATTCCATGATCTCAAAGGACCAAAAGGAAAATATAATCTGCACTATAGATGAGTGCGGGGAGACTTTTTACGGCCGCCACACGGCACAACATCCAGCTGCAGTGATAGTAAATAATGATAAAAGTAATGTTTAGATCCTTTAAGAGCAAAGAAAACATTCATAAGTAAGAAGTTGGGCCATACCGCGGTTTCGGCTATTCAAGCCTCATCAGTGACCCTTTAAATCTGGCACAAGGAGCCAGAGGAAAAAAAACAGTAAATTTGCAGTTTTAACATGGCAGTCGTCTCAAAGATCAAGTCTACACTCCTCATCATTCTGCCAGTAATATATCGGAATATTGCAGCATAGTATAGTTTTAGAATCAACACAACAATTAAAGAATAATCATAGTAAAGTCTTGATCACAGATGCGTTAAATAACATAGTTTAACATTCTTACACATAACCTACTTCGAACGTGCTTTAATGCACCTTGATGTACTTGAACGTGCTTTCTGTTGCAGTTTGTCCAACATTCTGTTAACTCTGTCGACTAATACGTTATAGTAGGTTGAAGTATGTTGCAAACTAGGCCGAAGTATTTTATAAAATTTTATGAAGCTTTTCAAGTTAACTTATACGGGATAAAGTACGTTACAGTACGTCACGGTGTGTCACGGTACGTTATTGAGAAACATTGAAGGCCGTTGAAAGTACTTTACAGTACGCTCGAAAATTGTCTTCTTGCCGTAGTTATATTTTGAACATGTTCAAAAGATAAATCACTACTGACGGCTCTCCCAAGATTTAACAAGTTATTAAGAAGTTAAAGTAGGGCAAGCTACAGCAGTAAGTACACTGAAGTATAATCAGATATGCTAAAGTACGTTAAAGCATGTTATTTCTAAGTACGTCAGCTACGTTATTTCGCTCAAGTGTGACAAAGGCCTAACTGTGTAAGGTGGTCCAGTAGAAAGGTACAGGATAAATAGAATCTATCATTGCTCTCCGATGCGGACAGGGAAATCCCAACCCGAGGGCACTCGGGGCGTGTCGGAAACGAGGCTAGCCGAGTTTCTGACACACCCCTTGTGCCCGAGGGTTGGGATTTCCCTGTCCGCATCGGAGAGCAATGATTGATTATTTTTCTTATCAACGATAAAGATTATTTCTAATTGAACGGGGAACTATTATTTCATGCGAATGTGTACAAGCGTAAGTAGTATTATGACATAACGTCAGCGTTATTTCAAACGTCAGTTGGTGACGTCTTCAAAATGGCGGCACCCTCGACAGTGTTTATGTGAAACATTGACTATTTCGGAGTTGCTTTTTTCCGATCTTAAGACATAGAAGCAGATAATTATGGACTTATTAAGAATGAAGGAAATTCATTGCTTTAAAAATGATACATAAGATATATAGAATCGCCGAGACGGGATTATCGCATTCATTGAGCGAGTAGTGATACACAGAATTCAAGCTCGTGTGAGCTGTCCCAGCCCATGGGCAAGACAGAACTTTCCAGCACCGCTAAAATAGAACAAACTCTGTCTCGTAGGTAAGAAAAATGCAGCATTCCAGAAGATAACCACTATAAGCTTTAAGCTTACTGTCTGATCCTGACACTTTACAGAGTAAATAACACATGAGCCGCGACACGACAAAACCAACAATGTGGTTGTGCGCCGAGTGCAGACTCAGATCAGCCTGGGCATCCACCCAGTCTGATCAGACTCTTTCTTAAGTGTTCAAATGGTAGCTAAGGGTCTAAGCTACCTCAATGCGGACAGCGAAGACTCTTATCAGGCTGGGCGGATGCCCAGGCTGATCTGAGTCTGCGCTGGGCGCACGACCACATTGTTGGTTTTGTCGTGTCGCGGCTCACATGTACATGTATTTGTATTATTGCTGCAGCAGAAAAACAAATGTTGAAAGGATATGGAATCAACGTTGATTCAACATCTTGCTGGTCCAGTGTTTCCTGGCTTTGAATTAACGATGATTCAATGTTGTTTCAGTAAGTTTGAATCAACGCTGATTGGTTTAAACATATTTATTTCATTTTTTTACAACATGAAAAAAATTAGGATTGGAACCAAAACATATTGCTTATTTAGTATGGCATGTCAAACGTTGCATTATTCGATATTTTTATATTTGTATTTGATTTTCTTTCATTTGTATTCAATCCCTGTTCATTTCTATTGTATATTTTTTGTTTCCATTCTATAATCGATCATTTGTATTCAATATCTGTTTATTTCTATTGTATAAGTTTTGTTTATATTCTGTAATCTATTATTTCTATTTAATAATGCATGGTTTGTATGCTAGATTTTTTTCATTACTATTAATTGACTTTCGTTTATATTCTATATTTTTTCATTTTTATTCTAAATTACTATATTTGTATTGTATAACTGTGATTTGCATTTAATATTTTCCTATTTGTATTTAACTTTTGTTCATTTCTATCCAATATGATTTCTTTTCTATTGTATATTCCTTCATTTGTATCCCATATTTCGTTATTTACATTCTATACTTAGTGATTTATATTTGATGTGTTCGTATTTGCTTTCAATCTTATTGATTTTTATTCTAACTCTATTTGTTTTATTTCTATTACATGTACGTATTTTTAATTTCTATTCTATATTTCTAGATTTGTATTTGATAACAATTGTAATTATTTGATGTTTTCCGTTTATATTTGTAAATTGCTTCATTTATATTCTTAACTCGTTGATTTCTATTGTATATATTGTCGCATTTACATTCATTGAGACGCCTATTTATATTCGATAAAAATCTTGCAATTTTATAGTATAATTCGTTATTTACTTTGTTACATGGCATTTCATTGGTTACGAAAAATTGGGATTTCATTGGCTGAGAAAAATTGGGTATGTCTAGTTACCGGGATCGGGTATGAAATCCACCACCCGCACCCGTGTTCAAAACCCACCACCGGAAATTTTAGTGGCGACATTTGAGATATAAGCAAATGTGTTATTCTAGATTTTTCTGGTTATAAAT